>JBBDGP010003950.1:237500-285000 GCA_037952835.1 Lithobates septentrionalis | reverse complement strand
ACATAGGACCACAATAAGCCATAGAATTGGGCTTTATGGCAGAGTGGCCAGAAGAAAGCCATTACTTTCAGCAAAAAACAAAATGGCACATTTTGAGTTTGGGAAAAGGCATGTGGGAGACTCCCAAAATGTATGGAGGAAGGTGCTCTGGTCTCATGAGACTAAAATTCAACTTTTTGGCCATCAAAGAAAACGCTATGTCTGGAGCAAACCCAACACATCACACCCAAAGAACACCGTCCCCACAGTGAAGCATGGTGGTGGCAGCATCATGCTGTGGGGATGTTTTTCAGCAGTCAGGACTGGGGAACCGGTCAAAAAAACCTGTAGCACTCTGTGTGTGATTTGAGGCTAGGACAGAGGTTCACCTTCCAGCAGGACAATGACCCCAAACACACTGCTAAAGCAACACTTGAGTGGTTTAAGGTGAAACATGTAAATGTGTTGGAATGGCCTAGTCAAAGCCCAGACCTCAATCCAATAGAAAATCTGCCTAATCAGGGAGATGTCCACCTTCACCTCCTCAATCCTGGAGGTAAGTGTGGATTGGCACATGGCGATGGCCTCGAGTACCCGAGCTGTGTCTCCAGAGGCCTGCTCCTCCTCTCCCTGGTGCGAAGTGGCGCCATCTTTGTCTCCAGGTTCCCGCTCCTCATTGCGGTATTTACCGAGTTTAGAGATGGCACCCGCTTTTTTCGTTGGGGACATGGTGCTGCCAATCCCGGTATGCAGTTGATGGTATTCGTGCGGCTTTATACGGGGAAAAACAACCCCCAGGATCAAGTTCTAGGATATCGCTCGAGCGGAGCTCTCACTCTGCACGTCCTATTCCATGCGGCTCCAGACCACGCCCCCTCCAATAGAAAATCTGTGGTCAGACTTAAAGATTGCTGTTCACAAGCGCAAACTGTCCAACTGGAAGGGGCTGGAACAGTTTTGCAAGGAGGAATGGGCAAAAATCCCAGTGGTAAGATGTGGCAAGCTCATAGAGACTTATCCAAAGCGACTTGGAGCTGTGATAGCCGCAAAAGGTGGCTCTACAAAGTATTGACTTTCGGGGGGTGAATAGTTATGCACATTCACTTTTTCTGTTATTTTGTCCTATTTGTTGTTTGCTTCACAATAAAAAAAAAAATCTTCAAAGTTGTGGGCATGTTCTGTAAATTAAATAAACAAATCCTCAAACAATCCATGTTAATTCTAGGCTATGAGGCAACAAAACACGAAAAATGCCAAGGGGGATGAATACTTTTGCAAGGCACTGTGTGTGTGTGTGTGTGTGTGTGTGTGTGTGTGTGTGTGTGTGTGTATATATATATATATATATATATATATATATATATATATATATATATATATATATATATATATATATATATATATATATATATATATATATATATGTATGTATATGTATGTATGTGTATGTATATATATATATATATATATATATATACACAGTGCTCAGCATAAATGAGTACACCCCTTTAGAAAAGTAAGATTTGAATAATTATCTCAATTAACAAAAGAACAATTTCTAACATTTTGACAAAACTCGTCTCTTCAGAATTCCCCATAGCTGTTCATTGGCCACATTGGACATACTTTGGCCACTGAATCACTTTCACCCGGTTCTTCTTCAGAAATGCAACAGTGGCCTTAGATGTGCGTTTTGGATCATTGATCATGTTGGAAAATTGCACGACGACCAAGGGCACGGAGTGACAGTAAGCATCTTCTCTTCCAATATAGAGCAGTGAATCTGTGAATTCATGACACCATCCATGACATGCAGCTCCCTGACACCAGCAGCACTCATGCAGCCCCACAGGAGGACACTGCCACCACCATGTCTCACAGTAGGCACCATGCATTTTTCTTTGTACGCCTCACCTTTGCGGCACCATACAGTTTTGAAGCCATCAGTTCCAAAAACATTTATCTTGGTCTCGCCGCTCCATAGTACAGAGTCCCCGTAATCTTCTTTTTTTCAGCATGGGCCCTGGCAAATTCTAGGTGGGCTTTTTTGTGCATGGGCTTTAGGAGAGGCTTCCTTGATGGAGGACACCCATGCATGCCATTCCTCTGCAGTGTACGCCGTATTGTGTCAGGGGAAACAATCGCCCCAGTTTGGTTTTCTACTTCTTTAGGGAACTGCAGTGATCTCGCATGGCGATTTTCTTCAACCCTTCTCATCAGAAGACGTCCCTGGCGAGGTGAGAACTTCTAAGACGGCCTGGACGTCTCTGTGAGATGGTTGCAGTTCCATCTTTGTATCTCTTTTGCTCCAGTATTCTGACTGATAAGTAAAGCTTTGCTGATCTTCTTGTAGCCTTCACCTTTCTTGTGTAAAGAAATGATTTTCTTTCTCAGGCCTTGTGACATTTCTCTTCCATGTGGTGCCATTGCTGACATCATGAAATGGGCGGGGTTTTCTTTGTTAAGTAACGCCCTTTTATAATCACCTGTCTGCTGGACACCTGTTTAATGAATAATTAGACTCGTAAACAAAAAAGGAAAAAGAGGCTGTATTCGGACTTTGATGGTACCTTATGATTACCTGATGTTCAGCAGTCAAGGATAAAATTGTTCAAAATTTTTTTTTATTACAAAAGACAATATAGTAGCTCATTTTACAAGGATAGATAAAAACAAATCATGACTAATCAGAAAAATCGCATCCTATCTTTAGCAGCTAGGGTATCAAAACCATCTAAATACTAGTTACTCTACATGTTTCACGGACTTTGCCGCTTCTTCAGGAGCTTTGTATAGTTAGATGGTATAGAAGAGTGATTGTCATAACTTATAACTAAAGAAATAAAAAAAAATACATATTATTTACAGATTATTTTGTATGAATAAAGCACATAACTTTACATATATGTGTATAAGATATCTGTTGCAAAAACACCCATAAGTCTTACCGGAGGATGTAAAGTGGCCAAGGGCCTGGCGAAAAGACGCCCCAACCCAGAGGGCAAGGGAGCTTTATCGAAAGGCACTGCATACAGCTAGTACTAGCCTGTTAGAAAAATATATAGGAAGAAGAAGTGTTGTCAAATATATCCAAAGTCATCCTCCAGGGATGACAATTAAACAATACACCTAGAACAGTACACACCTCCTTACATATATCTATATATCTATATACCTCCTTACATATATCTATATATATATAGATAGATAGATATATAGATATATACCTAGGAGGAGGGGGTTATATTTATATATATATATATATATATATATATATATATATATATATATATATATATATATATATATACCATATATACTCAAGTATAAGTCAATCCGAGTATAAGTCGAGGCCCTAATTTACCACAAAAAAATGGGAAAAACGTATTGACCCGAGTATAAGACGAGGGTGAGAAATGCACAGCTACTGTAAGTGGAAAAGAGGGTCAACAATGCCCATTTGCAGCCTCACTGTGCCCATTTGCAGCCATAGGTCCCCCGAACTAGCACCATATAATATCCAAAGCTGGGGTTTCTAGCACCAAGTGTCCCCGAGATATAGGGCCCCAAAAATCGGTTCAGAAAATGTCAAGCCCTTTTCTGCAGCAGAGAATGACATTTTCCGAACCGGATTTGGGGCCCCGTATCTCGGGGTCACTTAGTCCTAGGAACACCAGCTTTGGATATGTTATAGTACCAGTCCCACTAGGTTTGCACACCAAATTTGGGGTTCCTAGCACCCAGTGGCCCTGAGATAGGTGGCCCCAAAGTCGGTTCAGAAAATGTCAAGCACTTTTCTGCAGCAGAGAATGACATTTTCCGAACCGATTTTGGGGCCCCGTATCTCAGGGCCACTTAGTGCTAGGAACCAGTTCCACTGGGTTTGCACACCAAATTTGGGGTTCCTAGCACAAAGTGGCCCTGAGATACGGGGCCCCAAAGTTGGTTCGGAAAATGAAATTTTTTTGCTGCAGAAAAGTGCTTGACTCGAGTATAAGTCGAGGGGGGCACTTTCAGCACAAAAAAAGTGCTGAAAAACTCGACTTATACTCGATTATATAGGGTATATATATACAGGGGCGGACTGACAACTCATGGGGCCCCCGGGCAATAGGAGATTATGGGGCCACACAGTATACACACACACACAGTATACACACAATGAAAAGGTACTGGAGAGGCGGGGCACCTATAATCTTGGGATTTTTTAAAAAACACCGATTTTTACATACTGTCCCTGTTTTTTTTGAGGCTGGCAACCCTGATGGGGCCCTCAGGCAGTGCCCGGGTGCCCGAATGGTCAGTCTGCCCCTGTGTGTGTGTGTGTGTGTGTGTGTGTATATGTATATATATATATATATATAATATATATATATATATATAATATATATATATATATATATATATATATACATACACATGATCATGCAGGCTCAATAGAATGTTTTAGTTGGTCCCCAAGAGTTAAAATTGTCTCTAAAGGAGAGAGGACATTCTGTGACATTTATCCTCCATGTGGTGCCATTGCTGACATCATGAAATGGGCGGGGTTTTCTTTGTTAGGTAACGCCCCTTTTATAATCACCTGTCTGCTGGACACCTGTTTAATGAATAATTAGACTCACCTGTAGTTGAATTCTTGTTAATTAGGATTTTGTTGTTTCTGTGGGGTGTATTCATTTTTGCAACATGGTCTTGAATGAATTTGTTAGGAAAAATACTTTTTTGTGTGTGCAAATGAACAAATCTTGGTTGCAATCAACGGTATTTTGTAGTATAATGTCCCGAAAAAAATGTTCATTCTGAATGGAAAGTAAAGGTTTTCTAACAAATCTGTTGGATTGTACTCATTAATGCTGAGCACTGTATATACGCTATATTATATATATTTATTTCAACTTTTTTTTCATCCTTTGTTGCATTTCAGTGCTGCTGATCTAAGATGCATCAGTCAGGTGTCCTTTTCTTGTATCTCAGAGATCTTTGTGTATTTCTTTCAGATCTGTGCAGTAATCCAGCGTGAGACTTCCTGTAATAAAGACCGCCCACTGCTTGCTGCTCTCTTCTTTTCCAGTGTGACTGGTCATGTCTCCGCCCGCCTCCTAAAATTTTCTGCAGTGGGTGGAGCCTGCCGGGCCCCTCCTACAGCTCTGCTCTCTCCTTGTGCAGGGTGACTGATCTTGTCTCCGCCCCCACCTGTAGTTTTCTTTAGTGGGTGGAGCCTGCCGGGCCCCTCCCACAGCTCTGCTCTCCCTCCTTGTGCAGGGTGACTGGTCTTGTCTCCGCCCCCTCCTGTAGTTTAGTGGGTGAAGCCTGCCGGGCCCCTCCCACAGCTCTGCTCTCTCTCCTAGTGCAGGGTGACCGGTCTTGTCTACGCCCCCTCCTGTAGTTTTCTGTAGTGGGTGGATCCTGCTGGATCCCTCCCACAGCTCTGCTCTCTCTCCTAGTGCAGAGTGACTGGTCTTGTCTCCGCCCCCTCCTGTAGTTTTCTGTAGTGGGTGGAGCCTGCCGGGCCTCTCCTACAGCTCTGCTCTCTCTTGTAGTGCAGGGTGACTGGTCTTCTCTCCGCCCCCTCCTGATGTTTTCTGTAGTGGGTGGAGCCTGCTGGGCCCCTCCCACATCTCTGCTCAGGCTATGTACAGCCCAGTGATGATGTCACTGCTACTTTTTCAAGGTAATATCTGGATTTTCAAAGGAGTTTGGTGCACTCAAAGTGGATTTGTATCTTTTGTGGCTATAGAGGAATGTATTTCAATAAAAGCACTTGCGCCCGGAGTTCAGCTTTAACATGCAGCAACCATTAACCCCTTACCATATGTGACTGCCAGGCCAGGTTAGACATCTGTATGACATCTGAACGGTGCTCGTTAGTAAGTGGTTCGTTATTGGTCACCGATGATATTAATAGAAACAAATAGTTGTTGCCAAGGTAGTTGGGTCATGGTTCACGGAATTTATAAATAGCCGGATGCAAGGAATAAATGTCATGGGATTCATATGACGCTTTATCCTGGATTGTAAGAATAGATCATGTGGAGTGAAGCTGTCAGTGTATATTGATTAAATGGTATGTCATGTCAGAGCGCAATTATTAGACATGGACTTCGTAACAAGATAATCATTTACCCGTTCTCTTACTGCAGCCTTCTATTGATCAAAGTCATACAAAGTGATGGGGTGATCTATGGAAATCCGGGTGAACAGGACCCCACGTCACTAAGCCATTGTTATTTAATCATTAGTGTCGCTGAATTATTGTTATCTGACCATCAGTGTCAATGTACCCCTGCCAATGTACTACTGCTCTAAGACCATCGGTGTCCATGTACCCCTGCCAATGTACTACTGCTCTAAGACCATCAGTGTCCATGTACCCCTGCCAATGTACTACTGCTCTAAGACCATCAGTGTCCATGTACCCCTGCCAATGTACTACTGCTCTAAGACCATCGGTGTCCATGTACCCCTGCCAATGTACTACTGCTCTAAGACCATCGGTGTCCATGTACCCCTGCCAATGTACTACTGCTCTAAGACCATCGGTGTCAGGGTACTACTACTCTGGAGTCTTGGGTGTCAATGTACTATTGCTCTTCTGGGTCAGGGCACTACTGCCTTAAGACCTTGAGTGTCAATGGACTGCTACTCTGGGGCCTTGAGGTTACTACTGTACTGCTCTTAGGTCTTGTGAGTCAGTTCAAAGCTGTTCTGGGACCTTAGCAGTACTGAATCATTGTCATCCGACCATAAGTGTCACTACACCATTGTTCTGAGATCTCAGTGTACTACTGCTCTGGAACCTTGAGTGTCAGTATACCACCGCTCTGGGACCCCAAATGTCAGTGCACTGGGACTCTGGGGTCTCTACGCTATGATTTAGGCTATCATTGTTCTGGGAGTGGACCCCGGTATCTGTATCATTGTCCTAGGACCCTGCTATCTGTATCATTGTTCTGGGACCCCGGTATCTGTATCATTGTTATGGAGTTCAGCAGTGTTCGGAGACCCCGGCATTTCTATCATTGTTCTAGGACCCCTGTATCTGTATTACTGTTCTGGGACCCTGGTATCTGTATCATTGTTCTGGGACCCCTTTATCTGTATCATTGTCCTAGGACCCTGCTATCTGTATCAATATTCTGGGACCCTGGAATCTGTATCATTGTTCTGGAGTTTAGCAGTGTTTTGGGACCCCGGTATTTGTATCATTGTCCTAGGACCCTGCTTTCTGTATCATTGTTCTAAGACCCCTGTATCTGTATCAATGTTCTAGGACCCCGGTATCTGTATCATTGTTCTGGGACCCCGGTATATCTATCATTGTTCTGGGACCCCGGTATATCTATCATTGTTCTGGGACCCCGGTAAATGTATCATTGTTCTGGAGTTCAGCAGTGTTCTGGGACCCCGGGATTTGTATCAGTGTCCTAGGACCCTGCTTTCTGTATCATTGTTCTGGCACCCCGGTATCTGTATCATTGTTCTGGGACCCCGGTATCTGTATCATTGTTCTGGGACCCCGGTATCTGTATCATTGTTCTAGGACCCCTGTATCTGTATCAATGTTCTGGAGTTTAGCAGTGTTCTGGGACCCCCGTATCTGTATCATTGTTCTAGGACCCCTGTATCTGTATCATTGTTCTGGAGTTCAGCAGTGTTCGGAAATCCCGGCATTTGTATCATTGTCCAAGGACCCTGCTTTCTGTATCATTGTTCTGGGACCCCAGTACCCTGTTTCCCCGAAAATAAGACCTAGCGTGATTGTCGGTGATGGCTGCAATATAAGACCTACCCCCCAAATAAGCCCTAGTTAAAGTCCTTGTAGGTCTTATTTTCAGGGTAGGGCTTATTTTCAGGGAAACCGGGTAGGCCTTATTTGGGGGGTAGGGCTTATATTGCAGCCATAACTGACAATCACGCTAGGTCTTATTTTCAGGGAAACAGGGTAGCTGTATCATTGTTCTGGGACCCTGCTATCTGTATCATTGTTCTGGGACCCCAGTATCTGTATCATTATTCTGGGACCCCGGTATCTGTATCATTATTCTGGGACCCCGGTATCTGTATCATTGTTCTGGGACCCCGGTATCTGTATCATTGTTCTGGGACCCCGGTATCTGTATCATCATTCTGGGACCCCGGTATCTGTATCATTGTTCTGAGACCCCGTATCTGTATCATTGTTCTGGGACCCCGGTATCTGTATCATTATTCTGGGACCCCGGTATCTGTATCAAGGTTCTGGGACCCCGGTATCTGTATCATGGTTCTGGGACCCCGGTATCTGTATCATTGTTCTGGGACCCCGGTATCTGTATCATTGTTCTGGGACCCCGGTATCTGTATCATTGTTCTGGGACCCCGGTATCTGTATCATTATTCTGGGACCCCGGTATCTGTATCAAGGTTCTGGGACCCCGGTATCTGTATCATTATTCTGGGACCCCGGTATCTGTATGACATTTTGGGACCTCTTGTTACAGCCAAGTGACAATGTGCTATTGTTGTGGATTGAGGAACGTGGACAAATAGTGCTGGACCCACAAGGGTTATCTTACTATCTGAGGGTATTACTGTTGGTGTAAATGATCTGATTCCCGGTGCAGGCCCCCCCCCCCCCGAGACTCTCCACCTTCTCCTTGGCTTGTAATGTGATGTAAAAAGATTTGAAATTGAAGCGCTGCGCCACCGCTAAGAGGACCAGAGAAAACTTTATTCCAATAAAGGTCGGGGGTAAAATTTAAAAAAGTAGCCAATGCGTTTCAGGGGGTCTAAGTGCCCCCTTCATCAGGGCTTGACTGGCAACAAAGTCAACAAACCAGAAGTGAATTGGACCTGCAATGGGATTGTTTCCGTTTTTTTCCGGGGTGAATTCTACGCACAGGCCTAGTCAGCAGCTTGTTTGGCAGCAACCATGCCAGGCATGACTGGGCCTGAACTTTGTAGGTCCACTTCACTTCTGGTTTGGTCAGGCCCAAAATAATTTCTTTTAAACGTGTGCAAAAAACTGGATCTGGCCAGAAATGTTCCCATTTTGTATGGACACGTACTGTAATAAGTCTTTCAGTTGGAGACACCTATGGGAAGGGGAGGTGCTTGTGTCTCAGCACCAACCTGGATAAGAAGTATCCCCAGTTATATGTTTATCCCGCATTTTGTAGAATCCATCAGTTTTTGGGTGGAATTGGCCTCTGATTGGATGTTTGACTTTCCCTTCTGAATCTAGGATGGAAAAGGACCTGGGGGTCCTAGTAGATGATGGGCTCAGCAATGACATGCAATGCCAAGCTGCTGCTAACAAAGCAAACAGAATATTGGCATTAACCACTTCAGCCCCGGAAGGATTTACCCCCTTCCTGACCAGAGCACTTTTTACAATTTGGCACTGCGTCGATTTAACTGCTAATTGCGCGGTCATGCAATGCTGTACCCAAACGAAATTTGCGTCCTTTTCTTCCCACAAATAGAGCTTTATTTTGATGGTATTTGATCACCTCTGCCGCTTTTATTTTTTGCGCTATAAACGGAAAAAGACCGAAAATTTTGAAAAAAAATGATATTTTCTACTTTTTGTTATAAAAAAAATCCATTAAAATCAATTTTAGTCATACATTTAGGCCAAAATGTATTCGGCCACATGTCTTTGGTAAAAAAAAATGTCAATAAGCGTATATTTATTGGTTTGCGCAAAAGTTATAGCGCCTACAAACTAGGGTACATTTTCTGGAATTTACACAGCTTTTAGTTTATGACTGTCCATGTCATTTCATGAGGTGCTAAAATGGCAGGGCAGTACAAAACCCCCCCAAATGACCCCATTTTGGAAAGTAGACACCCCAAGGAAATTGCTGAGAGGCATGTTGAACCCATTGAATATTTTTTTTTTTTGTCCCAAGTGATTGAATAATGACAACAAAAAAAAAAAAAAAAAAAAATTACAAAAAGTTGTCACTAAATGATATATTGCTCACACAGGCCATGGGCATATGTGGAATTGCACCCCAAAATACATTCAGCTGCTTCTCCTGAGTACGGGGATACCAAATGTGTGGGACTTTTTGGGAGCCTAGCCGCGTACGGGGCCCCGAAAACCAAGCACCGCCTTCAGGATTTCAAAGGGCATACATTTTTGATTTTACTCCTCACTACCTATCACAGTTTTGAAGGCCATAAAATGCCAGGATGGCACAAACCCCCCCCAAATTACCCCATTTTGGAAAGTAGACACCCCAAGCTATTTGCTGAGAGGCATGTTAAGTCCATGGAATATTTTATATTTGGACACAAGTTGCGGGAAAGTGACAATTTTTTTTTTTTTTTTTTGCACAAAGTTGTCACTAAATGATATATTGCTCAAACATGCCATGGGCATATGTGGAATTACACCCCAAAATACATTCTGCTGCTTCTCCTGAGTACGGGGATACCACATGTGTGGGACTTTTTGGGAGCCTAGCCGCGTACGGGGCCCCAAAAACCAAGCACCGCCTTCAGGATTTCTAAGGGCATAAATTTTTGATTTTACTCCTCACTACCTATCACAGTTTTGAAGGCCATAAAATGCCAAGATGGCACAAATCCCCCCCAAATGACCCCATTTTGGAAAGTAGACACCCCAAGCTATTTGCTGAGAGGCATGTTGAGTCCATGGAATATTTTATTTTTTGACACAAGTTGCGGGAAAGTGACAATTTATTTTTTTTTTTGCACAAAGTTGTCACTAAATGATATATTGCTCACACAGGCTATGGGCTTATGTGGAATTGCACCCCAAAATACATTCTGCTGATTCTCCTGAGTATGGGGATACCACATGTGTGGGACTTTTTGGGAGCCTAGCCGCGTACGGGGCCCCGAAATCCCAGCACCGCCTTCAGGATTTCTAAGGGCGTAAAGTTGTGATTTCACTCCTCACTACCTATCACATTTTTGAAGGTCATAAAATGCCCAGATGGCACAAAACCCCCCCAAATGACCCCATTTTGGAAAGAAGACACCCCAAGCTATTTGCTGAGAGGCATGATGAGTACATGGAATATTTTATATTTTGACACAAGTTGCGGGAAAGTGACAATTTTTTTTTTTTTTTTGCACAAAGTTGTCACTAAATGATATATTGCTCAAACATGCCATGGGTATATGTGGAATTACACCCCAAAATACATTCTGCTGCTTCTCCTGAGTATGGGGATACCACATGAGTGGCACTTTTTGGGAGCCTAGCTTCATACGGGGCCCCGAAATTCAATCACCACCTTCAGGATTTCTAAGAGCGTTAATTTTTGATTTCACTCCTTACTACCCATCACAGTTTTGAAGGCCATAAAATGCCAAGATAGCACAAAACCGCCCCAAAATGACCCCATTTTGGAAAGTAGACACCCCAAGCTATTTGCTGAGAGGCATGGTGAGTATTTTGCAGCTCTCATTTGTTTTTGAAAATGAAGAAAGACAAGAAAAACATATTTTTTTTTTCCTTTTTTCAATTTTCAAAAGTTTGTGACAAAAAGTGAGGTCTGCAAAATACTCACTATACCTCTCAGCAAATAGCTTTGGGTGTCTATTTTCCAAAATGGGGTCATTTGGGGGGGGGTTTGTGCCATCTGGGCATTACATGGCCTCCGAAACTGTGATAGGCAGTGAAGAGTGAAATCAAAAATTTTCGCCCTTAGAAAGCCTGAAGGCGGTGCTTGGTTTTCGGGGTCCCCTATGCGGTTAGGCTCCCAAAAAGTCTCACACATGTGGTATCCCCGTACTCAGGAGAGGCAACAGAATGAATTTTGGGGTGTAATTTCACATATTCCCATGGCATGTTTGAGCAATATATCATTTAGTGACAACTTTGTGCAAAAAAAAAAAAAAATAATAATAATTTGTCTCTTTCCCGCAACTTGTGTCACAATATAAAATATTCCATGGACTCGACATGCCTCTCAGCAAATAGCTTGGGGTGTCTACTTTCCAAAATGGGGTCATTTGGGGGGGTTTTGAACTGTCCTGGCATTTTATGCACAACATTTAGAAGCTTATGTCACACATCACCCACTCTTCTAACCACTGGAAGACAAAGCCCTTTCTGACACTTTTTGTTTACATGAAAAAAATTTTTTTTTTTGCAAGAAAATTACTTTGAACCCCCAAACATTATATATTTTTTTAAAGCAAATGCCCTACAGATTAAAATGGTGGGTGTTTCATTTTTTTTTTTCACACAGTATTTGCGCAGCGATTTTTCAAACGCATTTTTTGGGGAAAAAACACACTTTTTTAAATTTTAATGCACTAAAACACACTATATTGCCCAAATGTTTGATGAAATAAAAAAGATGATCTTAGGCCGAGTACATGGATACCAAACATGACATGTTTTAAAATTGCGCACAAACGTGCAGTGGCGACAAACTAAATACATTTTTAAAAGCCTTTAAAAGCCTTTACAGGTTACCACTTTAGATTTACAGAGGAGGTCTACTGCTAAAATTACTGCCCTCGATCTGACCTTCGCGGTGATACCTCACATGCATGGTGCAATTGCTGTTTACATTTGACGCCAGACCAACGCTTGCGTTCGCCTTTGCGCGAGAGCAGGGGGGGATGGGGGTGCTTTTTTTTTTTTTTTTTTTAATTAATTTTTTGATTTTTTATCTTATTTTTAAACTGTTCCTTTCATTTTTATTTTTTTTAAATCATTTTTATTGTTATCTCAGGGAATGTAAATATCCCCTATGATAGCAATAGGTAGTGACAGGTACTCTTTTTTGAAAAAATTGGGGTCTATTAGACCCTAGATCTCTCCTCTGCCCTCAAAGCATCTGACCACACCAAGATCGGTGTGATAAAATGCTTTCCCAATTTCCCAATGGCGCTGTTTACATCCGGCGAAATCTAAGTCATGAAATGCTCGTAGCTTCCGGATTCTTAGGCCATAGAGATGTTTGGAGCCATTCTGGTCTCCGATCAGCTCTATGGTCAGCTGGCCGAATCACTGGCTGCATTCTCAGGTTCCCTGTTGGGACAGGAGAGCCAGAGAAAAACATGGAAGACAGTGGGGGGGGGGGGCATTTCCTCCCACTGCTTGTAAAAGCAGTCTAGAGGCTAATTAGCCGCTAGGATTGCTTTTACATGAAAGCCGACCGCTGGCTGAAAAGAATGATACCAAGATGATACCTAAACCTGCAGGCATCATTCTGGTATAACCACTCAAAGTCCAGCAACATACCAGTACGTTGCTGGTCCTTGTTGGGCATATATTGTAAACTTTTTTTTCATGCAGCCTGTGGGCTGAACGAAAAAAAGATATTGATCGGTGGGTATGCCCACCATTAGAATACCTCCCTTCATCCACCCACTTCTAATGATGGGCATACATGCACCATTTATATATGCCGAAGCATGGGGGCATCCTCCCGCAAAAGGCAGGAGCAAATTGCTCCTCCACCCACTGCCCCCACGCTTCGGCATATATGCTGAAGTATGTAACTGTGGTGGTGAAATCACCTCCGACAGCGCTGGAGTCACGGCTTTATGTATCGTGGGAGCAAACGCTGTTGCTGTCAAGATAAATAAATCCGCGCTGCAACTGAATGGTGTACCTGCTAAGCAAATGATGGTTAACAAAAAACAAAGTAACATTACAGTATAACAGTAATACTTACCATACCTGCAAAGCAAATACAAAAAAAAACCATAGTAAAAAATAAAACATTTAACGCAACCTGTGCCTACCTAAAATATATATATGCCGAAGCATGGGGGCATCCTCCCGCAAAAGGCAGGAGCAAATCGCTCCTCCACCCACTTCTGCCCCCACGCTTCGGCATATATGCTGAAGTATGTAACTGTGGTGGTGAAATCACCTCCGACAGCGCTGGAGTCACGGCTTTATGTATCGTGGGAGCAAACGCTGTTGCTGTCAAGATAAATAAATCCGCGCTGCAACTGAATGGCGTACCTGCTAAGCAAATGATGGTTAACAAAAAACAAAGTAACATTACAGTATAACAGTAATACTTACCATACCTGCAAAGCAAATACAAAAAAAAACCATAGTAAAAAATAAAACATTTAACGCAACCTGTGCCTACCTAAAATATATATATGCCGAAGCATGGGGGCATCCTCCCGCAAAAGGCAGGAGCAAATCGCTCCTCCACCCACTTCTGCCCCCACGCTTCGGCATATATGCTGAAGTATGTAACTGTGGTGGTGAAATCACCTCCGACAGCGCTGGAGTCACGGCTTTATGTATCGTGGGAGCAAACGCTGTTGCTGTCAAGATAAATAAATCCGCGCTGCAGCTGAATGGCGTACCTGAAAACAATAAAATGTTTAAAACACAGTAAACTATAAAAAAATTACATACCTAAAAAGCAAACATGATAAAACATAACAATAAAACAATGCAGAATAGAATACAGTAAAAAAGAGCAGAACAATAGAGAGAAAATAGAGAGAGAGAGAACAATAAAACGACAACTATTTTTGGTTTTTTTATTTTATATTTTTTTTTTTACTTTTTTTTTTTTTATAACTGTAACTTTTAAAACTGTAACGGTTCCAGGTTTGGGTCTCTCAAAATGCGATGGCATCTTGGGAGACCCTGTGGAAGTGTGTCCTAGTCTGTGCAGTGCTGTACCCTACGCTAATACTCAACTAGTGTATGGTAGCGTTCAAAACATTCACCAATGCAAAGACCAGGATTGCCAGGACAGGAGGGACAATAATACCGGGTGTCACGCCTAAATCCGCGCTTTCTGCAGACACGACATTTTCTTTGGGGGGCTCGTTGGGTAGGGGTACTCTGGAGGACATAAGGAAAATGCCTCTCATGCAGCCGGCCTACTGCATTTGGATTGGGAAGGTGAGGTGGAGCACCGTCTGGAAACAGAAGGGCTCTGACGATCTCTTCCTGGAATTTAAGGATGGATCCAGTCCGTCCTGAAGCTCTGTATAGCACATGAGCGTTCAGCAAAGCCAATTGAAATAAATAAACAGACACTTTTTTGTACCAGCGTCTGGCCTTACGGGCAACTAGGTACGGCGCCAACAACTGGTCGTTGAGGTCCACCCCTCCCATATTAAGGTTGTATTCGTGGACACAGAGGGGTTTCTCCACAACACCAGTCGCCGTAGTAATTTGGGTCGTCGTGTCTGCATGAAGGGAGGTGAGAACGAAAACATTCTTCTTATCCCTCCACTTCATAGCGAGCAAATTATTATACTTCAAGCAGGCTCTCTCCCCCAGCCTAAGACGGGAATCTACAAGCCTCTGGGGAAAGCCCCGGCGATTAGGTCGCACGGTGCCACATGCTCCAATCTGCTTATCAAACAAGTGACTAAAAAGTGGCACGCTCGTATAATAATTGTCCACGTACAAGTGGTACCCCTTTCCGAATAAGGGTGACACCAAGTCCCACACTATCTTGCCAGCGCTTCCTATGTAGTCAGGGCAGTTTATCGGCTCTACGTGACTATCTTTGCCCTCGTAAACCATGAATCTACATGTATAGCCTGTGGCCCTGTCACAGAGCTTATACATCTTGACCCCGTATCTGGCACGCTTGCTGGGAAGGTACTGTTTGAAGGACAAGCGGCCAGAAAACTTAACCAGGGACTCATCAACGCAGACAACTTGATGGGGGGTAAACAAGTCTGCAAAACGTTGGTTGAAGTGGTTTACGAGGGGCCGAATTTTGTAGAGCCGATCGTATGCAGGGTCTCCACGAGGACGACAGAGTTCATTGTCGTTGAAGTGCATGAACCGCAAAATCTGCTCGTATCGTGCCCTGGCCATTGAAGCAGAGAACACGGGCATATGGTGAATTGGGTCAGTGGACCAATATGACCGCAACTCACTCTTTTTGGTTATGCCCATGTTGAGGGAAAGGCCCAGAAAGATCTTAAATTCGGAGACCGTAATTGGTCTCCAATCTCTGGCAAGGGAGGACTGGGGATTAGCGGCGATGTGTTGACCAGCGTACAAATTGCTTTGGTCCACAATAGATCTATAGAGATCTTCGGTGAAAAACAGTGAATAAAAATCCAGTGGCATAAAGTCAACTGTTTCCACCTGAATTCCGGGTTGGCCAGTGAAAGGGGGAAGTACGGGTGCTGCAGAAGTGGTGGGTACCCAATTCGGATTGGCGAATGCAGCAGGAAGGGCACTATGGGCACGACGGGCCTGTCTTTGTCTTATTGGTGGCAGCGGGACACTAGTTGTGCTTGCCACCTCGCCAGCTTGAACTGCACTTATGGGACTCGCCACGTCACCACGTGATACTGCAGTGCTGGATGTACGACCAGGGTGTACTAGGCCGCTGGTGCTTGCCAGTTCACCAGAAGGAGTAGCGGCACTAGTACCTCTCTGCTCCCTACGAGAGCCCTGCGGTTCTTGCACTTCAAGGACAGAAGAAGAAGATCGGGGTCTGGTACGCCTGACCCTAGCAGGGACCACAACTCCGTCGTCAGAGCTATCTGTCATGGAGCCGCTGTCCTCTACAGGTTCGTATTCTGAGCTTGAACTTGACAGATGAGTGACTTCCTCTTCACTATCTGTCATGCTCAGAATCCTGTAGGCCTCTTCACTAGTGTACCTTCTATTTGCCATTTTGGGCTCTAAATTTAGGGGTACACTAGTGAGACTCACAGGCAAAAAAGCTCCTGACTGTCAGCGACTGATTCAAAGTGCTACCAAAAAACTGTTAGCGATCGCAGGGATCAGGCCTGACTCTGCAAACGCTACAGTTATGTGTGCTTAGTGTTTTGTGACAGTTATCGATCGATACTGCACTTGGGTGGGCTGGGCTGGGCTGGGCCGAGGAGCAAAACGCAGGTGCTAGCAGGTATCTGGGCTGATCCCGCTAACACTGCGTTTTTTTGGGGGACCCTAAACTGCTGGGGAGTATAGATCTGATCGGATCAGATATCGATCCGTTCAGATACTATAGCACTAAGGGAGGTGTATGCTGCGTGCGTAGGTGTTAGCGGTACTGGCGCTAACCTGACGCTGCCTGGGGCGACGCAGACCTTATCTGATCCTAAAAACTTAACTTCTATCACCGCCGGGCAATTAGGGGGTTAAACCTTTATAGGGTAATAAACGGCGGGTGCCCTAAAACTGTAATAAACTACAAAAAACCAAAACCAACTAACCAGCGTCACCTGTAACAATTATATGGTGATCGCTGGTGAAAGGGTTAACTAGGGGGCAATCAAGGGGTTAAAACCTTTAGTAGGTAGTATATGGGGGTCCCTGTCGCTATAAAACACTGACAGCGAACCTATATACTTACCTCCCTAACTAGCGTCACCTGTGTCACTAATACAGCGATCAGAAAAACGATCGCTTAGTGACACTGGCGACGGGGGGTGATCACGGGGTTAAAACTTTATTAGGGGGGTTAGGGGGGTACCCTGGACCTAAAGGGGGGTACCCTAGACCTAAAGGGGGCTAACCTAACGGCCCTAACACTTGTAACTGACACAAACTGACACCAATGCAATAAATCAGAAAAAAAAAAAACCTGCTATTGGTGTCAGAGTGACAGGGGGTACAGGGGGGTGATCAGGGGGTGATCGGGGGGTGACAGGGGGGTGACAAGTGTGCCTGCGTGTTCTACTGTATGTGTAGTGTTGGTGCACTTACTTGGATGTCTTCTCTCCTCGGCGGCCGGACGAAAAGACCGGCTCAAGGAGAGATGACATCACTTCCTCTGCTTCTGTTTACATTCACAGAAGCCGAGGAAGCTTGTCATTGGCCAGGAGCGATCGCGAGGTGGGGGCCACGAATGAGTGGCCTCCCCCTCACCTTTGATCGACCCTGACCTCGATCCGACCGCCGCAGGCACCGGGGGGGGGTCCGATCGGACCCCCCACCCGCGGGCAGGCAGGGACGTACAGGTAAGCCCTTATGCCTGCCCGTGCCGCTCTGTCGACGTACATCTGTGTGCGGCGGTCGGCAAGTGGTTAAAAGGGGATCAACTCCAGAGATAAAACGATAATTCTCCCGCTCTACAAGACTCTGGTCCGGCCACACCTGGAGTATGCTGTCCAGTTCTGGGCACCAGTCCTCAGGAGGGACGTACTGGAAATGGAGCGAGTACAAAGAAGGGCAACAAAGCTAATAAAGGGTCTGAAGGATCTTAGTTATGAGGAAAGGTTGCGAGCACTGAACTTATTCTCTCTGGAGAAGAGACGCTTGAGAGGGGATATGATTTCAATTTACAAATACTGGACTGGTGACCCCACAATAGGGAGAAAACTTTTTCGTGGAAGGGAGTTTAACAAGACTCGTGGCCACTCATTAAAATTAGAAGAAAAGAGGTTTAACCTTAAACTACATAGAGGGTTCTTTCCTGTAAGAGCGGCAAGGATGTGGAATTCCCTGCCACAGGTGGTGGTCTCAGCGGGGAGCATCGATAGATTCAAGAAACTATTAGATAAGCACCTGAACGACCGCAACCTACAGGGATATACAATGTAATACTGACACATAATCACACACATAGGTTGGACTTGTGTCTTTTTTCAGCCTCCCCTACTATGTATGTAAGTAGGAGCCCCCATGTGAGGAATATTCTCTGTATCCTCCTTCGCTTACTAACGAAATGAAGAAGAAACGATCTATCACCAGCGAGCTGTCATAATTGTCAGTTCAAATTAATGGCAGCCGAGGAAGGTGCACCTTCGCAGACATATGTTTTATCCTTGAGGGAACCCAGCCAGAATCCTTTGTTCTGTCTTCCTTCCTCTTCGCCTTCGTCTGTTTTCTACATATCCCACACATTTTGTCAATTTCCAGGTCACTAATCTCACTGCCGAGACTATTCCTTCCACTTCAAAGCAGCGGCGCCCAGTCAGGTAGATGGCGGGCGTTCTTTGGAAGTCTTCTTTTCTGCTAATTGATTTTTCATCTTTTACCTTCTTCTGATTGGAGGGGACTTCAAAGCTGGAGCCTGGATTTCGGTATTTTGTGAAAGCTCATCTCCTGCCCTAAATCTATGTCCCCGGATCAGCGCTGCTCAACCTCCACTCAGTCATGGCGCCCTTTGAAAGTATGAAAATACTTGAGGCACCCCAGTTTATAATGGGGTCCCCTGTCACATCAGAATCCCCACTTTAACATTAGAGTCCTCAGTGTCCCCCCCCCCTCCCTGTCACAAGAAAGTCCTTCGTTCCCCCCCCACACACACTCTCACATCAGAGTCCTCAGTCCTACCACCACTGTCCCTCCCCACCACCTCTGTCCCTCCCCACTTTCCCACCACCTCTGTCCCTCCCCACTTTCCCACCACCTCTGTCCCTCCCCACTTTCCCACATCAGAGTCCTCATTCCTACCACCACTGTCCCTCCCCACTTTCCCACATCAGAGTCCTCAGTCCCACCACCACTGTCCCCCCCCACTTTCCCACCACCACTGTCCCTCCCCACCACCTCTGTCCCTCCCCACTTTCCCACCACCTCTGTCCCTCCCCACTTTCCCACATCAGAGTCCTCATTCCTACCACCACTGTCCCTCCCCACTTTCCCACATCAGGGACCTCAGTCCTACCACCACTGTCCCTCCCCACTTTCCCACATCAGGGTCCTCATTCCTACCACCACTGTCCCTCCCCACTTTCCCACATCAGGGTCCTCAGTCCTACCACCACTGTCCCTCCCCACTTTCCCACATCAGGGTCCTCAGTCCTACCACCACTGTCCCTCCCCACTTTCCCACATCAGGGTCCTCATTCCTACCACCACTGTCCCTCCCCACTTTCCCACATCAGAGTCCTCAGTCCTACCACCACTGTCCCCCCCCACTTTCCCACCACCACTGTCCCTCCCCACCACCTCTGTCCCTCCCCACTTTCCCACCACCTCTGTCCCTCCCCACTTTCCCACATCAGAGTCCTCATTCCTACCACCACTGTCCCTCCCCACTTTCCCACATCAGGGACCTCAGTCCTACCACCACTGTCCCTCCCCACTTTCCCACATCAGGGTCCTCATTCCTACCACCACTGTCCCTCCCCACTTTCCCACATCAGGGTCCTCAGTCCTACCACCACTGTCCCTCCCCACTTTCCCACATCAGGGTCCTCAGTCCTACCACCACTGTCCCTCCCCACTTTCCCACATCAGGGTCCTCATTCCTACCACCACTGTCCCTCCCCACTTTCCCACATCAGAGTCCTCAGTCCTACCACCACTGTCCCTCCCCACTTTCCCACATCAGAATCCTCAGTCCTACCACCACTGTCCCTCCCCACTTTCCCACATCAGAGTCCTCAGTCCTACCACCACTGTCCCTCCCCACTTTCCCACATCAGAGTCCTCAGTCCTACCACCACTGTCCCTCCCCACTTTTCCACATCAGAGTCCCCCCCCCAATCATCTTTTCACATCAGAGTCCTCAGTCCCCACTTCCCTTCCACATGTCCTCAGTCCTACCACCACTGCGTTCCCCACTTTCCTACATCAGAGACCCCACACTTTTTCACGTCAGAGTCCTCGGCCCCCCCTTACCTTTCACATCAGAGTCACCATCCCACCTACCCCCCCCCCCCACTCATTTCCCAAATAGGAGTCTTAAGTCCCCCCTTCGCACATCAGAATCCTCCACTCCCCCTTGTTACAGCAGTCCTAGGTGGTCCTAGCAACCAGTCACCAGCTTGTTATTATGAACTGTGTGTGTATATAAGGAAGGCAGGGGGGGGGGGGTGAAGGCAGAGGACACTTTGGGGGGGGGGGCAGAGGACACTGCTATGAGGGGAATGTAGGACACTACAATGGGAGGGGGGGTTGGGGAAGGAGGGCAGAGGACACTGTTTTGTTTTTTTTTGGTGGTGGTGGTGGGGTTACAGGACACTACTGGGGAGGGGGGGTAGAGAAAACTACAGTGGGGATGAGGGGCAGAGGACACTGCTTTGGAGGGGGTACAAGGCACTACTATGGGGGGCAGAGGACACTACTGTGGGGGGGGGGGTGATGTAAAGGGGGCATAAGTCACAGCATTGGGGGGTACAGGACACTGCTGTGGGGGTAGGGGGGTAGAGGACACTGTTTTTGGGCAGGGTACAGGACACTACTGGGGGGAGGGGGGAAGAGAACACTACAGTGAGGGGGGGGTGTGAAGGCAGGCAGAGGAAACTGCTTTGAGGGATGGGGAGGCAGAGGACATTGCTTTCAGGGGGCAGAGAGACAGAGGACACTGCTATGAGGGGAATGTAGGACACTACAATAAGAGGGGGGGGGTTGGGGGAAGGGGGGCAGAGGACACTGTTGTTTTTGGGGGTGGGGGGGTAGAGGAAACTACAGTGGGGGGATGTGAATAGGGGCAGAGGACACTACAGTGAGAGGGGGGTGATGTGAAGAGGGCAGAGAACATTGCATTGGGGCAATGGCAGAGGACACTGCTATGGGGGGCAGAGGACACTACTATTGGGGGTACAGTACACTGCTGTGGGGGAAGAAGGGCAGAGGACACTACCGTGGGGGGTGTGTGTGATGTGAAGGGGGTCGAGAACATTGCATTGAGGCGATGGCAGAGGACACTACAGTGGGGGGGGGGGGGTGAAGGGGGCATAGGACACAGCATTGGGGGGTACAGGACACTGCTGTGGGGGAAGGGGGGCAGAGGACACTATCGTAGGGGGGTGATGTGAAGAGGGCAGAGAATATTGATTCGGGGCAATAGCAGAGGACACTACTATGGGCGGCTGAGGACGCAACAGTGGGAGGGTGATTTGAAAGGGGACAGCAGACACGGCTATGGGGCGGTCTGAGGACAGTACTGTGACACAGCTTTGAGGGATAGGGGGACACAGGACACTATAGTGTGTGAGTAAACTGCTATGGGGGGGGGGGGACATTACTGTGACACAGCTTTGAGGGATGGGGGGGTGGGACAGGGGACACTATAGTGTGTGTGTGGGGGGAATTGTGATAAGAAATAGACAGAGGACGCTTTGTGGGGGGCAGAGGACACTGCTATGGTGGGGTGTAGGACACTACAGTGGGGGGGGGGTTGATGTGAAGGGCGGCAGAGAACACAGTTTTGGGGGGTACAGGAAACTTCTATGGGGAGCAGAGGACACTGTAAATAGGGGGCGGGTGGTGTGATGTGAAGGGGGCATAGGACACAGCATTGGGGGGTACAGGATACTACTGTGGGGGGAGGGGGGCAGAGGACACTACCTTGGGGGGTGCTATGAAGGGGGAAGAGATCACTGTGCTGGGGGGGAGGGGTGTCAGAGGACACTACTGTGAAACACTATGTGTTCCTCATGCTGTCTGTTTAGTGGGAGCTTGATCGTTTTGTTTTTTTAAAGGGTGTCAACTAGTACCCCCCCCCAGGGATCTTTGCTTTCCTCCATGTTGTCAAGGTAGATCTCAACTTCTGATAGGTTGCCTACCCCTGCAGTACAGAATAGATCCCAGGGGTGTGTATAGAAGAGTACAGTAGACACTGTAGACCAGTGTTTCTCAACTGCAGTCCTCAAGGCGCCCCAGCAGGTCATGTTTTCAGGATTTCCCTCAGATGAAACGGCGGTGGTAATTACTAAGGCCGTGAAACTGATCAAATCACCTGTGCAAAATAATGGAAGGCCTGAAAACATGACCTGTTGGGGCGCCTTGAGGACTGGAGTTGAGAAACACTGCTGTAGACCAGAACTGGGTCAGCCTTGGACACGCCCACCCCCCTGCCTTTTGCACGCCGCGCTTTGATCGATAGGGAGCAATTTCATTTTTCCGTTCACAAATCTCGGGTCGTTCTGCATATTTCATTCAAACAAGAGAATGTGATTGCCGCTCTCCCGGTGCTGTTAAGTGTTGTTATTATAGAAAGCATTGCCGTGTATTTCTTACTTATCTCTATGCCTGTGACACACACACGAGCTGTCCTCTCGGTGCCATACAGATGCAGATTACTGTAAGCATGACTAGTTATTAAGGCTGAAACAAGCAAATGAGAATGCGGAGAAGTGACACGAGTCTGTGCCTGGATAAACTGGGGTAAAGAGCAAACGAGGTCTCAGGTCTTACACAAGAGAAGAGCGTTTGAAGTAAACGTCTGATTGGTGGCTGGGCCTTGTGAAGACCAAAAATTGCAGCTATTCCAAAGACTGAGTGTTCAGGAAAAGTTATACATTTTTATTTTTTTTTACATGATTGATTTCCCAATGGGGCAACATACTGTACATGTAGTACTTGTAGTACTCCCACCTCCCGAGGTGCCTTGACAGGTCACCACCGCCAGCAAGGAGACGACTGCTTTGCTTTATAGCGCCAGTCTCCAGGTCCCGGCACTTGCCTCGGGCAAACGCCGGCCAGGGGAATGCCAAGGGAGGTGAGATGTGTCAGCCTTGAGTAAGTGCTTGGATCTGGGGATAGGCACTATAATGATCGTAGCAGAACTTTATGACTTGACTTTGTGTGGTCAAGTCCATAAAACGAGGGGGGGCCACATGAATGGAGAGGCCCACAATGAAATCAACAAACAGAGCTTGCTGTTAATTTGAAGTGGAAGTAAACTTCATTCATTTAAAGTGGAGTTCCACCCACTTTTACAAATCTTCAGCATCCCTCACTAAACTGTGCCTTTTAAACAAATTGGATATTTTTTTATTTTTTTTCTCAGCACCTACTGTATATCTGCTGTATTCGTTTTTCACTTCCTACTCCCTGGCCGTGGCCCATCGCATCATTTCCTGTTTGCAATGCCTTCTGGGAAGGGGCGGCAACTTCCTCTGAAACTGCCGTTGCTATGGAAACCTGACCTGAAACCTATTACACTGCTTGTGCTGCACTGAGCATGTGCGAGATCTGCAAGGATGAGATCCAGGAAGAAATACAGTCTGGCTTCAGATGCCCACACTTAACATGGCCACGCCTGCTGTAAGTTTATAAAATAACAAACTACTGCTATAAACTAACAAACCGGACCTTAGTTTACAGACTAACTTTACTAGAATACATTAAGCTTGTGTATTATAGGGGTATTTTTATTTAAAAAGTATAATTTCGGCCGGAACACCACTTTAAGTTTCAAAAAACAGTTACATTTCCGACACGTGCCGGAAATGTAACACTCCCATTGGTTGTGCTCTCAACCAAAACGGTAAAATCACCCAATGGCCGATGTCATACCTGATCACATGTGCATCGTCATGGCAGTTGTAGATTAAACAGAGGCCAAGATGGCAGCTTCCTTGGCTGAAAACGATAGGTGGGATTACTTCCACTTTAATTCTGGTTGGACCTTGGCAGGACTTTTTGAATCAGAAGGCACTGGGTCCCTCCATTCCCCACACTAGGGAAGTACTTCCAGCCCCCATGAGTGTTTATGGCAACCCATCTCCAGCACAAGGCCCACAGGCCGAATCCAGGCCATTTTATTGTGGCCCTTGTACCCCTCCTGGACAGAAAGGTGGTTGAGACTAATTGGACGGGAAAATAGAGGTTCAGGTCTGCATCCCTTGCACAACACGTAAAAGATAGTTTCTTCAAAAAACTGGACTTTGGAGGACCATGAACACTCAAGAAAAAATATTTAGTAAAAAATACAAACTTTATTACAAATAATTATTCGTAATAAAATTTGTATTTTTTACTAAATATTTTTTCTTGAGTGTTCATGGTCCTTCAAAGTCCCGTTTTTTGAGGAAACTTGTACCTCTCCTGCAGCTGCGGCACCCCTCTTGTTTCTGACCTCACCCTGTCTCAGCAGTCAACGGCAGAGGGGAAGAGAGAACTCCTTCTCCAGATCCTGCACTCCTCCTTGCAGCCACAACAAGGCTTGTCTCTGGTCCCCCCCCCATCTATCTCAGCAGTTGGCAGCAAAGAGAAGGACAGAACTCCTCCTACAGATCCTCACCTCTCTGTGCAGCCGTAGCACTCCCTTATCTCCGCCTCCCCCTGGTCTCAGCATTCAGCTCCAGCCCTTCTCCAGACCCTGCACTTTCTGCTTTTCAGCTCTGCCCGCAGCTTCTTCTCGGTAAGGGGGGGGGGGGGCACTGTGATGTAAAGGAGGGTGGGGGACTCTTGACTTTTGATGGTGGGGAGGCTCTTGACATTTGATGCAAGGGGATGGGGGGGGGGGGGGTTTGTGCTCTCTACATCTAGTCTTACAGATACAACCAGCCCTTTGAGGGCAACCACAATGCTGATGTGACCTGTGATTGAATGGAGTTTGACACCGCTGGCTTAAGGTTTCCTAGGGTACTGCGCTGGTATAGAGTATGACCACCCTTACTCATCCCAAGGGGGTTCCTATGGACAGAGGGGCTATGACCATAGAGGATCCCACAATCAAAGAGGATATAATAGAGGAGGAGGATATGGGGGACAGCCTTGGGCCCATAATCAGCCTGAGTATTATCCCCCATCAAATAGGGGAAGGGGATGGTATCCCAGTAACCGGAGAGGGGATTTTCAGAGGAGAGGATCAGGGGGACCCCCTACTACGAGAGGGAGAGGTGCTACAACTCCCAGGGGCTGGGGGAGAGACCAGAGTCCACCAGAGGAGTGGAGACCATGGTACCCCATGACCCCACAATCAAATCAAGAAAACAGAGGAGAACAAGAGGATGTAGAGGAGGTAAAAGGAAAGCGAAGAAGAATGGTTTAATGGAGGGAATTTTTAATTTAAGTGATGCAAACTTTTCTCAAGAAGAACTGAAAGTTTTAGACTTAGGCCTAAAATATGCTATGGAAAAAAATCTCAATAAATTTGATGTGTTCATTGATTTACAGAAATTTATAAGAAAAGTTAAAAAAACATTTTTCTAATAAAGCAACAGTAATAAATTCCCCGGAAGAGGAATATATACATACAACTCTGAAGAATAACTCAACATTCAACCCCCAGATTAGTAATAATCATTTCGTTGGGGTGTTCAAATCTCTGGTCGAACAGGATTTGGACAAGCTTGTTGTCAGGCCCCAAAGAAGAAAAAAAGATTTAGAGAGAGGTTTAGAGACATTGATAAAAAACAAAAATATAGTTATCAGGTCGGCTGATAAGGGAGGGGGGGTGGTAATATTAAATAAAGTTGATTATTTAGAGGAATTAAATAGATTGGTTGGAGACCAGGATACCTATGAAAAGTTGAAAAACAATCCTACTAAAAAATTCAAGTCAAAATTAAAAAATCTAGTTAAAATAGCAACTGATGAGGGTATTTTGAAGAAAAAAGAGGCTAGATATCTCACCCCGGATGCACCACGGGTACCGGTGATTTACCAATTGCCAAAGATTCACAAAAATAAATCCAAGCCCCCAGGCCGACCAATAATCAGCGGGATCGGATCCCTCTTCTCTAGACTTGGTGAATATTTAGACTGTTTCCTGCAACCACTCACTAAAAAATATCCTGCATATCTTAAAGATAGCAGAGAACTTATAGAATTAACTAAGACCATAACAATAGATGAGAACTGTTTGCTTGCAAGTATTGATGTAAATTCACTCTATACCAACATCCAACAAGAACATGCGTTACAAGCAGTGAGATGGGCATTAGAGGATACAGATATAAAATTAAAACAAAAGAAATTTATCTTAAAAGCTTTGGATTTAGCAATGAGCCACAACTTTTTTTGGCACCAAAAGGATTATTATAGGCAGAAGAAAGGGGTCGCTATGGGTGCCAAGTATGCACCTTCAGTGGCAAATCTGTTCATGAGCTTTTGGGAGGATGAGGCCATCTATCGATCCAGTATCCCAGAGCTCAGGTTATATAAGAGGTACATAGACGATATCCTGATCATTTGGGCAGGATCACCCGACTCCTTTCTAGAATTTATGGCCAAACTAAGCAACAACAGGTTTGGTATATCCTTTTCTGAGTGTTTTAGTCAGCAACAAATTAATTTTTTAGACCTAACATTATTTAGAGAAGATGATAAATTACTCACCCGCACTTTCTTCAAAGACGTTGACCGAAATGGGTATATCCCCCTGACTAGCTGCCACCATCCCAGATGGCTAGGGGGTATCCCTAAGAGTCAGCTACTCAGGATTAGAAGAAACTGCAGTAATTTAAGTGACTATGATTTGCAAGCTAATACCATGGTGAAAAGATTTCAAGAAAAAGGCTATAGTCTGGAAAGTTTAGAGAAGATAAAGCAAACAGTCGGGGAAATGAATAGGGATGATCTGTTCAAATCCAAACCAAAAGGGGAGAATACTTTTAGTCTATCCTTTATTACAGGATTTAATAGACAGTACCGTGACCTGGAGAGAATTATAAAGAGGCATTGGCCTCTCCTTCACCAGGATGATGACTTGAGGAAGGTGCTGCCAAAACAGCCAAATTTTATTTATACCAAACCACCCACTTTGAGGCTCCAGTTAGCACATAATGTCATAGATCCCCCTAGGAAGACATGCACTTTTTTAGACAGTGTTGGGTTTTATAGTTGTGGGAGGTGTGGAATGTGTAAAACGTCTAAATTTCGCAAGCGGAAAACCACCCACTTCAGCTCTCTGGTGGATGGTAGATCGTACGCAATTAAAAAATTCATAACCTGCAGTACAACGCACGTCACCTACCTTCTATCTTGTCCTTGTAATCTACAATACGTAGGAAGAACCACCAGACAATTGGGTATAAGGCTTAATGAGCATGTTAATAGGATTAAGAAGGGCTATAGATTTCATGGTCTGTCCAATCATTTTAGACTTTTCCACAACCAAGATCCTAGCCTACTTACCTTCTGTGGAATTGACAGAGTTGAGGATCACTGGCGAGGTTCTAATCTTAGACAAAATATCTCACAAAATGAAACCCAGTGGATACATAGACTACGCACTTTGAACCCCTTGGGCCTGAACATCGAGCTAGACTTGAATTGTTTTTTATCGAATTGGTAGTAAATATATATTTCCGTTTTTTATCCCAACATGTGTTTGTGCACCACGTATTATTATTTATTTTTATTTACATCCTATTTTTATTTATTTTTTATTTTTTATTTTTGATTCATTATTATGTATATATTTTTTGATCATGTTCTTTCCCATGTCTAATTATGAACATCTAATTTGGGAAATTGGTAAATTGTTGAGTGAAATATGGGATGCTATATATATTTTTATATATATTTTTTTATATATATATTTGTTATGTTTTTAATTTATATACATCTATTTTGTTATTTTTTATAGAGTTTTTTATTGGATAATGTATTAAACTACTGTTTTTATTATTAGGAGTTTAGATATTCAATATAGATTACAAAAATTTTTCCTGCCTATCTAGTTATCCTGATGTTAGTATATATTTATTTCTTTTGTTTGCATATACTTTGTTCTATGGAAGGTAGTGAGTGTCGAGATGGTTCTCTCTTGGAGATGTTGTAAACACCTATCTGTACACTGGAGCTGTCTGTTTTCCAACCATTGAGTAAAGTTTTGATTTGCAAACAGGATATGATGATAGAGGAAGGAATGGGTAACTTTTCACCCATTGGCCATCAATGGCTGTCACTCATTGAACTTAATATAAAAGGTTTACACGTCGGCAGGATGTTAAGTCTTTGATAACGCCCTGGGGGAGGGGCGAAACGCGTCGACGCAACATCCTGCCTACGTTCGTTTGTGTCTCACCAGTGACATCACTTCCTGGCGGTGGAACGCACGCCAAGAGCGGCGAACCGACCGAATTATCTGAATGCCTACTTTCCTTATTTGGTCCCGTGAGTAGCGCATTTATGCGCAGGTGACCTTTGTTACTCTAAGGTTTTATGCTATATACCTCTCTTCTCTCCTTCGGTGGAACGTGTGCTTCTGTGGGTGTACGGGTAAAACCCCTTTTACATCGCTATACGATTGGCCCTGGTTGTTTGGAAGAGATGGAAAAGTTGGAAGCCTCTTCTTAGTTTGTTCCATGAAGGAGTTTTATATTTTTATATTATATCATAGATGACATCTTCTTGCCTTCTTTTTGTCATCTGGAACTTGTTGAGTGTTTTGCTTTCTAATTTTTATACCATTGATATGCCATATTTTTACATATTTTTTATCATTGTATGCCATACGGTTATCTCTGAGGTTAGATGCATTTGACTGAGTAGTGCATCGTTTCATAATCCTGTCATTCCTACACTAATTGGTATAATTGTTGTGGAGGGTCTTGGAGATCTGGTGGTGCAGTTCAGCACACGCATGCTGAGTGGTGGCTCGGATGCGTGGGCTGCAGGTCCAGTTCTCTGACACATCCACATTTATATTCACGTGTCACTTTACTATTGTATGTGGTTTTTGTATTGTATTTATATATTTCTTCACTTTTAGTTGCTAGCGCAGTCTACCTGGTTTATACTGCGCTGGTATGGCTGAAATAACAGTACTCAGTTTATTTGACACAATTGGTGAACATGGATGGCAACATTGGAGAACCAAAATTCAGTCAGCTGGAAGAATGTGAGGATGTGCAGAATGTGGTGATGGCCGTTGAGAATATTGAATGGTCCTCCATACCTGACCCCAGAAATAAACTCTGCTTATCTTCTATCCCATCCATCCACTGAAAGCCCCTTCGTTGCCAATTAGAACACTATGGCCGGCGTTGGATGGTTAAGAGCTTAACTCTAGAGGCAGGGCTTAGATTTCTTGTAGCCAACAAAAGGTGATAACGGGTCCCTTGTGGTGGTCGCTCTTCGACGGGGGCTTCACTGTGCTTTTATTACAGTTTTTCTGTAATGCACTTCTCTTGCTCCTGTGACGGTCTATCAATAGGACTGAATGGAGATTGCATGGCAGCAAAGCCTGGCCAGGAGACGATGTGAGCTGTCTGGCTCTTAAAAGGTGGTACATCTCCGAGTGGGGGGGGGGGGGGGGGGGGGAAGGTGGATATAAGGATCTGAGGGGGTGTGTAAGACTTGGAGGAGGATTGGAGGTACTTATGGGCTGGCAGGTCCAATTTGTGTAAGATGATACCCATCCGTCCTGTTCCGTAAAGTATTGTCAGCAGGACGGGAAGTGAGGGCATAGACATAGACTTTAGATCAGTGGGGGGGGCTCAGGCACTATTCCTCCTACTGACTCCAACTATGGGGTACTATTTGTTCCACTGACATCAACAATGGGGCACTATTCCTTCCGTTGACACCAAACATGGGGCACTATTCCTCCAACTGATACCAATAGTGGGGCACTATTTTTCTTGCGGACTCCAACAATGGGGAACTATTCCTCAAACTGACATCAAAGATGGGGCACTATTCCTCCAACTGATACCAATAACGGGGCACTATTCCTCCCACTGACACCAAAGATGGGGCACTATTCCTCCAACACCAAAGATGGGGCACTATTCCCTCCACTGACATCAACGATGGAGCACTATTCCTTCCACTGATGCCAATGATGGGGCACTTTTCCCTTCACTGACACCATCGATGGAGCACTATTCCTTCCACTGACACCAACAATGGAGCACTATTCCTTCCACTGACACCAACGATGGGGCACTATTCCTCTTACTGATAATGATGGGGCACTAGTCTTCCCTCTAATACCAACAATGGGGCATTATTCCTCCAAAACCAGAGATGGGTTTGCGATGGTTTACTCGCACTGATGCCAAGAATTTTCTACTCCCTCTGGCCACAATCTGACCCCTCTGAAGTCTGAAGTGGCCCTTTAAGTTTGGAGACGTCCGGCTTCAAATGATCCGTCTCTGTACAATATTATATACAAAGTATAATTGGCGCATTTCATGAGATGCCAACTTTTCCTTCATTGGCCGGACTCCAGGAACATATTAAGAATTCCCTTTTATTCAACTTATGTATTTATTAAAAACCAACAACTCCTCCATGTTTAAATACTAATCGCATTAAAGCTGAAGTTTAATCAGCTTATATGTTGCTTTCCCTGCTCCCCCCCCTCCCCCCCATCATCTACTTCATGCTAATGAAACTTTGGAATAAAATAAGGCGTTTCATGGAAACGGAAAAGTTTGAAGTCAGCCATAGACATCGAATCTCAGCCGGATCAGCAGGGATTGGCCGAGACTTGAACCATCTATGGGCAGGCTGATCCTACCCAATTCAGTTTATCGGTACAATAAGCATTGTTGGATTTTCATGTGATTATTGCCATTGCCGTGTCCTCCAGGCAGGGACCCCCCACCGGGAGAAGACAATAGCTCCATGGGATTTATGGGGGGAAACTAGCGATTTTCTGTCCTGCAATCACAGGAAATTGCAGCGTCTATGGCCTCTTTAGACCCAGTGATGCCAGACCGAGAAGTCCTGCATTGTTAGCAGTCAGGTTCCTTTATCTTGCACACTGCTGCCAATGTCAAATGTTTTCAGGCACTGGGAGCATCGGGGGAAGGGAAGACAGCAAGAACTTCAGCAGTGTGATGATGCTTTTTTTTTTTAATAGAAAGTCTAGAATGCTTAATGGGTGTATTTAGGGCTGTTGTTAGAAGTCATGGGGCCCCCGTACAGCCTAGCTGACAAGTGTAACAGGGGGGGCCCCAATTGCATGAACAAACCACTCATTCATACAACCAGAATACCGGTAAGGATGAGCCCCAAACCACTTGCTGGCCAGGCTATAGCCGAATGACAGTTAAAGAATGGTCATCTTCAGACGAACTCCCCTTCGGAGGCTAACTATGCCTCCTTGCTGCATAGTAGAAGAGCAATAGAAGAAGTTCATTTCACAGAATTGGCTCATACCGAGGCAAGAAGAAGGGCCGAAAATATTTTTGCTGAGGGGGACAAAAATGGCAAGTTGCTGGCTAATCTGGTGGCGGACCAAAAGATTCCTGTTAGCATACCGGTAATAAAAAATAGTGCGGGGACTTTGTTGTCGGATCCGGGGGAAATTTTGGAGGAATTTGTGAGATTCTATAAGGCCCTATACTCCCCAATACAGTCATATGATATGGCAGAGCTGGGAGATCTTCTTCAGAGCCTTTCCATGCCTAAATTAACTGATACTGATGCCACTCAGTTAGAGGCAGATATCTCTGTGCTGGAAGTTGAGGCAGCCATACTTTCCTTCCCCCCAAATAAAGCCCCGGGCCCAGATGGCTTTCCCGTGGACTTTTACAAGGTACACATGTCACAACTGGCCTCTAGATTAACTTTACTGTTCAAGTACTGTTGGGAAAATGGTGCCTTGCCGGCTTCAATGATGGAGGCCTATATGATACTTCTCCTGAAGCCAGGCAAGGACCCGCAGTTGTGCTAGTCTTATCACCCAATAGCTTTACTTAACTCGGATCTAAAAATTCTGGCTAAGATTTTAGCCACAAGGCTGGCCACGGTCATTTCGACCCTGGTTGACATTTATCAAACAGGTTTTATACCTGGTATGTCTACAGATACAAACTTAAGAAGGCTATTTACACATACTCAAATAGATAATGCTGAGTACCCGGCAAAAGTGGTTGTCTCCATAGATATCGAAAAAGCCTTCGATTCTGTGGACTGGCAATACATGCACAAGGTTTTGGAGGGCATGGGGTTCGGTCCTGGCTTTCGTGGCTGGGTCGGCTTACGCCGAGGACGGCGGTGAGGCTGGGTTCCATGGTTTCTGACTTCTTTTATATAGGTAGGGGCACTAGGCAGGGTTGCCCGCTCTCCCCATTCCTTTTCGCCCTGATGATGGAGCCCCTGGCTAGGGCCCTCCGGCGTTCGGAGGGGGAGCAGGCAATTCGGGTGGGATCAATAAGCGAATGTATTGCATTATATGCCGATGATCTGCTTCTGTTTCTTAGAGACCCAGGTCCGTCTCTCAGAGCGGCGTTGCAGATTTTGGATAGATTCGCCACTTTTTCGGGGTTACGTGTAAATTGGAGTAAGTAATCTATATTACCATTGGGAAAAGAGGCAAAAAAATTGGCTGACGATTCACTGCCGTTACAGTGGGTCTCCTCAATCACGTACTTGGGGGTTAAAGTCACAGCCAATGTCCACGATTATCTGTCTCTGAATCTCCTACCCTTGATTAATAGACTTAAACAAAAAAACGGCGGCATGGAAGACCCTTCTTCTTTCCTTGATTGGGCGGGTCAGCCTAATAAAAATTAAATTTCTGTCAGTGATCCTATATTTTCTATGGCACTCCCCAGTGTGGATTCCCAAGGGATATTTTAAAACATTAAATAGTATCATTGGATTATTTATATTGTCCCCAAACTCTCCACGTATAAATATCAAAGTATTACAGGAACCATGGGGTCAGGGGGGTTGGCTCTGCCTGATTGGCAAAAATATTTTCTTGCCGGACAGATGGTTTTTGCTAGGAGATGGTTGACGGCGGACTCTGGTGATTCTGCCACAGTAGTGGAGGCTGCACATCTGGGGTCGTACGAAAGTTTAAAGCTGGCTTTGTATAGAGGCCCGAAATCCTGTCTTCCCCTGACAGAATCTATGAAAACGACAATTAAGGCCTGGGAAGTAGCCACTACTTTAATGTCTCCCAGTTACACAGGAATTACGCCCTCAGCTCCCCTATGGATGAACCCGAGGCTTCCACACTTTTTCTCCCTTTCTGACCCTATGATCCGGGCATGCAAAGGCATTAAGATTTTGAAGGACATTACCAGTGAGGGGGAACTTTGCACCTTCGATCAGTTAAAGGCCAGGCATGATCTTCCGAACTCCTTCTTTTTTCGTTATTTACAACTGAGGCATGCTTTTAGGGAACAAACTAGAGAGCAAAGGGTAGAATATCTACCTTCATCACTGGAATCCATGTTAACAGAGGAGGACCTGGCCAAACCGTTATCCTCGGTATACAAATCCCTTTTTAAAAAAACTCCCCCGGGAATTACTAAATGTAGGGAGAGATGGGAAGGAGAGATTGCAGATATTCAGGGGGAAGACTGGGATGACATGTGGGACCATCCATTCAAACACCTAGTTTCAGCCAGGGATCGCTTAATTCATTTCAAGTTCCTGCACAGGATATACTTCACCCCGGCTAGGTTATCCCGTATCTATCCAACAGTGAGTAGTCAATGCTGGCGATGCTCACATGCCCCAGCAGACGCAGAACATGTCTTCTGGAGCTGTGCACACATTCAAAGATTCTGGTCGGAAATAATAGAGTGTCTGGCAGAGGTATTGAGTATACCGATTCCATTAACACCTAGAGTATGTTTGATAGGACTGGTAGAGGAGGTGGTCCCTTCCCGTGCGCATCGCACCCTACTTAATATTGGGTTATTTTATGGTAGAAAAGCTATATTACTGAACTGGAAAAAAACCAATGCCCCTACTTTATTATTTTGGAAAAAATTGATAAACTCGGTTATCCCTTTATACAGGGCAACCTACCACGCCAGAGGTTGTCCTAAGAAATTCTCGAAGGTATGGCAGGCGTGGCTGGACTCTACTGCTACAGTGAGTTAGAGGGGTATGCATTGTTTAGGAGGTAAGAAGTGATCTAAATAACGTTCCATGCTGATTGTTGGTCGTTAGTATATAAAAAAAACTATCTAGTGTGTTCTGTTCTATAATGCATAGTAATAAAATACACGGGGAGCTAAGAGAGGATGTTCTGATTAAACTGAAATTCATGATGCACAGTTTTTTTATCTGCTACTATATGGCTGTTGTACGGGTGGAAGTGGGTGGGGGGAGGGGTAGGGGGAGGGGGGAGAGTTTTAGTCTGGTTAGTTGGTTCTCATCGGCCCTGCGAGGTCGGTTCGATTGGTATGTTGCCAATCGAAGTATGTCTGTGATTGTATGTTTGTCTTTAAAATCAATAAAAAGAATTTATAAAAAAAAAAGAATGGTCATCTAGTTCTGGGACGCCGTTTTAGCTCCCGTTGCAGGGCGTGGGCAGTGCGCTCTGTGCGGAGGAAATTGCTGATCACATATTGAGGTAAAGAGCCAATCAGCGGCTCTTTACCATGTGATCAGCTGTGTCCAATCACAGCTGATCATGGAGCTGAACAGAAGCCGGTTATCAGCACTCCTTTCCTCGTGCTGACAGCATGAGGAGAGGAGGAGAGAGCCGATAACCGGCTTCTGTAAAAAGGACATCTACACTGATGATCAGGACACTGATAATCAATGCCCTGATTATCAGTGCAGTCCCAACAGTGCCGCCGATCAGTGCCTCCTCATCAGTGTAATCTATCAGTGCCACTCATCAGTGCCGCCTCATCAGTGCCCATCAGTGCAGCCTCATCAGTGCCCATCAGTGCAGCCTCATCAGTGCCCATCAGTGCAGCCTCATCAGCGCATATCAGTGCCGCCTCATAAGTTCAGCCTATCAGTGCCGTCTCATCAGTGCAGCCTCATCAGCGCATATCAGTGCAGCCTATCAGTGCCACCTCATCAATGTCCATCAGTGAAACTTATCAGTGCCCATCAGTGCAGTCTCATCAGCACATATCAATGGAGAAGAAAAATTACCTGTTTGCAAAATGTTATAACTATGAAAAAGTTTTGGTTTGGTTTCACAATTTTCGGTCTTCATTCCTTTAATTAGCAAAAAAATAAAAACCCCAAGTGGTGATTAAATACCACCAAAAAAAAGCTCTATTTGTGAAAAAAAAATGTGTTTGTGTACAGGCCTGGGCAGGAAGGGGGTAAAAGTGCCCAGTAGGGTAGTTTTTATACATTTTTTTATTTATTTAAATTTTTTTTTCCTGAACAGCCCTGTGGGGGTTGGTGAAATATCAGGGGTCTAAACAGACACTGAACTTCTCAGTTTTCAACAGAGAGAGCGATTGAAGACACAGATTCCTCAATCCCCTCCCTGCTGCAGGTGCTACCCCCTTATCAGTGGCCTTGGGTGTGTTCTATAAAAGACACTGTAGCTGTTGAGGTGAAGTTCATCTCTAATGATCACATGGTGATTAAACGACAAAACAAAAAACACACAACACGTTTCCCATAGACTTCTCTTTTATTATAAATAGGCAAGCATTGAAAATAGTCATCATGTCTTTCACAACAAACAGCTCCGCAGGGTAAATATCTCACTAAACATAACAAAACCAACGCTCTACCTTCCTCTTCCTACATATTTGGTCTCATAACTTTGTACATTCAGTAGGAAAATAAGTTCAACTCTGATCACTAACACATTAAAGCCTCTATTACATAGCAGCTTAGCATAGCCAATGAAAATACTGCGTCTTGGGGTTCACCGCCCATCCAAAACGTTCCATCAAAAAAATAAATTAATAAATAATCCCCCTGCTGATGGTGTTTTTTTTATACAGTGGGGAAAATAATTAGATTAGTATTAAGTTATCTTAAATTATTATTATTATTTAATTATCTTAATTAAAATATCCCCCTGCTGATGGTGTTTTTTTTTTTTTTTTAATACAGTGGGGAAAATAATTATTTGATCCCCTGCAGATTTTGTAAATTTGCCTAATTACAAAGAAATGAAGGGCAGGAAACAATAGCTCTGCGGGAGGGATTCCTCCCATCAACCCCTGACTGTGTTGATGGGGGGGGGGAAATCGAGCAATATTCTTTCCTTCCACCCGTGGTGATTTTTGTTGTTGCCCGGACTTGGGGTTTTACCGCCCATGCATTAACCCAGCGCACGCATGTAAACCAGTCCTAAATGTCCCTCATCCCCTTGAATGATGGACAACTATCACAATACCTTCAACCCCAACACCGAGTCCTTTTCTGTGCAACCCAACCCAACATCACACAAGTGCACCTTCTACTGCACATGTAAACTGCCTGCTCCATTCCTCAGTATTACTGGTGGTCCTCATCCATCCAGGAGGACATAACTCCGGCCATAGGAATGGAATGGCCCAGTAGGTGGACACGGCTGGGACTTCCCTCTGTATGGGCTGTGTAATGTCAGGAAGGGGAATTAAGAGAAGAAAGTAATAGACATGTGCAATTTGTTTTGTGCCAAATTCGTTTTTCGACTAAATTCGACAAATTCATTCAGAAATATTCGAATTAACAAAAACCCAATTATTGAATTTTCCCGGAAAGTCGAAAATCCGAAAAAGTTCGAAAATTGATAAGAAAGAGAATCTGAAAATTGAAAAGAACAAAAATGCAAAGATTAGAAAACCCAAAAATCTGAAATAACGAACTAGTAATAACTATTACTAACTATTAAATTATAGGTATTGGAATGTCCTTTCAAATTCGGCTGGGAATGGTAACGAATACAAATTTATTCGAAGTTACGAATTATCTGAAATAACGAATGCCGCATCTAAAAGAATGTAACGAAATGAATAATAATAAATAATAATGATAATAAAAATGTTTATATTATTATTAATTTGTTACGTTCCATTTGTTTAGATGTGACATTCGTTATTACGGATAATTTGTAACTTCGGATAAATTCGCATTCGTTACGTTCACTAACAGCCAAATTTGAAAGGAAATTCCAATACCTATAATTTAATAGTTATTAGCCAGTTATTATTTCAGATTTTCGTTTTTTCAAATTTTCGGATCTTCTTTCTTATTTTCGGATTTCCGAATTCGAAGTTTCGAATTGCCGAATTTTCGAGAGAATGATAGGATTTCGATCATAACGAATGACCCGAAAAACGAAAAGGAAAAAAAGAAAGAATGAAACAAAAACAAACACATTTTTGGGCAGTGCACAGGTCTACTAGGTAATGACATTAACCCCTTCCTGCCCAGCCTCGGATCCCCTTTACGTGGGTTGTGCTGGGACTGCACAGTAAGCCCGCGCTCACCACAACTTTGGTCACCCATTGCAGCATATGTGGACGGGTAAGGCTCCCCCCCTTTGTTGTTGCATATATGAATTATGCGGGTGGCAAGGGAATAAATAATAAGGGAATGTTTTGCTTTTGGTTGGTGTGTATGGGAAGGAAAAGTACCAAATGTGACAAATGACATTTCATTAAATGCTCCTGGCTGCAGCACAGTGCGATATTAGTGGATTGCGGCACACCTTGCTGCACTGAAAATAAGTGCAATACTTTTATTTTTTTAGTGCCCATCACAACAAGGCGCTGTGACCCAACCCGGTAGGAAACCAGGCTTAATTTACCTTACCTTGCCTGCAGACCCTCCTAGTGTGAACTGGCCCCCTAAAAATAAAGTTGTCCTTTATTGATCATTTAGGGTCAGTGCCCCACTAGACATTGCCGAAAAATGTGTTCGTTTTTGTTTCATTCGTTTTTTGTCTTTTATTAAATTTTTCGGGCCATTCATTATGATCGCAATTTGTAAATTTGAAAATGATATGAAAGAAAATCAACAAATTATTTTTTGTTTTTGACATGTCCCCCCCCCTTCCCTCTGCTTGCCTCAGGCTGAGACCTGGGGACAGGCAGTACAAAAGCAAAGCAGCCGTCTCCTCGCTGGATGTGGTGTTGGGTGGCCAACGCGCCAAGAGGGGGCGTCCCTTCTGACATCACATCTAGTGTCACAGGGCACACAGGTCGATGGGACTAAGTACTACACCATACATTGTCCCATCGGGAACTCTATAGTGTAAAAAAAAGAAAAAATAGCCATAAATTCTTCTTTAGCCAGCCACAGAACTCATGTAATACATGTGGGTAATTAAAGCAGTGGTGGAACCACAGGGGTTGTAAAGGCCCCATTTGTGACCAAGCCCTGGCATTCCACCAGCTTGGGGGGAGTCCCAAGATGGCAGGAAGGGGGAACCACTGCAGAACATGTGAAAGGCTACCCGCTAAGGGACCAAAATAAAGGGCCCCACGACGGGACACAGGAAAAGGGCCTGCTACAGAACATGTGAAAGGGTCCCGTTGTGGGACTGTAATAAAGGGCCCTGCTACGGGAGTAAAGAGCCACCCGAGAACAGTGTGAAGGGCCCCAGGCTCAGAGGAGAAGGCCCCAGCCAAAACCAGAACTGACTTCTACTGAGTCATCTGCAGAAGAATGGCAGAAAACCCAGATAGATATACAGTACAGGTTTTATATACAGGCATACCCCGCTTTACGTACTCTCACTTTACGTACACTCGCGAGTACGGGACACATTGGCGTCTATGGAAAATCTTGGTCAGCTTGACATGGCACTACTCCCATATTTTACCATTGGTGTCTATGGGAAATCTTTGTCAGCTTGACATGGCACTGCTCCCGGTTTATTGGATTTTGGGGTCGGCCAGCTTGCCTAGGTAATCAGTTATGCCTGTAAATGACTATTGCAATGCAGTACTTGCATTGAGAAGTGAAAAAGGTATTGCTTCCCTTTAAGTACATTTTCATTTTACATACATGCTCTGGTCCCATTGTATACTTAAAAGTGGGATTATGTATGTATGTATGTGTATATATATATATATATATATTCATTCCAGTGGCTGACTTCTGTCCAGGTAACACCATAGATCCTAGATAGATCTTTCTGTTACATAACAAAGAGATGAAACATGTAAAATCTCTAGCTGGTCACACAGGTTACAACCCAATTGTACAATCTCCATTACATTTCCCAACAACTAGGGATGGTACAATGAAGGTCTACCCCATCGGATAGAAATCAGGTTGTTTGTTCAGGTGGCCATTATACAGAGACTGGGGTATGTATGGCCAACTTTAAAATACATACAAAACAATCATGATTATTATTTTTTTTTTTTACATTTTCTTTTGACTAGCATTTTCACTTTAAGCAAAGGGAACATCTCCATATTGCTGTATATTGATAGAAAGCGGACTACCTAAGGCCCAGGCAGATCTAAATCAGTTATTGACTTGAAATACATCTCTCACTGACAAGCATCTTACATGCAAATACTGATTTCTATGTGCTGTGAATATGAACGAAGGGTTTATCGCACCCTACTAAACAATTAAAACCAACAAGAGTCACTCGCCCTTCTAGATACTGCACTAGATAGTGTAGTCTGCAAGGCTTGCATTAACTTGGCTGTCAGGCATTTGGGCTCATCTAAAGAAAGTTTTTCTTAGACATTGTTATGCAATACTACAGGCAGCATTTTTATAACTTGTATACTGAAGGAGAGAGACCAAGGTGCATTCGTCCATATCATGGAACCGGAATATGAATTACTGAAGGAGAGACCAAGATGCATTCGTCCATATCATGGAACCAGATTATTATTTACTGAGGGAGAGACCAAGGTGCATTCATCCTCATCATGGAACCGGAATATTAATTACTGAGGGAGACCAAGATGCATTCGTCCATATCATGGAACCGGAATATTAATTACTGAGGGAGAGACCAAGATTCATTCATCCTCATCATGGAACCGGAATATTAATTACTGAGGGAGAGACCAAGGTGCATTCCTCCATATCATGGAACCGGAATATTATTTACTGAAGGAGAAAGACCAAGGTGCATTCCTCCATATCATGGAACCGGAATATTAATTACTAAAGGAGAGAGACCAAGGTGCATTCATCCTCATCATGGAACCGGAATATTAATTACTGAGGGATAGACCAAGATGCATTCGTCCATATCATGGAACCGGATTATTATTTACTGAGGGAGACCAAGGTGCATTCATCCAAATCATGAAACTTATTTACTGACGGAGAGACCAAGGTGCATTCGTCCATATCATGGAACCAGATTATTATTTACTGAGGGAGAGACCAAAGTGCATTTGTCCATTTCATGGAGCCTTCAGGGGCTCTTTCACATGGGCTGCAGTGCGTATCGCTGATCTATGGTGGATTGCTTTTCAGCAGGTGGTATAGCAGGGGTTGGCAAGCATTTAGGAGGCGATGCTACTGCTTCCTAAATGTCTGTTTTTTATTCTCAAAGGGCATTTTGTATTAAAATACCGCACTGCAACCATGAGCCAAGTGTTTGGCTCGCAGTTGCCGCGCACTCCCATTGACCTCAATAGGTGCGTTTGATAGGCATCGCCACCTGTCAGACTCTGCAGGCCAATTGAAAATGCAATGGCTGTGAAGCAAAGCAGGGTAGCCATGGGATGTGTTCAGCCCAGTTCAGCTGTAATGTTAGAATTTTGCGGGCATTTAAACTGTGGCTAAGCTGCCTGCTTTTACTGCCCCCTAACCACCCCTTGGAGCTCAGGTATTAGGGGGGCTGTGGGGAGAGGAGCACACAGAAGGTTTTTTTACTTTCATGCATAGAATACATGTAAAAAACCTTCAGCCTTTACAACCACTTTAAGGCAGTGGGTGAGTGTTCTCACCCTGGTAAAGAAAGTGCTAAAGTGGAAAATTGTAATAGCTAATTAAAAAAAATATATATAGACACATCTCATGTGGCCATTAGGATCACAGGGTGCAAATGCAGAAATACATTTTGGGGTTGCATACTGGGCAGCATTCTGGGTATGACCCCCCCCCCCCCCCAAAGTTTGGGGCCAGAGAGGAGACTGCTGGTGGGAAAGTACATAGGAAAAATAATGTCCTGTGTACCCAGCATGGCAGACCGCGGGGGAGCAGAAACACAGAATAGACGCGGTTTCTATTTTTCTGTCATTTCCTTGAACTTGTGTCACCAAAATTGGTTCAACAAACATTTTCTTTATACATTTGCTTCTCCCCCTTTCCAGATTTTTTTTTTTTCAGTGAAGCTTTGAAATGAGGACGGCGGGGTGGATACACCCCCTATGACAGCGGCCCAAGACGGGTCACGCCAGTCTTATTATCCTAATACTGATTACCGCTACCTACTGAGTGTTGTCTAATTTCACACACAATGCGTTCCCATTGATAGATACATTCCGTATCGGTGCACAAACAACGGAATAAATTAACATGATATATAATACATCAACGTAACCCTATTTTTAGTGAGGGGTTTGGCCCAGCGTTGGGTTGAAGGCCTTATCTCTGTGTTCGCAGGCTCCATCGTAGATCATTATTGTTGGGTCAGGGACTGGCTCTGCGTTTGTCTCTTGGCTTTGGTTTGCAGATAACGTCCTTTTCCCTCTTCAAACCGTTTCTTCTCATCTTCGGCCTCCAGCTACATTAAAAGAGGAAAAAAAAAAATGAGAATTTCCTGGACAGAGGTAACGATAAATCAAAAAAAAATTTTTTTTTTTTACTAAAGCAGGAAAAGTGTCACTTTTTTAAATTGCTCTCTGTAGAGAAGGATCACTACTGGGTATCCCATATGATATTTGTGTCACGTAACCATTTTCTATAAGATGTTGCATATGTTAATTAAATCACCAACTTATTAAATTAAAATATCGAGTTTGCAGTAAATATCACAAAATCAGGAAATGTGTGCTAAATGTTGCATAAAGCGCTTGATAAAACATCTCACGTTATCTCATGCATAGTCATTTTAATCCACACTTTCTCTGGCTTTCTTTTGGGATATAATTTTGCAAAAATTTTACCTTGTAAGGCAAGCAGTCAATAGACAGAAAAGTAAAACTAAAAAGGCACACTTTTTTGTTGTTGTTACTTTCATCAGTGTGAGCATTACAAAAAACATTGTTGCTGTGGATAGAAGTGTACAGATTTTATTCTACAATTTGTCCTGTTTAAAATTACACTAAAATGATCATTTATTGTTTATAAACAATGTTACTTTGTATCTCTATCTCCCATCTTATCAATGTTTTAACCATGGTACTGTGTATCTTTCTATCTCCTGGCTGAACAATATTTATAGTACACTCTGGTAACATTTTTGCATTTTTGGGCTTGTTTCGTTGAAGTTTGTTTAGCTGTTTTTCTTAGTATCTCACAAAAGTGAGGGGTTGTAAATCTTTTCTTCTATCTGTTCATGTGGCAACACTGAAGAAATGACACTTTGCTACAATGTAAAGTAGTGAGTGTACAGCTTGTATAACAGTGTAAATTTGCTGTCCCCTCATAATAACTCAACACACAGCCATTAATGTCTAAACCGCTGGCAACAAAAGTCAGTACACCCCTAAGTGAAAATGTCCAAATTGGGCCCAAAGTGCAGGGCCGGATTTGCCACAAGGCCACCGAGGCCAGGCCTCGGGCGGCAGTGGTGGTGCCGCTCCTGCGGCGACTTCGCGGCCGCCCCCCCCCCTTTCGGGCTGCCCGGTAAAGTAGATTAAGGGCACCGGTGCCCTTAGAAAAGATGGACACGAGCCGCCCACTACTGCACATGCGCCGTTCCGAAGCCGGCCGGGCTCCGGAAAGCTCGTATGCGCTCGGCCGGGCGGGGCATGCGCAGTAGCGTGACTGCGCCGCCCGGCGCCATTTTTGAAAAGATCGAGAAGTAATGTCAGCGGTGCGGCAGCAGGGGAGAGAGATGACATCTCTCATTGCCCGCACCGCTGTTCCGCCCTCCTTCATCTGGTGGCAGCCAGGCAGCGTGGCAAGTGACATCTCCATCTGGTGGCAGCGTGGCAAGTGACATCTCCATCTGGTGGCAGCGTGGCAAGTAACATCTCCATCTGGTGGCAGCGTGGCAGGTGACATCTCCATCTGGTGGCAGCGTGGCAAGTGACATCTCCATCTGGTGGCAGCCAGGCAGTGTGGCAAGTGACATCTCCATCTGGTGGCAGGCAGCGTGGCTAGTGACATCCCCATCTGGTGGCAGGCAGTGTGGCAAGTAACATCTCCATCTGGTGGCAGCGTGGCAGGTGACATCTCCATCTGGTGGCAGCGTGGCAAGTGACATCTCCATCTGGTGGCAGCCAGGCAGTGTGGCAAGTGACATCTCCATCTGGTGGCAGGCAGCGTGGCTAGTGACATCCCCATCTGGTGGCAGGCAGTGTGGCAAGTGACATCTCCATCTGGTGGCAGCGTGCCAAGTGACATCTCCATCTGGTGGCAGGCAGCGTGGCAAGTGACCTCTCCATCTGGTGGCAGCGTGCCAAGTGACATCTCCACATCTCCATCTGGTGGCAGCGTGTCAAGTGACATCCCCATCTGGTGGCAGCGTGGCAAGTGACATCCCCATCTGGTGGCAGGCAGCGTGGCAAGTGACAAGAGATGGTGGCAAGTGACACGCTCAGGGCTCCCAATGATTCTGCATTATGGTGAGTTGAACTATTTCATTTTACATTACAATGTAATGATAGAAGTAATGTGTTTCAATCATCCTGACACCATACCAACCATGGTGCCGGGGATGATTGAAGCACCAACACCAGCCATTGCCCTGAAAAATTGCCCGCCGAAAATCCTTACCCCTCGTGCGCTTACCCTGAAGTATTTTCCGTCTGTACAATTAAAGCCAGTTATTTTCAGTGTTCTCGTGTATGGAGATATGTTTTTAATTGATCTATTGTAGCAGTCATCGATAAAGAATGAGAATGGTGGTATGTGTGTAGGGGGAGGGCGGCAATGAAGGACCCAGCCTTGGGGCGGCAACCAGGGCCTGCCAAAGTGTCAATATTTTGTGTGGCCACCATTATTTTCCAGCACTGCCTTAACCCTCTTGGGCATGGAGTTCACCAGAGCTTCACAGGTCACCACTGGAGTCCTCTTCCCCTCCCCCATGATGACATCACGGAGCTGGTGGATGTTGGAGACCTTCTGTTGGAGGATGCTCCACAGATGCTGAATAGGTTTTAGGTCTGGAGACATGCTTGGCCAGTCTATCTTTTAATGTCACATTAAAAGATAGAATAAAATATTTTCAAAAACATATATATATGTTCATTTGCAAACAAGAAAATATGAGAAATGTAGACGATTGAGTCCTGCTCCTATTTCTGTTCTCGGAGTAATATGTTCTGGTATACCTGAAACGTGTGTATAACTATGTCAACTTTCATGTGTTCACTGTGTACTTTTTTGTATGTGACAATAAAAAATTGTAAATAAAAAAAAGTTTATATAAAAAAGGGGGCCCTTTCACAGGGGTGGACCAATCGGGTCCACCTGTCAGTTTTTTAGGTGGACCCAATCGGACCATCCATTGCCCCCTATGATGCAGCCGATATCAATAGACATGTGTCTGCTGACACCCGCCGACATCCGATCCCATAAAAACAGACAGATGGGGAAACAGATTGGATGACAGTCGGCTAGAAACAGACTCATTGAGTAGAGTGGGTTGTGTCCATGTCCGCTCTGCATAAGCGGGGGGATCAGCGGACAGATTCCCCACTAAGCAGGCGGATCTCCGCTGCCAGTGTTCACCTAAAAGGGGCCCTAAAGGTTAGATTCTCTGTCAGTTTTTTGCTCCCCGATCACACAGTGGACCTTTCCACCACCAATCCCATCTATGGCTAGCTTCATACAAAAGCGTCCTTGGTGAACCGGCTGCCATTTTAAACACAACTGTACATAGAACAGGCAGGAGGAGTGCAGATCTGCGCGGCATGCCATGTGGCACAGCTGGCTGCCGTGTGCTTTAGAAAGACATGCACTCTACGCCTTCACATAAATATTATATTTCAGGAGGTGAAGAGCCATTACCAGGACTTTTCCCATCTTCTGCATAATCAAGAAGCCGGCTGACTTCAAACATACATCACAACGCTTCATATATATATTTTTTTTAGGCGTTTTAAGTTAAAAAAAAAAAATGTTCGGTTGTAAAAAGCTGACAAGATTAATACTGGCAGGGGCCGATCCAGAATATACTTAAAGGAAAACTAGAGTTCATTTTTCGGAGCTGTGCTTTTTTTTTTAGTCATTGATGTGAAGTGAATTTTTGATGTGACATTTTATAATTCAATTTTATAGGTTTTTAGCTTCTAGTATAAATATCTCAGCGCTCAGATAGAGGCATTCACTTTATTCCCATTCCTCCAGCTGTGGGTCATTCTTGTCCCCCCCTGTACAGATACGATGAAACTAGAAGTAATCCAGAGTTTCCAGAAAATCATACACCCCCCCCCCCCCAAAAAAAAGCCGTGCTTTGTGCAAACATTTATTGCAAATCCCCAAAGTCAATAAACGTCCAACATCTAAATCCTTTCTTATGTAATAGATTCCTCCTTCTTCCCTTATAAAAATATTAAACTCTCACCAGATATTTGACCCCCAAAAAAACAGGGGGTCATAGAACGCTTTGTGATATAATGAAAGGCGAGGTGATTTGAGGGACGCATGCTTTCATATGGGGGGAACTAAGATGGAAGCCGGTCCAGGTTTTCTGGGCCACCTTGGAAGTGTAGGATCCGAGCCGGTGTTCTGCCATATAGTGTCCTTGTATCAAATAGTGTCCGCCCCGTACTGCGCAGGCGCAGCGCCTGCGCAGTACGGAGGAGCAGGAGATGGCGAAAATGTCCGAAGGTGATCAGCTGACCATCAGCTGTACACGGCGCTCGGGCACCTGTTAGCGATGGCAGTGTAAGAGGGCCCCTCGCGGGCTCGCTTCGCTCGCCACGCTTCGGGCACGGCCTCGCTGCGCTCGGCAAATATTTATTCTAACTCTATGTCCACTTGGATAGTGGGGAATGATCCTGGACATAGGGTAAGAATAAATGCGCAGGCGCCGTGTACAGCTGACGATCAGCTGTTGAACTTCGGAGACTTTCGGCGTCTCCTTTGTCCTCCGTACTGCGCCTGCGCAGTACAGGGAGGACACTATATGATAGGGGACTGAATTCGACAAGACACCGGGTTCTGCCTTACAATTGTGACCAGCAGCAGGTGGTAAAAAAAAGGAAGGACTGGAGCAAGAGGTTGCTCTGGCCTGGGACTCAGGAAAGCCAATACTCGAGAGAGGAACCTGTACTGTTTAATTAGTGCCTGGATGACAAGGATTTATTTTTGTTTTCTGTGCAACGTTTTAAATAAAATGGACTAAAAGTCAGAATTTTAAGAAAAGACCTGCTGTTGGACTGTTTCTTTTTTCCCCTAGGGAAGGTGATCCCCACATATGGTGGAGGATGCGGGCAACTTCCTGAACAAGTGGAAAGAAGGAGGTGATAAGAGCCTTGCTGCAGGCCACTGCAACCCAGCAGGTAACCAACCTCCGGTTTGCAGAGATTCAGGAGCAGATGGCAGAGATGCAGCAGGAGACAAATCGCCAGTTTGCAAAGCCCCAGCAAGCAGACTGGAAGCTCCCCATGGAGGTGGCCCAACACCTTGTTGAGTTAAAGAAGGGCTCTGCAGGTCCATTACTGGTGGAACAGAAAATAAATCCTTGCTATCCAGGCACTAACTTAAACAGTACAGGTTCCTACCTCACAGGTGAAGGGCTTCTCCCAGTCACCAAAAAAAAAAAAAAAACACTTTGCAAACCTTTTCCCTTCTCTTACAGAGCAATCTCCACATGTAGCTCTCTCAGGCCAGAGCAACCTCTTGCTCCAGTCCTTCCTTATACAGAACACCTGCTGCTGGTCACAAGTGGGAAGCAAAACCCGGCTCGGATCCCACACTGCCAAGATGACCCATAAAACCCAGACCGGATTCCACCTTAGTTTCTGCCTTAGAGAGGCGATACATAGCGTCCAGTGGCAGCCCGTCCATAGAGAGCACGCAGGCGCCGCATCCCCTAGCCATGCGTCCTGCCCCCTGATCTACATATCAGTGGTGAAGGACTATGGATTCCAATGCCAGGGTGTTTTATTATTTATTTATTTTTTTAAGCACATAATTAGAGCCAGAGGCTCCAATAGGCTTCAGAAAAAGGGTGGCCTCGGAGCGCAGAGCATTGTGCTCTGAGGCCACCCGTTTGTGTGACCATAGCGAATACATTTT
>JBBDGP010003950.1:215000-230000 GCA_037952835.1 Lithobates septentrionalis | reverse complement strand
TAGAAGAAAACCTGTTAGAGTCGGCAAAAGACTTGAGACTGGGGCGGAGGTTCACCTTCCAGCAGGACAACGACCCGAAACATCCAGCCAGAGCTACAATGGAATGGTTTAGATCAAAGCATATTCATGTGTTAGAATGGTCCAGTCACAGTCCAGACCTAAATCCCATTGAGAATCTGTGGCAAGACTTGAAAATTGCTGTTCACAGACGCCCTCCATCCAATCTGACAGAGCTTGAGATATTTTACAAAGAAGAATGGGCAAAATTGTCCCTCTCTAGATGTGCAAAGCTGGTAGAGACATCCCCAAAAAGACTTGTAGCTGTAGTTGCAGAGAAAGGGGGTTCTACAAAGTATTGACTCCGGGGGGTGCCATACAAATGTACCCCACACTTTTCACAGATTTGTAAAAAGAAATTGAAAACCATTTATTTTCCTTCCACCTCACAATTATGTGCCACTTTGTGTTGGTCTATCACATAAAATCCCAATAAAATACATTTACGTTTTTGGATGTAACATGACAAAATGTGGAAAATGTCAAGGGGTATGAATACTTTTTAAAGGCACTGTATACTGGAAAATATCCAGCTATGATGCTATACTGGTAATGGGGGTGATCAGTGATTTATGGTGGGACTGTGATAGTGGCAATCTAGCACTAAGAGACCCTCGCTGAGAGGGAAACTAACAATAACATCAATAGTGACACTAATACAGTGATCAGTGATAATACTGTACACTCTCACTGTACTAATGACACTGGCTGGGAAGGAGATAACATCTAGGGGTGATCAAAGAGTTACTGTGTGCCTAACAAATGTAAAGTGTGCTGCTTTTACTAACAGATCTGGCTGTTTTTTCTCCCTGGTTTGCAGGGAGAAGAAACAGCCAGACTGATGCTCTGTATACAGAGCTGCGTTTGTACACACAGGACTCTGTACTGTGATTGTACACAGCCAATCAGCAGGTCTCAGCAGATGAATGAAAGGTCCTCCTCCTCCAATCATAGAACACTTTTCATTCATACAGCCTATAGTACAGCTTCAGTGTGAAACTTTGCCTCTGTACAGGAGCTTTCGGTAATAAAGACCGCTCACTGCTGCCCTCTCTCCTTGTGCAGGGGGACTGGTCTAGTCTCCGCCCCCCTCCTATAGTTTGCTGCAGGCAGCCTGTAGTGGGTGGAGCCTGCTTGGACCCGCCCACAGCTCTGCTCTCTCTCCTTGTGCAAGGTGACTGTCTGGTCTCCACCCCCCTCCTGTAGTTTTCTGTAGTGGGTGAAGCCTGCATGGACCCTCCCACAGCTCTGCTCTCTCTCCGCCCCCTCCTGTAGTTTTCTGTAGTGGGTGGAGCCTGCTTGGACCCTCCCACAGCTCTGCTCTCTCTCCTTGTGCAAGGTGACTGTCTGGTCTTCGCCCCCCTCCTGTAGTTTTCTGTAGTGGGTGGAGCCTGCTTGGACCCTCCCACAGCTCTGCTCTCTCTCCTTGTGCAGGGTTACTGTCTGGTCTCCGCCCCCCTCCTGTAGTTTTCTTTAGTGGGTGGAGCCTGCTTGGACCCGCCCACCGCTCTGCTCTCTCTCCTTGTGCAAGGTGACTGTCTGGTCTCCGCCCCCCTCCTGTAGCTTTCTGTAGTGGGTGGAGCCTGCTGGGACCCTCCCACAGCTCTGCTCAAAGGCTATGTAGAGGTCGCTGCTACTTTTACAAATGCAATATGCGGGTTTGCAAAGGCACTGAGTGGATTTATATTGCTTATGTGGACATATTTAAATTGAAGGTTCTTGTACTCGGAAATACAGCTTTAACATTTGTATTTTATTTATTTATTTTTTTTCTTTAAAAGGGAGAATCATTTTGATTTGCATTTTTTTTTCCTTTTGAGGAGGTTCTACAAGGACAAATAGTTGCAAAGCTTTTTATTTTGGACAAAAATAGAATTTTTTTTTGCGAGAGATCATGAAATGTAAAAAAAAAAATAAAATATATAAAATAAAGCCTTTAGGAATCTCAACTATGAAGCTTGAGTAATAATCACACCGTTAAAACCAAAACGGTTTATCTGCATCTTGTCTCGGGGGGGAAGCTGCTCCCTCTAATACCTTCAGGCAAAAATACTGCATCTGTTTAATACACACCGCCAAATTTTCCTGGCGCTGGAAAGCTGATTTCGGGTTTTGGAGGAATGGAAAAATCTGGAAGTAGAGGATAAAAAAAAAAAAAAAAAGTGGAAAACTAAAGCCACGTTCAAGCTGAACCTTTAAAGGGGTCTCCCACCTGTAGCCTATACGCAGGCCGAGTGTGGTAGGACAATTGGAATGTATATAGTTCCAATGGAGACGAAAATATTACATCAGAAAGCACACCTGTACAGGCTCACATTGTTAAGCAGGATAATATCTCATGAGGATACATCTAAGAAAAATATCCATATACAACGATGAGTTGCAACAGTAGAGAAGGTCATATCACTGTACAGATCCTTCACACATACATGGAAAAAAGCATCATCTTCAATGTGGAGGTGATAGAAAAGGTGATAGAAAAGGTGATCAGTATGTACAAAGCTCACAATAGCAAACTAAGCTGAAGGAGACAAAAGGTCCCAAAATCCCACCATTTGGGATCAGCCTTGACCCCCTTCCACAAGGAGGACCTCAGACCGGTGTGTGGTAGCATACAAATAACCGTCAGTGCTAAAGACAATGGGGTCGCTAGTAGCACATATGTGATGCAACCAATACTGGAAATCTTACGACTTACTCCCAAAAGTAGATGCTCCATGAAGGACAGGTAACGTACAGGCTTTGCTGCCCTCTTCAGACTGGGGAAATCCTTAACTACTTCAATACCGGGCACTTACACCTCTTTCCTGCCCAGGCCAATTTTCAGCTTTCAGCGCTGTCGCACTTTGAATGACAATTGCGCGGTCATGCTACACTGTACCCAAACTATTTTTTTTATCATTTTGTTCCCAAAAATAGAGCTTTCTTTTGGTGGTATTTGATCACTGCTGGGGTTTTTATTTTTTGCATAACAAATAAAATAATACCAAAAATTGAGAAAAAAAAAAGGTTTTCCTTTGTTATAAAATTTTGTAATAAGTAAGTTTTCCCCTTCACTGACGGGCACTGATAAGTTGGCACCAATGAGGTGGCACTGATGATGGGCACAGATAGGCGACCCTGATGGGCACTAATAGGCGGAACTAATGGGCACCGATAGGTTGCACTGGCATGCAGCACTGATGAGCATTGATAGGCGGCACTGATGGGTGGCACTAATGAAAAGCTCCACTGATGGACATTGATAGATGCACTGATGAGCATCACTGATGGGGATACATCTGGCAGGCACTGGTAATGGGCACTGATGGGCATATTTTGGACACTGTCACCCCTGGTGGCCAAGGGTGGCATACCTGGTCATCCATCCGTTGTGTGCCATCCCTGGTGGTCCTGGTGACATTCCTGGTGGTCCAGTGTGGGCATCCGCGGGGGGCTGCGCTGACCGATTATCAGGTTGATTTTCTGTCAGACGTGAGTGAGAAAAAGCCAATACACTGCTTTTCCTGTTTACACTGTGATCAGCCGTGATTGGACACAGCTGATCACGTGGTAAAGAGCCTCCAACAGAGGCTCTTTACCGAGATCGGTACGCCGCACCACCGATCGCTGCACACCCCCACGGGCTCGCACCGGCAGTTATCCTGAAAGAGGATAACAACCACCACGCGGCGGTCATTTTGCTATTGGCCGGGCAGGAAGTGGCTAAATAACTGCAACAGAAAACAGAAGAGAGGCGGCACCAGCCTCACGCATTACCATAAAACCAGTTTATTGAAGATAACAAAAACTCCAATATACTTCCAAAAGTAAGTATATTCAGGCACATCAATAATCCAGTAAAGGTGATCCAATGAGATGTTCCAGTGATGCCCATGCACAGGGAGTGAAGCTTATGCATTTCAAGGGCAGAACCGTCTTCAGAGCTAGAGCTTCAATGAAGAGAGTTCTGTCTTAGAAACGCGTAAGCTTCACTTCCTGTGCATGGGCATCACTGGAGCATCTCATTGGATCACCTTTACTGAATTATTAATTAGCCTTAATATCTCATAAAAATTGAATATCATCAAAAAGTTAATTTATTTCAGTTATTCAACTCAAAAAGTAAAACTCATATTTTATATAGATGTATTAGACACATAGTGATATATTTCAAGCATTTTTTTCTTTTAGTTTTGATTAGGCTTACAGCTAGTGACACCCCAAAATTCAGTATATTCGACAATTAGATTAAATAAGACCAATAAAACAAAGGATTTTTAATATAGAAATGTTGGCTTACTTGATAAACCACAGTGGACCAACACCAGTAGATGACACGGCTCCCCAAATCTTCACTGACTACGGAAACGTCACACTGGACCTCATGCAACTTGGTTCTGTGCCTCTCCACTTTTCCTCCAGACTCTGGGACCTTGATTTCTAAATGAAATGCAAAATGTTCCACGGTCCGTGATGATTTGGGGAGCCGTGTCATCTGCTGGTGTTGGTCCACTGTATTTTATCAAGTCCAAAGTCAGCGCAGCCCTCTACCAGCAAATTCTAGAGCACTTCATGCTTCACTCTGCTGACCAGCGTTATGGAGATGCCGATTTCATTTTCCAGCAGGACTTGGCACCTCCCACACTGCCAAAACTACCAATACCTGGTCACATGATCACGGTATCACTGTGCTTGATTGGCCAGCAAACTTGCTTGATCTAAATCCCATAGAGAATCAGTGGGGTAGTGTCAATGCAGACAAGCTGAAGGCAGCTAATCAAAGAAGGCTTCCATAACACCTCAGCAGTGCCACAGGCTGATCGCCTCCATGCCACGCCGCATTGATGCTGTAATTCATGCAAAAGAAGCCCCGACCAAGTATTGAGTGCATCCTATACTGTACATGGACAGACTTTTCACTAGGGCAAATCTTTTTTTTTTTTATTGGTCCTATGTAATATTGTAATTTTCTGAGATACTGAATTTTGGGCTGTCACTAACTGTAAGCCATAATCATCAAAATTAAAAGAAAGAAATGCTTGAAATATATCACTCTGAGTGTAACACATCTATATAAAATATATGAATTTTGCATTTTGCATCAAATTACTGAAAAAAATAAACTTTTTGATGATATTTTAATTGTATGAGATGCACCTGTACTTACTTTTGTTAGTATATTGGAGTTTTTTTTATCTTCAATAAACTGGTTTTATGGTGATGCACGAGGCTGGGGCATCCTCTCTTTTGTTTTTTGTCGGAGTGTGGTAGCAGCCTTAGAAATGTTCAGTCAGGGTACAGGTAGTTGAAGTGTCCAGAACCTTATAGGCTAGACATGGAAAATCCCTTTAAAAGGGATTGCATGAGATACGCTATTCCAAGCACAACACAGCTAGTTAGGCAAAGACTAAGCCAACTCAATGGAACTGGTGGTGACCCTTTAAGGGAAGCTAAACAGCAGGCAAGAAGGGAGACTATGCAGGCACCATCACATGGGAGGTGAGTAAGTCACCGCTCAAGGAACCCCTATCCACCTCTGGAGTAATCCTAGGGTTCCACGGCTGGTCTAGCTGCTTGTTAACTGTATAATGCCACTACAAGTGACAGGTACCCAAGTCCCTACCACGCATTATTTTTTTTTAATGCTGCTCTGGTGACAGGTCCACTGCTCTAGTGTTGGGGAGAAAGTCTAGCTATCCATCTGCAGCTTTACCGGTCCAGTATAGCGAACTCCAGAGGTATACCTCTATGGGGATCCACCTTTCAGCTTGAGATAGTCTAGCTGCCTAGTTTTCTGTCTCAGCAGGCCACTACAAGTAACAGATGCCCAGCCGCTGCCATGCTTTGCATGACCACTTCAATGCAACTCAGGTGAGAGGTCAATCTAATGTTGGGAGAAGGAAGTCTGGCACAGTTAGAAGAAATCAGATATCTGCTGCTTTACTGGTGTAATGCAGTCCAGCTCCTGTAGTCTGCATTTATGGGGATCCAACTTTGACAGTCTACCTGCCTGGTGCCCATATTCTCTCTCAGCAGGCCACTACAAGAGACAGATGTCCAGTCTCTTCCATGCTTTGAATGACCATTTCAGTGCTGCTCTAGTGGAGGAAGTCTAGCACAGTGAGAAGATGTTGGCTGCAAGCTTTACTGGTCCAATACAATCCATCTCCCATGCTCCACTTACAGTATATGGGGATCCAACTTTTAGTTTATGATAGTCAAGCTGCCTGGTATTCTTTCCCATCAGGCCACTACAAGAACCAGATGCCCAATGCCTGCCATGCTTTTCATGATTGCTTCAATCCTTCTTTGGTGAGAGGTCCATATATTGTTGGGGAAGAAGTCTGGCACAATTAGGAGATATTGGCTACCTGCAGCTCTACCGGTTCAATAAAGTCCAGCTCCCGAGGAATGCCTCTATGGGGATCCAACACTAGGAGAGTCTAGTTGCCTGGTGCCCGTGTTCTCAGCAGGCCACTACAAGAGACAGATGCCCAACCTCAATGTTGCTCTATTGATAGGTCCATCCAGCAATGGGTGAGGAAGTCAGTTAGCGCCTATCTGTAGCTTTACTGGTTCAATACAGTCCAACTCACATGGTCTGCCTCTATGGGGAACCTTCTTTCACATCTTGGCTAGACTTTTGTGCAGATGGCTGTTTATATCTCTTGGAGGCTCTGGAAATGAGGTCTCAAAGTTGCTGGCATTGCTGCCGCCCCCCTCCCCCCCCTTAGGTACAGAAGACCTAAGCTAGCCATTCATAGTTATTTGTTTAAAGGTTCGTAAGTAATTTTGAAAATCACTAATCAGAGAATTCCCTCCTGCCACCATTGAGTCAACTAATTTCTATTTACAGGTTTGTTTTGTGCCTAGAACATGCACGTTACAATATGTATGATTTTTCCCAAGTGAAACTGCATTTACAATAACAAATTTTGTTTGTTCCAGAAAATTTTCTATCTCCCGCTTTTTTTCTCATCACTACAGTTGAAAACGATTGTTGATTTGACCCCATTAACAATTAGAAAATTAAATGAATGTTCTGAAGGAGAAAGATTTTAAACAAAATTCTATTGGTGTACTAGAGGAAATATAAGCAGCTAGAGAGTGACCTAACCTGTTGCTATCAACCAAAAACAAAACCATTGGTTTTGGATGGACTTGACATTTTGCCTGTACTCGTTCTTGCCATTCTCTTTCTCTGGTTCCTCGGTATGTTCAATAGACTCTTCACCAGCCATTCTCAACCAGGGTTCATCCAGCGGTGGTTTAGGGGTTCCTTGAGGTGTGGCTAACTGACCCCCCATTTGAATGGTGCCTGCATAGTCCCAGGTCTAATGCCACTTAGCAGAGCCAGGAGCATAACTACAAGGGTGTCATTCTGGCCACTGATGTAGGTGGGCATTCTTTCCACTTACCACCACCACCAATGCAAGAGTTATTTTCCTAATGACCCCTGATGGAACTAACCTAACTAGGGGCTTCCAGAGACCTGAAAACTATTTCCTCTCGGGTAAAAAAAATGTGAGAAAGGCTGCTCTACACAAATCTTCTCGGGATCCCTCGGCTTCTTCGTTTGGAATCTCTAATATGCCCACCGCCCTTCTTGGTATTCAATCAGATGTCTCAGCAGCCAATAGAAAGGTATTTCATGGGATAGCAGGAGGGCAGTACCTGAGTTCCAATGTCAACGTAATATCAAGGCATTCCAAGCTTGGTTGGGTTTGCTCACCTGTACAGGTGATGATCTGTTAGAAAGGTTCACTCTAAGCTTTGACTAAACAGGTCGGCCACAGAAATACATTTTTTCGATGAACACATCTCCTCGTCTACTGAAGAGATTCAGTTGTATACCTTTGCTTTGATTTCCACAGAGCTTAAAATGTTGAAATTCTTCATTAACCATCTGAAAACACCTTGAGGTGTGATCTTCTATTTTTATCCAATGTCATACATATTTAGCAGGCGAGACCACACTGTAGATTCTCACCTTCTTTGTTCTGACTTTCAACTTTTTTTTTTTCTCTTAATCTGAACAAATGCATTGTACAACCAACACTGTGCTCCCAAAACACGCAGTTTATGTGTTCTCGAAAAAACACCTTTACGCCTGTTTTTTTTTTAAACATTTTTTTACATTTGTAAAATGTTCTAGCTCCAGGTTGCCATGTGCACACACCAATCTAACACCTGATGCGCCCCCCCCCCAAAAAAAAATAAATAAAAAAAAAAACAACAAAAAAAGTGCACGGGGTGTAACACCTGGTCCTCCTCGAAAGAGGAAGGACCCTGAGCCCTGAAACCCTAGGGCACAAGCAGAGGCATAGCAAGAACCCATGAAGGACCCCTATAACACCCCACTGGGACCCTTCCCTTTAGCCTGGGGCCTTTACCTCCGAGCCCGGTGCCCTTTATTACAGTCCCGCAGTGAGACCCATTGACATGTTCTGCAGTGGGCCCGCATCCTGCCATCTTGGGCACCCCCCACAGTGCCAGGAAATGCCAGGGCCTGGTCGCAAGTGCGACCCTGGTAGTTCCGCCACTGGTGTCAGTTTTTTATTTTTGTTATTTTATTCTTTATTATTTTTTTTTAACCATTTTATTTTTTTTATTTTGCAATTTTATTTATTATTTTTTTAGGAGCCCCTTTGGCGGGGATTTGGTCGGATATCAGGGGTCTAAACAGACCTCTGAGGTTTCACCTTTGAGACAGAGAATGGAGATGGAGGACACAGCCCTCCATCTCCATCGCTGCTGATTAAGCTGCACAGAAGGAATGGACAGAAATAGCTCCGTACAGAGGCTTCCAGGTCGTTCACAAACGGAAGCATAGTAAACAGTTTGCTATGCTTCAGTTATGAATGGACACAGGAGAGATCGGTAATGTCCGTTCAAAAAAAAGAAAGGAATGTAATTTACTGGCCCCTTCACCCGCTCTCCATCCTGACCCATCCCACGCAACAGCCTGCAGGATAAAAGCACATGGGCAGCTGAAAGAGGAGGAACAGGGACAGGAGTGGTGGCTTGCGGCAGGGAGAGGAGGAGAAGCAGGCTTTCAGTGGCTGCAGGAGGAAAAAATGGAGGCCATCGGTTCCTCTATATGTTGCCTTTCTTATACAGGTGTACAGGGGAGCTGCACGGGCCTGCTTAGAGCATAGGGCCAGGTTGCAATTGCGATCCCTGCAACCCCTATAGTTACGCCCCTGGGCTCAAGACTCCTGACAGGGACAAGGTATTCATGGTACACCCTGCTGAAACTAGGCAGACCCCTTTTTTTTTTGGGAGACCTGCCGAGCAAGGTCCATGCAAGTACTATTTGGGGGCACGCCCCTAAGGAGATAATCTATAGGAGGGGGAGAACCTGACCATAAGGCCACATGCCCTCCCCTCCAAGACTTCCAGATCAAGTCCAAGGACCAACACCTTACCACATGGGAGTAAAATGTAACACGCATGTGCAAAAATAAATGCTTTAGAGTTCCAAAGTGCGAGACATTAGTAGGCTTTCTGGCTGGTATAAAATCCTCTGGTCCTAGCCAAAAGGCCCAGCCAGGGAGGTAGGTGTGGGGGGAAAAAAAGTGCGCAAGGATTCTGTGGCTATGGTGCCATAATAAAAACGCAGTGAGGTGACCCAATGTGTGAGCTGCTCAGGTTATCGAAGGGGGACGAGTCCTTGATATCCGGTCTGGGACGGAGCTCGTCCCGACTCCTGGAAGTGCTAAATGTTTGAGAAAGTCTCCCTTTAGCCGCACATCTATGCAATTCCTTGGATCCATGGTTAATGGCAACCTCAGCCTGGAGGCCATACCCCCAACGCGTTTCGCTCTTCCCCATGATTAAGCCCTGAGGGGTGGACTGTCAGAAGGGGAATCATGTGATTTTTCTCATTCAGCCCATTGGCTGAACAAGGCAAATCCTAACAAGTACGGCCAACATTACTTTCCTCTCCCAAGTGGCAATGCTCATACCTTGTGATTGACTCAATGCGGTCACACGGAGGGGGGGCAGGGAAAGAAGCAGTGATTTCTGCCACACTGAATCCCAAGAAGCTTTGTCAGCCTCCTTTGTTGAACTACAATACACCTCCCCCTTTATGTTATGAAAATAAGGAGACAGGAAAGTGTTCTGTAGCCCAACAGAAAGGAACAGTGTAGAGCTGGGGATTTCAGTTCCTCGGACACTGTTGCCACCCTAAAGCAGACCTGGGACCTAGGCCTAATGTCCTCATGTGGTAGGCCCGAGATCGGTGCAGTTACGATGTACTCAGCTCGGCGCACTGCGCGGTTTCCTTTTAACCACTTCAGCCCCGCAAGGTTTTACCTCCCCTTCATGACCAGGCCATTTTTTGCGATACAGCACTGTGTTAGTTGAGCTGACAATTGCGCGGTCGTTCGATACTGTACGCAAATAAAATTGATGTCCTTTTTTGCCCACAAATAGAGCTTTCTTTTGGTGGTATTTGATCCCCTCTGCAGTTTGTATTTTTTTTTTTCTATAAACAAAAATATGAGCGACAATTTTGAAAATAAAAAATATATATATATTTATATATATATATTTATATATAGACCATATCCACCCCTTCCCAAGACTTTTTAGGGCAGGCCCAAGGACCTACACTCTACTAATCGTGCAGTGAAAAGTATACCGTGCAAAAGTGACAAACACACATAAAGAGGGGGGAAATAAAAAGGGGATAAGTGCAAAGCGCCATGGTGCAATACCATGGCAGGCCCTTCGGATAGGAATTAAAAAATTCATTCCACTGGTCCTAGCCAAAAAGGCCCGACCCTAGAGGCAGGTGCGAAAAAAAAGTGTGATGTGGTGCAGTGACCTTGGTGCCAGTAAACTCAAAATGAACCCAATACACAGTATTATGCAGTGGAGGCAGGTGGAATTTTTTTTGGGAGGGGGGTGGAGTATGCCAACCGCCCCCCTCCCGTCGGTCAGTTGGTAGCACTTACCCCATTAAGGGCAGCTTCCCCTCCTCGGCGGCGGTGGTCTCCTGCTCTCCACGGGTCAGCGACGGCTTTCATTTCCTCCCTTCTCCTCGGTGGCCAATCAGAGTCTTCTCTTTTCAGCCAATCGGAGTCTTCTCTTTTCGGCCAATCGGAAAACGGGTCCCCCAGGTCCCAGAGAAACAGGCTGAGCACCGCTGCCTTAGTCTCTTAAATATATACAGTCTGCCAACAAGCACTGCTGGGCTTTCTTAGAAAGCCTAGCATCGTCTACAAACTCATGGATGCATCCGATATGTTTATTAACAAAATTATAAATAATAATCTTATACCAATAATGAAAAGAAAATAATTCTAGAATGAAATCGTTTACAAGAGAGGTTTCAAAATAAAAAAAACGGATCCAAGCCATGATGCTTTCCCTTTAATAAACCTCTGGCTTCCGTACAATTATAAAGTCTAATGAAGATGTTTCCCGTTTGCTGTCATGCGATTTGCATGCTGTCTTCACAGCTTGGCTCCCTTTTCCATTGCGGTGTAAATTGCTCTGACCGGGCTGCGTACTTCTCTGAGCCGGGGAAGCTTCAACTCCTTCAAATTGCTCATTTACATTTCTGTCCCCCCTCCCATAAGGCCCTGGAAGATACGCCGCGAGCCGCGGACCTCGTGCTGTAATCTGTCAAATCCTGACAGCGTAACAAGGTCCTCGCCATGACAAGGAGCCGCAATTTGCAGGTTTGGTTAAAATGTGTAACAGACTTTCCTTGAGTTTCCTGGGCTGAAGATGTGCAGAGGAAGCGAGCCTCCTCTACGGGAAGTTACCTGAGCCTGCTATGGAAAAGAAAAACTAAAACTAAAAGCTGGCCATACACTAAAAGATTTTCAACAAAGGAAAGTCTTTCGCCCATACTAACCAAACCAAAAAGTGCTTCTCCTGCTTTATAGTAAGAACCTTGTTAAAGTAGAACTTCACCCAACCGCTTGTCTGGATCCTCAACTCTCACCCCCCTGGGAATGGGGGGGGAGCTGGTACCTGTCAAAACCAATCTGAGCCGGAAGTTCAGCCCCCTCTCCGTCCCCTGGGACACATCACAGGTCCCAGAAGACTACCGGACCGGTCATAAGGTGCAATGCGGCTCATGCAGGCGCAGTAGGAAACCGGCTATGCTTCACTTCCTGTTTCCCTTACTTGAGATGCCGACCCCTGCACCCAAAGTCAATGCCGCCAGTGTGAGGAAAGAAAAGCCGCTAACCAGCTCGTGTTTACATCGTGATCAGCTGTCATTTAACACAGCTGATCAGGTGGTAAAGAGCCGCTGTGATTGATCCATTACCCTGCTTACAGAGCGCGTTGCCAGGGGCGCACGGGCAGGGGAGGCCATCCACGTTTGTCCTCCCGGCAAAGTAAGTGCATGCTGTAGCCATCTTTTGCTGGCTGGAAGAGGTCAACAAATATGTCATACTTACAGTATCTCACAAAAGTAAGTACACCCCTCACATTTATGTAAATATTTTCTTCTATCTTTTCATGTGACAACACTGAAGAAATGACACTTTGCTACAATGTAAAGTAGTGAGTGTACAGCTTGTATAACAGTGTAAATTTGCTGTCCCCTCAAAATAACACACAGCCATTAATGTCTAAACCGCTGGCAACAAAAGTCAGTACACCCCTAAGTGAAAATGTCCAAATTGGGCCCAAAGTATCAATATTTTGTGTGGCCACCATTATTTTCCAGCACTGCCTTAACCCTCTTGGGCATGGAGGTCACCAGAGCTTCACAGGTTGTCACTGAAGTCCTCTTCCACTCCTCCATGATGACATCACAGAGCTGGTGGATGTTAGAGATCTTGCACTCCTTCACCTTCCGTTTTCTGGATGTCCCACAGATGATCAATAGGGTTTAGGTCTGGAGACATGCTTGGCCAGTCCATCACCTTTACCCTCAGCTTCTTTAGCAAGGCAGTGGTCATCTTTGACGTGTATTTGGGGTCGTTATCATGTTGGAATACTGCCTGCGGCCCAGTCTCTGAAGGGAGGGGATCATGCTCTGCTTCAGTATGTCACAGTACATGTTGGCATTCATGGTTCCCTCAATGATCTGTAGCCCCCCAGTGCCGGCAGCACTCATGCAGCCACAGACCATGACACTCCCACCACCATGCTTGACTGTAGACAAGACACACTTGTCTTTGTCCTCCTCACCTGGCTGCCGCCACACACTTGTCACCATCTGAACCACCCTTTCAACCTCTGCAGCAATGCTGGCAGCACTCATACGTCTATTTCCCAAAAACAACCTCTGGATATGATGCTGATCACGTGACCTCAACTTCTTTGGTGGACCATGGCGAGGCCTGTTCTGAGTGGAACCTGTCCTGTTATACCGCTGTATGGTCTTGGCCACAGTGCTGCAGCTCAGTTTCAGGGTCTTGGCAATCTTCTTATAGCCTAGGCCATCTTTATGTAGAGCAACAATTCTTTTTCCAGATCCTCAGATAGTTATTTGCGTCATGTTGAACTTCCAGTGACCAGTATGAGAGAGTGAGAGCGATAACACCAAATTTAAACACACCTGCTCCCCATTCACACCTGAGACCTTGTAACACTAACGAGTCACATGACACCGGGGAGGGAAAATGGCTAATTGGGCCCAATTTGGACATTTTCACTTAGGGGTGTACTCACTTTTGTTGCCAGCGGTTTAGACATTAATGGCTGTGTGTTGAGTTATTTTGAGGGGACAGCAAATTTACACTGTTATACAAGCTGTACACTCACTACTTTACATTGTAGCAAAGTGTCATCTCTTCAGTGTTGTCACATGAGAAGATAGAAGAAAATATTTACAAAAATGTGAGGGGTGTACTCACTTTTGTGAGATACTGTACCTTTTTTGGAGGGGCGGCAAACAAACCCCCCCCTAGGTCCGCACTCACCTCTCCACGGCACAGTCCCCTGCTACACAGCACGGTCCTCCCGCACTCACCCCTCCACGGCACGGTTCCCCCTCACTCAGCCCTCCACGGGAAAGGCACTGTCCCCCCCGCACTCAGCCCTCCACCGCTTCCTAAGCTTCTCCTCCCTGCTAACTCGATCCGGCTGATTGGCCAGAAGACAGTAGCGAATATTGATTCGCTATTGTCACAAGTGGGTCAGTTCGGGGCGCAGTGCTCAGTGCCCTGAGCCCAACGTTTTTCAAGACAATTAAAGCCTCAGGCTCTAATCATGTGCTTGAAAAAAAAAAAACTCATACAAAACATATGAGTCCAGCGCCTTGCATGCAAACTAGGGAGACGGTGCCCCTAATGGACCGGCCGCTCCTGCTTACCTGCTCTGTAATGGTTTTGCACAGAGCAGCCTTGATCCTCCTCTTCTCGGGTCCCCTGCTGGCACTCCTGGCTCCTCCCCCCCGCTGCTGTATCTGAGCCAATAAGAAGAGAGACCCAAGAGGGCCTATGCTCTCTTGCACATCACTGGATTAGATTGGGCTCAGGTAAGTATAAAGGGGGGGGGGGGGGGGATCCTTCAGCACAGAAGGGTTTTATGTAGAGAGCACATTAAGGTAAAGGTCCTTGCACCTTTAGAACCACAATATGCAGTGATTTGGGCTTGTGCATACCATGAATGCCTGGAAGGACGGAGAACACCCGGGAGAGCTGCATTTCACGGCTCTACTTTCTATTTTGTTTGGAGTATCCATTTAAATATGGCGCAGCGTTAATGTTTAATTGTCGTGGCTCCGGAGCCGTGCCGCGGTGAAACCACTGACACAACGAATCCGCGTCAAAACCGCACAGACACGGGACAAGAGCGAGCCTCAGCGCCAGCCTAACAAATGTCAGTACCTTCGCTTCCAGGCACCCTAAAGTAATTTCTAGGTCACAAATCATCGCTGGAATAATCTGGCCTAATCTTCTCCTCGTCCTCTCCCCCTCAGCGCCCGAGGACACAACATCTTTCATGTGGAAAGCCAGGCTGCGGCAAACACGCGGCTTCCAA
>JBBDGP010003950.1:125000-210000 GCA_037952835.1 Lithobates septentrionalis | reverse complement strand
TCTCTGGTCCAATCGCGAAGGCCGGGAGCGTTTCGGCCGGCGGCAATGGCGGTCCTGTACAGAGAGAGAGGAACTGACATTGTTCCCTCTCTCTGTAACCCTGGAGTGATGAGCAGTTCGTTACTTCCAGTTGCGCCCCATTTGTTTCCCTGGCCACCAGCAGCCAAGGAAGCAACCGATCATCTTGTGTTGGAACTACAAAAACTAAGTTTTGGCCAGAGGAGAGATGTGGGGTCTAATAGACCCCACATCTCTCCAAAAAAGAGGACCTGTCATGGCCCATGCTATCACAAAAGGGATGTTGTTGAATAAAGTTAGCACACACAAAAAAAAAGTGTAAAAAAAAAAAAAAAAAATTTGTATAAAATAAAAAAATAATAATAAAAATTTGTATAAAATAAATAATAATAAAAAAAATGTATAAAATAAAAATTAAAAAATTTGAAGCGCCCCCCGTGGTTACGCGCAAATGAGAACGCATATGTTACTCCCGCACGCATATGTAAACGGCGATCGCACCACACATGTGAGGTATTGTCGCGAATGTCAGAGCGAGAGCAATAATTCTAACACCAGACCTCCTGTGCAACTTTAAACTGGTAACCTGTAAAGACGTCTAAAGTGTCGCCTATGGAGGTTTTTAAGTACCGTAGTTTGTCACCATTCCACGGGCAGACGCAATTTTAAAGCGCGTTAGCACGGGGGTGTTTCAAATTTTTATTTAATTTTTTTATCTATTTACTCGTCTCTGATTTGTATTATTTGTCTATTAACATCATCTTTCACATTTTACAAAAAAATTGGGCTAACTTTACTTTTTTTTTTTTTAATTCATGAAAGTGTTTTTTTTTTCCCCCCCAAAAAATTGTGTTTGAAAAACCGCTGCACAAATACCGCGTGACGTAAAAAGTTGCAACGATCACCGTTTTATTCTCTAGGGCAGTGATGGCGAACATTGGCACCCCAGATGTTTTGGAATTCCATTTCCCATGATGCTCCACTACACTGCAGAGTGCCAGAGCATCATGGGAAATGTAGTTCCAAAACATCTGGGGTGCAGAGGTTTCGCCATCACTGCGTCTAGGGTCTCTGAGATATATATATATATATATATATATATATATATATATATATATATATATATATATATATATAAATAAATAAATGTTTGGGGCTTCTAAGTAATTTTCTAGCACAAAAAGAATAGAATAGCGATTTTTACTTGTAAACAAAAGGTGCCAGAAAAGGCCGGGTCAGCAAGTGGATATCTCTATATATTTTTTATAACCACTATACATTATTTATATGTGGCTGGCGGTTACCATCATTGCTCTTTGCACCAACTCGCTATACAGCTCGGATATATTTAATAAAAATTGATTCTGGAAACAAAAAAAAAAAAAATATATATATATATAAAGCCTCTAGATCGATACCTGCGCGCTCCCAACTGTCCCCTAAATGTTTTCCTTTATTTATAGATCCTGTTCCATATCCCTTCCAGCCAGCGTTTAATATTTATGAGTACCTTTATCTCAGAGATATTATGCAATAACCTCATGTACACACATCATTTTTCACAGGCCTCGCGCTTCATCGTTCCCATCCTATAATTAGAGATGAGAACCGGCTAATGACCAATCTTCCATTACAATCATTTCCCAAAATAGAGCGTGTTAACGAGTTCCTTCCCCCCCGGATCCTATCGGGTACCTGGAGCACGGAGATTTTGGGTTTAACCACTTCTGAACCTCCCACTGAAGTTTTACTGCGGCAGGGCGCCCCCCCCCGCGCGCTCCGTCACGCTGCGCCACATCACGTACATGTTCCTGAACCGGCACTTCCAGGTAGCGGGGCGCGCCCGCCACCCGACCTGTGCTGTCGTTTGTCAATTTCTACAGCAAAAAGTCGGTCAGCAGTTCCTGGCCAATGATTTATGGCTGGTTCCTGCTGATCAGCTTAGCGAATGACAGAAGAGAGCCCTGTGTTGACAAACAGCACAGAGCTTGGTACACACAGCAGCAATTTTTTTTTCCTCCCTGCAACGTCACATAATTAGCAAAAGTAGCACACTTTACACACACATAGTTAGGCATACAGCTAACCCCTTGATTGATATGTGTTAACCTCTTCCCAGCCAGTGTCATTAGTACAGTATTATACCTGATCACTGTATAAGTATCACTGGTGAGGTCAGTGGCAGTTAGTGTCAGATTGCCAGCCGCACTATCGCCGTCCCACTATAAAAGTCGCTGATCACCACCATTGCCATAATAAAATAAATAAATAAAAATTCCAGTATACAGTAGCAAAAATAATGATTTGATCTCCTGCAGATTGTGCAAGTTTGTCCACTTACAAAGAAATGAAGGGTCTATAATTTTTATCATAGGTGTATTTTATATGATAGAGACAGAATATCAACCAAAAATCCAAAAAAACAAAACAAACACATGATACAAATGTTAAATTGTAAAATAATAATAATATAATATTATAAATTGAGTTGCAGTTAAGTGAGTAAAATAAGTTTTTGATCTCCTACCAACCAACAATAATTCTGCCCCCCACAGACTGGCTACAGTAGGTGCTCATGTGGTACACAGATTAGTCCCGTCAATGTAAGAAGGTTCTCCTAACGACAACTCGTTATGTGTATAAAAGACACCTGTCCACAGAATCTCTTCCATTCAAACCTCCCCATCATGGGGAAGACCAAAGAGCTGTCAAAGGACCTTAAGGTCTAGATTGTAGACCTGCACAAGGCTGGAAAAGGCTACAAGACCATCAGCAAGAAACTTGGTGAGAAGGAGACAACTGATGGAGCGATTATTCACAAATGGAAGAAATATAAAATAACTATCAATCGCCCTCGGTCTGGAGCTCCGTGCAAGATTTCCCCTCATGGGGTGAGGATGATGATGAGAAAAGTAAGGGGTCAGCCCAGAACTACACGAGAGGAGATTGTGAATGATCTCAAGGCAGTTGGGACCACAGTCACCAAACAAACCATTGGTAACCCAAGACACCGCCATGGAATGAAATCCTGCAGCGCCCGCAAGGTCCCCCTCCTCAAGAAGACACATGTACAGGAACGTCTGAAGTTTGCCAATGAACATCTAAATGATTCAGAGAAGGATTGGGAGAAAGTGCTGTGGTCAGATGAGACCAAAATGTTGCTCTTTGGCATTAACTCGACTCGCTGTGTTTGGAGGGAAAAAAAAAGCTGACTATGACCCGAAGAACACCATCCCTACAGTCAAACACGGAGTTCGAAACATGATGCTTTGGGGCAGTTTCTCTGCTAAAGGCATAGGCCGACTTTGTCGCATTGAGGGGCCAATGTACAAGGCCATGTATTTTAAAATCTTGGATGAGAAAACAGCCATTAATGTCTAAACCGCTGGGTACATCCCTAAAGTAAAAATGCCCAAATTGGGCCCAATTAGCCATCTTCCCTCCCCGCTGTCATGTGATTTGTTAGTGTTACAAGGTCTCAGGTGTAAATGGGGAGCAGGTGTGTTAAATTTGGTGTTATTGCTATCACTCTCTCATACTGGTCAATGGAAGTCTTCTAAAGATGATGCACAAGAAAGCCTGCAAACAGTTTGCTGAAGACAAGCAGACTAAGGACATGTATTACTGGAACCATGTCCTGTGGTCTGATGAGACCAAGATAAACTTATTTGGTTCAGATGGTGACAAGCGTGTGTGGGGGCAACCAGGTGAGGAGGACAAAGACAAGTGTGTCTTGTCTACAGTCAAGCATGGTGGTGGGAGTGTCATGGTCTGGGGCTGCATGAGTGCTGCCGGCACTGGGGGGCTACAGATCATTGAGGGAACCATGAATGCCAACATGTACTGTGATATACTGAAGCAGAGCATGATCCCCTCCCTTCAGAGACTGGGCCGCAGGGCAGTATTCCAACGTGATAATCACCCCAAACACACCTCCAAGACGACCACTGCCTTGCTAATGAAGCTGAGGGTAAAGGTGATGGACTGGCCAAGCATGTCTCCAGACCTAAACCCTATTGATCATCTGTGGGACATCCTCAAACAGAAGGTGGAGGAGCGCAAGGTCTCTAACATCCACCAGCTCCGTGATGTCATCATGGAGGAGGGGAAGAGGACTCCAGTGACAACCTGTGAAGCTCTGGTGATCTCCATGCCCAAGAGGGTTAGGGCAGTGCTGGAAAATAATGGTGGCCACACAAAATATTGACACTTTGGGCCCAATTTGGAGATTTTCACTTAGGGGTGTACTGACTTTTGTTGCCAGCGGTTTAGACATTAATGGCTGTGTGTTGAGTTATTTTGAGGGGACAGCAAATTTACACTGTTATACAAGCTGTACACTCACTATTTTACATTGTAGCAAAGTGTCATTTCTTCAGTGTTGTCACATGAAAAGATAGAAGAAAAGATTTACAAAAATGTGAGGGGTGTACTCACTTTTGTGAGATACAGTTGTGCTCATAAGTTTACATACCCTGGCAGAATTTATGATTTCTTGGCCATTTTTCAGAGAATATGAATGATAACACAAAAACTTTTCTCTCACTCATGGTTAGTGATTGGCTGAAGCCATTTATTATCAATCAACTGTGTTTACTCTTCTTAAATCATAATAACAGAAACCACCCAAATGACCCTGATCAAAAGTTTACATACCCCAGTTCTTAATACCGTGTATTGCCCCCTTTAACATCAATGACAGCTTGAAGTCTTTTGTGGTATTTGTGGATGAGGCTCCTTATCTACTCAGATGGTAAAGCTGCCCATTCCTCTTGGTAAAAAGTCTCCAGTTCCTGTAAATTCTTGGGCTGTCTTGCATGAACGGCACGTTTGAGATCTCCCCAGAGGGGCTCAATGATATTGAGGTCAGGAGACTGAGATGGCCACTCCAGAACCTTCACTTTATTCTGCTGTAGCCAATGACAGGTGGACTTGGCCTTGTGTTTTGGATCATTGTCATGTAGGAATGTCCAAGTACGTCCCATGCGCAGCTTCCTCACTGATGAATGCAAATGTTCCTCCAGTATTTTTTGATAACATTCTGCATTCATCTTGCCATCAATTTTGACCAAATTTCCTCTGCCTTTGTAGCTCACACATCCCCAAAACATCAGCGATCCACCTCCGTGTTTCACAGTAGGGATGGTGAACCTTTCATTATAGGCCTTGTTGACTCCTCTCCAAATGAAGCATTTATGGTTGTGGCCAAAAAGCGAAATTTTGGTTTCATCACTCCAAATGACTTTGTGGCACAAGGTTTGAGGCTTGTCTCTATGCTGTTTGGCGTATTGTAAGTGGGATACTTTGTGACATTTGCATAGTAATGACTTTCTTCTGGAGACTCGACCATGCAGCCCATCTTTCTTCAAGTGCCTCCTTATTGTACATCTTGAAACAGCCACACCACATGTTTTCAGAGAGTCCTGTATTTCACCTGAAGTTATCTGTGGGTTTTTCTTTGCATCCCGAACAATTTTCCTGGCAGTTGTGGCAGAAATTTTAGTTGGTCTACCTGACCGTGGTTTGGTTTCAACAGAACCCCTCATTTTCCACTTCTTGATTAGAGTTTGAACACTGCTGATTGGCATTCACAATTTTTTGGATATCTTTTTATATCCCTTTTCTGTTTTATACATTTCAACTACCTTTTCCCGCAGAGACTTTGACAATTCTTTTCCTTTCCCCATGACTCAAAATCCAGAAATGTCAGTGCAGCACTGGATGAAAGATGCAAGGGTCTTTCAGGAGTCCAGAAACTCATTGACCTTTTAACCACTTCCCGCCCGGCCTATAGCAGATTGACGGCCGGGTGGTGGTTCAGTTATCCTGACTGGGCGTCATATGACGTCCTTCAGGATAACAGCCGCCGCGCGCCCGTGGGGGGCGCGCATCGCGGCGATCGGTGGAGCGGTGTGTCAGTCTGACACACCGCTCCACCAATCTTGGTAAAGAGCCTCCGGCCAATCACGGCTAAACACTACGTCAATAGGAAAAGCCGTTGATCGGCTTTTCCTCACTCGTGTCTGACAGCCGCGAGTAGAGGAGAGCTGATAGGCGGCTCTCCTGACAGGGGGGTCTGCGCTGATTGTTTATCAGCACAGCACCCCCTCGGATGCCTGCACTAGATCACCAGGTAAGCCTTCAGGACCACCAGGGAAGCGGGCAACATGTGGATGGCCAGGTATGTACCCCATGGCCATCCACATGTGCCCAGTCTGTGCCCAATCTGTGCCAATCAATGCCCACAAATGGGCACTGACTGGCACCATTATAAAGCAGTGATGCCCAGCAATGGCACCCATTAATGTCATCAGTGCCACCAATCAGTGTCAACAGTGCCACCCAGTGTCCATCTGTGCCACCTATCAGTGCCCATCAGTGCCACCCATAAGTACCCATCAGTGCCGCCTATGAGTGCCTATCAGTGCCGCCTATGAGTGTCCATCAGTGCCGCATACCAGTGCCACCTATCAGTGCCACCTATCAGTGCCCATCAGTGCCACCTATCAGTGCCCATCAGTGCCACCTATCAGTGCCCAGTGCCACCTATCAGTGCCACCTATCAGTGCCCAGCAGTGCCGCCTATCAGTGCCCAGCAGTGCCGCCTATCAGTGTCCAGCAGTGCCGCCTATCAGTGTCCAGCAGTGCCGCCTATCAGTGCCCATCATCAGTGTCTGTCAGTGCCACCTCATTGGTGCCACCTCATCAGTGCCGCCTTATCAGTGCCCGTCAGTGCAGCCATATCAGTGCCCGTCATTGAAGAAGAAAACGTACTTATTTACAAACATTTTTAACAGAAACAAAGAAAAACTTGTTTTTTTTTAAACATTTTTGGGCTTTTTTATTTGTTGTGCAAAAAATAAAAAACGCAGAGGTGATCAAATACCACAAAAAGAAAGCTCTATTTGTGGGAACAAAATGATAAAAAATTTGTTTGGGTACAGTGTTGTATGACCGCGCAATTGTCATTCAAATTGTGACACCGCTGAAAGCTGAAAATTGGCCTGGGCAGGAAGGTGTCTAAGTGCCTGGTATTGAAGTGGTTAAACACACACTAATTACAAGCCAACAAATCACAGGTGAGGAGGGTTACCTTTAATAGCCATTCAAACCCCTTTGTGTGAACGTGTGTGTATATTATCAGGCCAAAATCACCAGGGTATGTAAACTTTTGATCAGGGTCATTTGGGTAGTTTCTGTTGTCATTATGATTTAAAAAAAGAGTAAACACAGTTGATTGGTAATAAATGGCTTCAGCGAAAGACGGACCATGAGTGAAAGAAAAGTTTTTGTGTTATCCCCTTTGTGACAAATAGAGCTTTCAGGGGAATTCTGCCAGGGTATTTAAACTTATGAGCACAACTGTATATAAAATATATCTTTTTTTTTTTTTTTCCCCCCATGTTCGTTCTTTTTTCGTTTATATAATAAAAAATAAAAACCCCAGTGGTGATCAAACACCACCAAAGGAAAGGTCTATTTGTGTGATAAAAATGTAATTCGGGTACAGTGTTGCATGACTGCGCAATCGTGAGCCAATAAAGTAGCGCAGCGCTAAATAGCAAAAAATGCCCTGGTCACGAAGGGGGTAAAATCTTCCGGAGCTAAAAAGTGGTTAAAAAAAAGTCAAGAAACTTGAGTATAATGCGTCTTTAATCATCGGAGAAGGTAATGAGGTCTATGGCTCATTGTCAAAGATAGCGCCAAGCTTAGAAAGGATCGTTCTCTTCTGAGATATTTCACTCATCAATCAGTTGGATACAAGTTATGAAATATTCTAATATTTTCTGTTTGCCTAAAAAGGTTTACAAAAAAATGAATAAAAAAAAGCAAAAAACTTTCCATAAAAGAAGCTGGCATGGCTCTGGGATGAGTGTCGGCTCCATAGTACCCATTTTAGGAATCTCTCCCCTCTCATTCCTCCTCCTTCTTCTTCCCTGCTGTGAGGTCGGCCGGTATTTAAAGCGGAACGTTACTCTCTAAATCAACATGAACGATTTTATATTCTTATTAGTAAATAGAATCATATTTACTGGTTTGAAACTTTTTTTTTTTTTTTACATTTCATCAGGTACTTCCTGGTTTATGGACTAGGCAAATGTCGTGATACATCTCAGGAGTCTTCATGGGAGGAGGGGCTTCCTCCACTAAGCGCACCCTTCCAGTCTGCGTTAAAGCTGCCGAAGCTAGAAAATATACATTTAAAATGCATAAGGCCTATTACACACAGTGTGAACGGCAAGCTTCGACATTTGTAGAGCTTTCAATAAGCTTTGATGAAGCTTTTAAAGTACCATTCAGCACCAGCAAATCCCCTGCTCAGTAGTACCCGAAAGCTTTGCTGATCCCCCACTTAATAGTACCCCAGCTTTGCAGATCCCCTGCTCATTAGCGGCCCCCCAGCTCTGCTGATCCCCCGCTCAGTAGTAACCCCCAGCTCTGCAGATCCCCCGCTCAGTAGTAACCCCCAGCTCTGCAGGATCCCCCGCTCAGTAGTAACCCCCAGCTCTGCAGGATCACCCGCTCAGTAGTAACCCCCAGCTCTGCAGGATCACCCGCTCAGTAGTAACCCCCAGCTCTGCAGGATCACCCGCTCAGTAGTAACCCCCAGCTCTGCAGGATCACCCGCTCAGTAGTAACCCCCAGCTCTGCAGGATCACCCGCTCAGTAGTAACCCCCAGCTCTGCTGGTTTCCCGCTCAGTAGTAGCCCCCAGCTCTGCTGGTCTCCCGCTCAGTAGTAGCCCCCAGCTCTGCTGGTCTCCCGCTCAGTAGTAACCCCCAGCTCTGCTGGTCTCCCGCTCAGTAGTAACCCCCAGCTCTGCTGGTCTCCCGCTCAGTAGTAACCCCCAGCTCTGCTGGTCTCCCGCTCAGTAGTAACCCCCAGCTCTGCTGGTCTCCCGCTCAGTAGTAACCCCCAGCTCTGCTGGTCTCCCGCTCAGTAGTAACCCCCAGCTCTGCTGGTCTCCCGCTCAGTAGTAACCCCCAGCTCTGCTGGTCTCCCGCTCAGTAGTAACCACCAGCTCTGCTGGTCTCCCGCTCAGTAGTAACCCCCAGCTCTGCTGATCCCCCACTCAGTAGTAACTCCCAGCTCTGCTGATCCCCCACTCAGTAGTAACTCCCAGCTCTGCTGATCCCCCACTCAGTAGTAACTCCCAGCTCTGCTGATCCCCCACTCAGTAGTAACCCCCAGCTCTGCTGATCCCCCACTCAGTAGTAACCCCCAGCTCTGCTGATCCCCCACTCAGTAGTAACCCCCAGCTCTGCTGATCCCCCACTCAGTAGTAACCCCCAGCTCTGCTGATCCCCCACTCAGTAGTAACCCCCAGCTCTGCTGATCCCCCACTCAGTAGTAACCCCCAGCTCTGCTGATCCCCCACTCAGTAGTAACCCCCAGCTCTGCTGATCCCCCACTCAGTAGTAACCCCCAGCTCTGCTGATCCCCCACTCAGTAGTAACCCCCAGCTCTGCTGATCCCCCACTCAGTAGTAACCCCCAGCTCTGCTGATCTCCCACTCAGTAAAAACCCCCAGATTTGCAGATCTCCCACTCAGTAGTAAGCCCCAGCCTTGCAGATCCCCCACTCAGTAGTAACCCCAGCTCTGCTGATCCCCTACTCAGTAGTAACCCCCAGCTCTGCTGATCCTCCACAAAGTAGTAACCCCCAGCTCTGCTGATCTTCCACTCAGTAGTACCCTCAGCTTTGCTGCAGAGAGGACAGGTTAAGTGATAGTCTGAGATCAGGTTGGTGATGGAGCTCAGGGAAGAGTTGTGGATGGCTTTGCATGCTGTGGAGAATATTTTGAATTTTATTTCTTGGGCCAATCGAAAGTCGGCAAAGGGACTGGCAGAAATAAAACGATATAAGGCCTGTTTATAAAGACGTGATGTACCAAGATTTAGGTTTAAACCGTCAAATGTCATACTACAATAGTATAAGTAATATAATAAGAAAGTAATATTCTATTATAAATAATAATAATAAAAAAATAATACTATCTTACCATATTTATACTATTATTTTTTAATTGTATAAATAATATAAGAAGAACGTATTATTTTATTCTAAATAAATAAAATATATAATACTAAAATCTTATATTTATACTGTTAAAAATAATAGTATAAATATTATAATAAGAAAGTATTATTTTATTAAAAATAAATATAAAAAATAAATAATAATACTATCTTATTATATTATCTATACAATTAAAAAAATAATAGTAAGATAATATTATATATAATAAGATCATATTATAAATCTTAAAGGATTATACTATTTATACTAATATTCTATTTTATTTGATCTTATAAGGGAGTCCAGGAGGGGATTGAAGAAGAAAGCCCCTTTTATCAATGTAAGTGAAAATGACAGAACGGATCCCGACTGTGCTCCATACATTGATGGATCAATATCATATATAATTCACAGACTATTTATTACCAAATCATAAAAAAATCGGATTATCACCGGCTGTAACTAATGTGATATAGATGGTGGGAAGGATTTGTGGCGGTATTTTATCTGCTACACCTGAGTCGCTGTGCGGTGAAGATCGGAGCTCGGCGTGAAGAATTTTAATGAAGTGCTCGGCGGATTATTTATAACCGCAATATATTTGTATTATGAAAACACAACAGACGTCTTATCTGCTTCTGTTTAATTATTTATGCTGTTTATGAAATGCAAACGACAGCAATGAAGGGGGGGGGAGGGGGGCAATTCCAAAATTGAAAGCGCGGCTTCGGATGGAACACCCAGAATAGATCCTGGAGGTAAAAAATAATTTAATTAAAGATTTAATCCAAAAAATGATGCTTCAGTTACAAGTGGCAGAGATCTGATGATTCCCGCTGTTCTGTTCCAGCAACCTCAACCCATCACTGACAGCTCCTGATCACCCTTTACGATCGGGAGCCAGTAGGGCGAGCTCCCAATTACCTGAGCACCGCCACAGTGATCACATCATTGGGAGTCCACCTACCGTCCTTCAGTGTGAAGAACCCCTTTAAAAAAAAAAAAAAATCAGTGGTAAGAGGTTAGGCCCCTCCTGTTACATACTTAATAAATCCAACAACAGGAGTTGGAACCCCTCGTAATGGGCACAGCGGGTGTACAGACCCGGGAACTCAGCACAGGGATGGTGGGAACTCCTCATATTGGGCACAGCGGGTGTACAGACCCGGGAACTCAGCACAGGGATGGTGGGAACCCCTCGTAATGGGCACAGCGGGTGTACAGACCCGGGAACTCAGCACAGGGATGGTGGGAACCCTTCGTAATGGGCACAGCGGGTGTACAGACCCGGGAACTCAGCACAGGGATGGTGGGAACCCCTCGTAATGGGCACAGCGGGTGTACAGACCCGGGAACTCAGCACAGGGATGGTGGGAACTCCTCATAATGGGCACAGCGGGTGTAGGGAACTCAGCACAGGGATGGTGAGAACCCCTCATAATGGGCACAGCGGGTGTCCAGACCCGGGAACTCAGCACAGGGATGGTGGGAACCCCTCATAATGGGCACAGCGGGTGTCCAGACCCGGGAACTCAGCACAGGGATGGTGGGAACTCCTCATAATGGGCACAGCAGGTGTACAGACCTGGGAACTCAGCACAGGGATGGTGGGAACTCCTCATAATGGGCACAACAGGTGTACAGACCCGGGAACTCAGCACAGGGATGGTGGGAACCCCTCATAATGGGCACAGAAGGTGTACAGACCCGGGAACTCAGCACAGGGATTACCCCAATAGAATCCCTGAGAAATAGAAGAATGTCAGGTGGCTTAAAGTGGAACTCCAGCTTCCCCTTTCTTCCATGGGTAAACCCAATCAATTATTCCATTGTAAATTGATATTATATGCAGGCATTTGTATAAATCCCCAATCTTTTTGATCTTTAACACTTACCGATATTATCATCTTTAAGACAAGAGTAAAGATGGTGTCATTCCTTCAATGAATGACAATAAGTAGACTTTCTACTTACCACAAGCTGGGGGACGGGAAGCGGTTTGAGGTCTTTGCTCAGAGACACGAAGGTGAAGAAGGCGCTGACGGCTCGATATCGCTCCTGGGTGTCACCGACCAGAGTGTCCGCATCTACAAACACCTCGATCTCCATGGATTTGTTGCTGGTGAAGGTAATGCGTCCAGATATGGTGATTATACAACCTGAAACAGAAGAGAAGGGGTTAAGCTTCACAAAATCTTAATCCTAACAATACAACATAGACGTCTCCTAGGAAAAATCCCACTATGAACTACAATGTGCTACTGTACCCCGGCTTCAAGGGTCCGGCCACCCAGAATTTTTATTTTAGTGTTTGGTAAATGCTGACCGTCTTGTCAATATCTCGGGGTCTTTATAGATCTCTGAGTTCCCGAGTCTGTACACCTTTTTTACCCATTATGAGGGGTTCCCACCATCCCTGTGCTGGGTTCCCGGTTCTGTACACCTGCTGCACCCTTTATGAGGAGTTCCCACCATCCCTGTGCTGAGTTCCCGGGGTTTGTACACCTGCTGCGCCCATTACAAGGAGTTCCCCCCATTCCTGTGATGAGTTCCTGGGGTTTGTACACCCGCCGTGCCCATTATGAGGGGTTCCCACCATCCCTGCACCAAGTTATTTGTTCTGCACACCTGAAATGAAACTACAAACAGGTTATCTATCTTCCAAACTACTGTAAACTACACCTCACCTCTCTGTAATGGAGATAAGGAGAGGAAGATGCATTGGTAGTCCTGTACAAGGGTGACAACCATGGTTCCCTCCATAGATACAGTGGAGCAGCCAATCTCAATCCATTTAATACAAAGGAATCCAGTAAACAACTTTCCAGCCTCAGGAAACACCCACTAATCATTCATATATTTACAGCCCATGGTACATTAGCATGATGGCAATTGGGAGGCATGTCCTTTACACTGGTGGCCTGTGAGAAGAACGCCCTTCACACCGGTGACCAGTGGAAAGAACGCCCTTCACACTGGTGACCAGTGGAAAGAACGCCCTTCACACTGGTGACCAGTGGAAAAAACGCCCTTCACACTGGTGACCAGTGGAAAGAACGCCCTTCACACTGGTGACCAGTGGAAAGAACGCCCTTCACACTGGTGACCAGTGGAAAGAACGCCCTTCACACTGGTGACCAGTGGAAAGAACGCCCTTCACACTGGTGACCAGTGGAAAGAACGTCCTTCACACTGGTGACCAGTGGAAAGAACGCCCTTCACACTGGTGACCAGTGGAAAGAACGCCCTTCACACTGGTGACCAGTGGAAAGAACGCCCTTCACACTGGTGACCAGTGGAAAGAACGCCCTTCACACTGGTGACCAGTGGAAAGAACGCCCTTCACACTGGTGACCAGTGGAAAGAACGCCCTTCACACTGGTGACCAGTGAAAGAACGCCCTTCACACTGGTGACCAGTGGAAAGAACGCCCTTCACACTGGTGACCAGTGGAAAGAACGCCCTTCACACTAGTGGCCAGAGGGAAGAACACTCCTTACGTTGGTGGCCAGTGGGAAGAACACTCCATACACTGGTGGCCAGTGGGAAGACCACCCCTTACACTGGTGGCCAGTGGGAAGAATACTCCTTACGTTGGTAGCCAGTTGTAGAATGTTCCTTACGCTGGTGGCCAGTGGGAAGAATGCCCTTTACGCTGGTGGCCAGTGGGAAGACCACCCCATGCACTGATGGCCAGTGGGAAGACCGCCCCTTACACTGGTGGTCAGTGGGAAGAACACTCCTTACGTTGGTGGCAAGGTGTAGAATGTTCCTTACCCTGGTGGCCAGTGAGAAGAATGTTCCTTACATTGGAGGTCAATAGGAAGAATCTTTCCTTTATAGATGTCTAAAAAAAAAATTTTGTGATTGCTTATCTTCGAGGCAGAAGCTGCTAGCTGTTCATTGTTCAAGGAACCTCTAGAAACCTCTGGCGGAACCCTGATTGAGAAAGACTGCAGTGGAGGAAGTGTTGTCACCTTAGGACAGTAAGTATGTTATTCCCAGGATTAAGAGGTGAAAATAAAGAAAGAAAAACAAATTTAAAAACATGGAAACATAGTTGGCTTGGCCGCAACTAATGGGAAAGGGGGCTTCCAGGCCATGCAACGCACTGGAAAAATGTTAGCTGCAATCTGATTGGTTGCCAAATACAGATTGTAATTCTTTTGTGTTTTATAAACCATTCAGAAGGTTCTTTAGTTTTTTTTTTTTTTCTACAGAAGGAAAAAAACTGTTCATGCAGCACATTAGTGGTAAAAGCACAATTTGCCAAGCCTAAGAAAAAAAATAAAATCTTAGGCATTTCGGTCTATGTAGAGGCAGTGATCTGTCCCATCTTCCTATCCTTCCCGCTGTGTTCCCTCAGACTTCCAGTACCACGGCCACAATAAGAGGATTCTAGTTTGGCAAACGTTGCTGTAAATGAATTTTGGTATGAAAGATTTAAAACATGGCCTTAGCCATTGGGGAAATGTTTTATATATATATATATATATATATATATATATATATAACAACAAGTGCGTGCCAGTTTCCATAATTAAGCAGTGAAGGGATTATATTAGAAAGGAAAGACATGTCACGTACTAAAATCCATTATTAATTTTTAAAAGGGATAAAAGCATTGCTGAACTTTATACATGGTTGGCAGTGCAGGACAGATGGCCTGTTATACGAAAGATAGAAATGCTTCTACAAGACTTTGAAAGAACTCGGTGCTTTTGGCTCAGGGGACATGGGAGCTGAGCGAGGCCACGAGCTTCACATTAACAGCTACAGGAGATTCTAGAATGGAATGCGGAAGAGACAGCCATTATGGGGCAGATGCTTTATCCTCTTAGTCATTATAGTCTATAGTCATTGCTATAATGGTATGAAAATCCTTATGGGGATTGGTGAGTTCTGTTAAAGCTGAACCTTGGACACCTGAACAGTAATACATTAGATCAGCCATTCTCAACCAGGGTTCAGTGGAACCCTAGGTGGCACAGTCAGGGGTCAGGCTCAGAGACAAGAAGCTATAGCAGTAGAGAGGCTACCATTGACCAGCAGGATAGGTATTCAAGCAGGTCATTCTGGTGGATGACACAGGCTCACCCAAGGTTCGGGATCTAAGCACTAACTAGTATTTACCAGAGCTCCTGCTCTTGGAGATGGACTTTGCTGCATGTTAATAACAGGTCGCAGTCCTCAGGAATGCCCCACCAGTAGGTGAGCAAGCCAGGGTCCAGTAGCAGACATGGCAGGTAGGGATCAAGCAGGTCATGGCGGATGACGAGGGCTCACCCAAGATGTGGGGTTTAAGCACTAACTGGTATTCACCAGAGCACCTGATGGTGGAGATGGGTTTTGCTGTGTGTCAGTACAAGGTCGCGGTCCTCAAGATCACCCCACCAGGAAGTGAGCAAGCTGGGGTCCAGTAGCAGACATAGCAGGTAGGGATCAAGCAGGTCATGATGGATGATGGGGGCTCACCCGAGGTGTGGGGGTCTAAGCCCGAATAGGTATTCACCAGATCTCCGGATAATGGAGATGGGTTTTGCTGGGTGTTGGTACCAGGTCGCAGTCCTCAGAATCACCCCACAAAGGGGGGAGCAAGCCGGTGTCAAGTAGCAGATATAGCAGGCAGGGATCAAGCAAAGTGTAGTCAGTAAACTAGCCAAAGGATGGTAACAAGTGTTACAGGTTGGGATCAAGCAGAAGCATAGTTGAGGAACAAGACAAAAGGTTGGTAACGAGTGGTAGCGAATACACTAATGGCAGCAGAAATGACAAGAGCAAGATATTGGCTGGAGGGAGCACAATAATCTGCTAAACAGGAAATGCAAAGACATTTAGACCCTGGCCCTGACACTGGGGTTCCTCCAGAAGTGGCTAGAATTACATAGTTACATAGTAGGTGAGGTTGAAAAAAGACACAAGTCCATCAAGTCCAACCTATGTGTGTGATTATATGTCAGTATTACATTGTATATCCCTGTATGTTGCGGTCATTCAGGTGCTTATCTAATAGTTTCTTGAAACTATCAATGCCGCCCGCTGAGACCACCGCCTGTAGAGGTTCCTTGAGTAGAGGCTAATTGGCTTCCCATTTGATGGTGGCTTTGTAGTTCTGGGGCCAAAATCACCAGGCAAAGCCAACGTGACAACAATAATCTTTTTAGCGTTTCTGTAGGGATGAAAGTTTGACTTTTACTGCAATGAGGGTATTCTTCCCAATGATTTAGTTTCAGCAGGCAATCCCTGATGACCTCAAAATTATTTAAAAGGTTCCTCAGAAGAACGGCTGCATTAGATGATCATTTTCTAGTATTCAGCTGAGGATCTTGTACATACACCGTACTCCCAGGGCTTCCCTATGCTGTTACTGTTCTGCTGGTGAGATTTGCAGAAATGTAAGCATCTATGTTTCTATCGGACACAGCTGATCCCAGATTGTGGTAAAGGGCCAATCGCAGCTGACCACAATGTAAACAGACTTGCCGGTTATTGGCAGTACTTTCCCAACACGCTGATGTAAAGAAAGGAGAGCCGGTAACCGGCAAGTGTGATGGGGACATATAGACAGATAATCAGGACACTGATCATCAGTGCAGCCCCTTCAGTGTCAATCAGTGACCATCAGTGCTGCCTAACAGTGCCCATCAATACCTCATCAGTGCCGCCTATCAGTGCCCATGAGCGCCTTCTTATCCGTGCTGCCTATCAGTGCCCATTAGTGCCGCCCATCAATGCCTCATCAGTGCCCATCAATTCTTCCTCATCAGTGCCCATCAGTGCAGCCTAGCAGTGCCAATCAGTGCAGCCTAGCAGTGCCAATCAGTGCAGCCTCATCAGAGCATATCAGTAACGGAGAAAAATTACTGATTTGCAAAATTTTAAAACAGAAACTAAAAAAACATTGGTTTTTTTTTGGTTGTTTAATGTTCATTCAAAGTGTGACAGCACTGAAAGCTGAAAATTGGTTTGGGCAGGAAGGGGGTGAAAGTGCCCAGTGGGCAAGTGGTTAAATAATGAACAAATGTTCAAAAGGCATTGGTTCTGGGTGATTCCTGAAGCTGAGAAGATTGGTTTTGGGTGATCCCTGAAGCTGTGAAGATTGGTTGATTGGTTTTGGACGATCCCTGAAGCTGAGAAGATTGGTTTTGGGTGATCCCCGAAGCTGAGAAGATTGGTTTTGGGTGACCCTTGAAGCTCAGAAATTTAGATTTCCGATACTTTGTGTTAAACCTCCTCTTCCAGTAATTATAATGACCAGGCTATGCAGACAGTTGTGCTTAATCTCATGGTGGAGATAGCAGGTCTTACCTTGTGCTGAACAAGACATCTTTAATCACGGTGTACATTGATGATCTCCTTCAATCTCTCCCTTCAACAATTTAATCTTGTTGCGTTAACGATGGGGATTATTCGCCCTCATCATTTTCACTAAAGACAAGGGTTTATTCAGGAGATCGTTTTAGCTGCAAAATGCCCCCAACTACATGGTTTGTTTTTCTCCCACGTTCTTCGGGGCGTTTCATTGCAGAGAACCCAAACTGCGTTTAATCACAAAGGGATTTGATAAAAGCATATCCTCATGGCTGAAAATACTTTGTGTGACCTAAAGCTAAACACAGAGTCAATACCAAGTCAGTTCAAAGAGTATTCTACCATCAGCAAGATTGTGGTAGACTCTTCACCCTTCGCAATAACTGACAACAGTAACTCCATCCCCTCACTTTTGGCTATTAAACAGTGTACCCTTTGTGTAAATTGGACTCTACTATTCTACAGGATACTGGAGGAAATAAAAAGTAATTACATCACAATGGTTACGAAAAACTGAATGATCACTTGACTATTTCAGCGTTTTTCCAGCTCTGCAATGGATAAATAAATACTTCTGTTTTTTGTTATTGCTCAATTCGGGTAATGGGCTGAAAACGATCTGCTCTCTTGGCTCTTTTCAGATGGGTGTATATACTGTATATATAGGGTTACTTTACTGTTTCAATAAATTTTCATTGAGAGTTTTCAAAAATACATTAAAGGAGCACATTTTCAAAAGGTTGAGCAGTAGAAATACAGATATAAAAGATTGGGTAATAGAAGACCGCTCTGCAGAAAAGGTCTACCCTACAAAGTCCATTGTATTATGGAGATGTGGCGGATCTAGCAATTCAAGACCCAAGCTCCTGTATCACTCATATAAGTGGAAGAGCATGTAAGGCCAGCCATACACGTGTCAAATTCAGAACGACTCCTCTTCTGAAAATCGCACCTTTGAATAATAGTTTGATTTTCGATCATTGCCTAAGTAGGACCACAGCTAGCAGACAATTCTCGTGTGGCCATCGTGCATGTTTGAAATTTTTTTGAAAAACAAATTTATAAATCAATGATGGGAGACTCGTGCAAGAAATATAATCAAAAAAGAAATAGGCAGATAAGCCGTGGAAAGAAAAGTAGATTTCCGGCCACTAATTTTCTTTTCCGTAACAACATGAGGTGAAGACGAAGGCTTGGTTGGTCGAATTTCGAAATCAGCGGTGGCACAATCGGATTACGAAACACACAAAATTTTTGTTTTTCGATCGACAAAGTGTTCGGAATTTGACCCATGTATGGCCTTGCATAAGACATGTGGCCTGTTGAGCATATTGGATTCAAGAAGAAGGTTGGATTAGAGCCAAGCAATGTATTAATTTGCAGCTGCTCCAGCCACTCCAGCAGCTATGGTGACCATTATGTGATATGGGGCTCCGAGGACAGTTGGGCAACAAAGAGAAGCGATACGCATTATAAGAGGAAAGAACAGTGAAGAGAGGCGGTTGGGGATGGTTTCATATGGCTTTCTGATCACCTATATATGGTGTACCTATAAGGTAGGCATGCCAAAGGGTCAATAATCAAAATTATTTGGCAAATAGTGTTCCAGTCGATCCAGGTGGTCCATACTAGTTCATACTTGGAAATAGAGTCATTAGGAATCACAGCCAGTTTTCATGAATGAGAAACCATGCCATCTTTTGTTCCACTTGCACGTGGAAGACCACTAGACTGTGGAGAGCACCTGTTTGGTCATGGTAAAGGGAAATGTCAAAAGTGGAAATTGGGAGTTGGCACAGTGCTCAACAATCTGGTTCAGGAGAGCTTCTTTGGGTTTTTTTTTGGGGGGGATTCCAGTTACAGGAATGAAAGAGGGAACCTGAAAGACTGGCATCATCTAAAGCAGAAAAACTGTGGCCCTTTACATGCCTTAATCCGGCCCTTGGAACCTCATTCCATCCACTGACACCAGTGATGGGACACCATTCCATCCACTGACACCAATGATGGGGCACCATTCCATCCACTGACACCAATGATGGGGCACCATTCCATCCACTGACACCAATGATGGGGCACCATTCCATCCACTGACGCCAATGACGGGGCACCATTCCATCCACTGATGCCAATGATGGGGCACTATTCCATTCACTGATGCCAATGATTGGGATACATTTCTCCCACTGACACCAATGATGGGGTACCATTCCATCCACTGATACCAATGACTGGGGTACCACTTCTTCCACAGACACCAATGATGGGGCACCATTCCATCCACTGATACCAAAGATTGGGGTACAACTTCTTCCACAGACACCAATGATGGGGTATCACTTCTTCCACAGACAACAATGATTGGGGTACCACTTCTTCCACAGACAACAATGATTGGGGTACCACTTCTTCCACAGACACCAATGATGGGGTACCACTTCTCCCACAGACACCAATGATGGGGTACCACTTCTCCCACAGACACCAATGATGGGGTATCATTCCTCCAACTAAAACCAATGATGGGACCTTGTCTACTCTGACAGTGGGACATATTCTAATCCCACTAGCTACAGTCTGCCCCCCTAGAGCCTCCCAGAGGTCTCCAGCTGGAAACGGAATTTATAGAGTAGGGAACTCTAGTAGGGATACAAGAAAAACAAGAATGGACTCACAAATCTAACTCTATAAACTTTCTCGAACATTTTCATTTTCATACTTCCTTCTGTCCGTCTTCCCCTATAATAATTTAAAGCTGCGCAAGAAACTTTAGACGAAAATCATTTGCTGGGAAGTTCTATTAAATTCAGCTGCGGGATATTTTGAGAATACTTAATTAGGAGATGTTTCCGTCCTTTTAAACATTTCCTTTCGGCAGTTTAATGTAATATTTTTTTGTAGATTGGGAGTCTACTTCTGCTCCGGACCCTGAAGACACAATAGCTGAATAACAGAAATCATTTTAAATTAATGTTGGTGCATTTAATTTAATATTAGCTGAAATGAGGGGCGATCGTCCTATTTTCTTTTATGCACAAGAAAAAAAAAAAAAAAAAAAAAACACAAAATAAAACATAAAACGGTTCAAAAATGTTTTGACTTAAAGTGGTTGTAAAGGCAGAAGGTTGCATTATTTGCAGCCCCCCTAATACTTAACTGAGCCCCCTCTTGATCCAGCGATGTCCACGAGTGCCTCGGCTGTCCGGGACGCAGCAGCAGCTCCTGCTACTGTCAATCAAACTAAGTATGCCAATGAGGGGAGGCAGGGCCGAACCGCTGCTCCGTGTCTGAATGGATACATGGAGCTGCGGCTCGGGTGCCCCCATAGCAAGCAGCACTCAACAGGAGGGAGGGGCCAGGAGCTCCAGAGACCCGAGAAGAGGAGGATTCGGGCTGCTCTGTGCAAAACCAATACAAAGCAGGTAAATATAACATGTTTTTTTTTTCCCCTATTAAAATAACAGACAAGACTTTACAATCACTTTAAAGTGTTACTTAACCCAGGACCCGCATTCACTATACAGTGCATCCGGAAAGTATTCAAAGTATGTTACAGCCTTATTGCAAAATGGATTAAATTCATTATTTTCCTCAAATTTCTACAAACAATACCCCATAATGACAACGTGAAAGAAGTTTGTTTGAAATCTTTGCATCCATAGGCGCCGAATGTGGGACTCGGCCCCGCCCCCCGGCGCCCGCATTATTGGATGACCCCCTAGGAGAAGCGCTCTCCTGGAGGGTTACCTTTTTGTCGCTCCTGAGTCCAGAATTTGTGTTCATAGATGCTGTAGGACTCGGCCCCCCCGCCCCCCCTGGCGCCCGCGTCATTGGATTTGATTGACAGCAGCGGGAGCCAATGGCTGCGCCGCTATCAATCTATCCAATCAAGAGCCAAGACAACGGGGAGAGGGGAAGAACGCGTCTCCGGCGGGGGAATACAGGACTCAGGTGAGTGAAACGGGGGGGTGGGGGGCGCGCCGGTCAGTGACAGAAGTTTTTTCACCTTAATGCACAGGATGCATGAGGGTTTACAACCCCTTTAACAGGTACACACGGTCACTAACTCCTCAGCAGTGCGGTCTTGTAGGCACTTAGCCACAGGATCAACGGTTGCCTCCTGCCGATATCCACCAGACTTTTCCTAGTGAGGGAGATGTGCAGCTGGACTATTTCCCACCAACTTCTTCCTGGCTTTATCCAGTGAGCTTCTCCAGACATAACTTGATCCCTGGACGTGGAACTGCAAATAGGCCCCCAAGCTAAGCCTAGCTGGGACCCCGTAATCTTCTTGAAGACCTCCCCTAGGATCCTGTACCGGAGCAGAGCCTCTGCACAGTGGTGTCCTCCTGCAGGACTAAGCCCAGGAACACAGCACCCTGCTGCCCAGGCCTCAGGCTACTTATGGACTCTCTCACCACCTACTGGGCACACCCACCCAGGGATTGGCTAGAGTTCCATAAATACTCAGGCTGCATGCCCCATCCTTCCTCCCACTATGATTCTAGAAGACATCTCCCGGCTTCGCACTGTGCGGTCATTGTAACAATGAACATTGGAGGAGAGCACCAAGGAATGACCTTGTTAATGTTCTGCTTCTTCGTTGTCAAGATGACTGTGGGCGGGCCAGTGACCGAGATTTACTGCATATCTTTAGAGGAGAAGAGTGAAGTCAGAGAACTGGCTGGGCATTGAATCTGGCTGAAGAGAAATACAAATCTTATAGCAGGTAGGACCGTTCCCTTTTGAGTACTTTGCTGGAGTTAAGCTTTAATGTCTTTAATAATTATTCCTAATTAATTAATTACTCCTAAATGAAGTTCAGGTGCTTGCCTCATCAGAACGCTGAACGTTAATAATTGTGGAAGTGTGAATGGGAGAGAAATGAGATCGATGAATGCTTTGCCTAGAGATCATATATTTGGCAGGCATCCCAGATGCAAGGCACAGTATCAGATTTAAGGGTAGTCCCTTGGGCAATTTTAGGAGACTAAATAAATGTTATTGAAGTATCGTTGTATACACAGTTTGAACTCCTATATTACTGTCTATTACACCAACTGATTCACCCGACAATCTACCCACGGGGGGTGGCAAATCTCTGAACCGTGACTGCGTATATGCTATTTGTGGCATCAATTGCAGTCTTTGAAACTGTCCACTTAAAGCTGACCTTCACCCTCCCGAGAAAGATCTCCATCCCTCCTCGCTTCCTCTGCAGGAATAGGGCTTTTTTTCCCCTTTAGTTTAAGTCTTTTTTTTATTTTTATTGAAAGTCCGCCCCAGATCCCCATGCACGTCACTCGCCTTAGGCGAATGACGCGCACACTGCCCGCTATGCCTTCCTGGGATATGTACACCACATACCCCAGGAGGCATAGCCTTTCACTGAAGAACAGGAGGAGGGGACGGGCCTATTGTTGCGTCATCGAGAGGCCCGCCCGCTGATCCCGGAAGAGTCAGAAGGCCTCTCGATGATGTCGGAGAGGAACAGGCGGCTTGGGATGGAGCTGTGGCCGGGCATGAGATGATCTCAGCGGGTCAGCGCTGGATCTACTGGATGGGCAAGTATCTGAAATGTGCAGATACCACCATCAGGTAAGCGGGGCAAAAAAAAATAAAATGGAGAGGTCGGCCGCAGTTCCTCTTTAAATCCAAGCGGATAACATATATAAAAAAAAAAACAGCTTCTGGATTGTCTACTTTGCCCCACCCCGTGCCTCGCTACTGGTTTGAGGTGCTACTCACAGTGACAAACCAATAGTGTGGCACAGGAACGTGGGCAGAACTAGCACATCGGTCACTATCTGGTTACCGGTATTTGGGTCAGGTTTGGGACAGGTTTTTCTGACACCAAGAGTTAAAAAGTGATACCCTGTTTCCCCAAAAATAAGACCTAGCGTGATTGTCGGTGATGGCTGCAATATAAGCCCTACCCCCCAAATAAGCCCTACCCTGTTTCCCCGAAAATAAGCCATGCCCTGAAAATAAGACCTACAAGGACTTTAACTAGGGCTTACTTGGGGGGTAGGGCTTATATTGCAGCCATCACCGACAATCACGCTAGGTCTTATTTTCGGGGAAACAGGGTAGGCGAGGGAGCTCCAGCACACAGCCTGTGATTGATAGCTTCAGCTATGTTCCTGTGAGGTGTGTGTGTGTGTGTGGGGGGGGGGGTCCCTTCCCTCCAATCAGCTCTCAGAGCTCTCCTAACTGATCTAACTTCAGCTCTCCGCCCCCTGCTTTTCTGCACTTTGAAAGGATGTAGGGGAAAAAACAACTATAGATAAACGGGCACAACTTATGTAGGAGGATTTGTTTCATCTCTGTGTATCACCTGGGGCCAGTCACTTCACTGGGTACAGGTAAAGGTTTGCAACAACTTTAACTTATTCCGTAGTTAAGGGCCCCTCCTTTACAGGAAGTGACCTATTGCATTTCTGGCAGGCCCCCAATATAAGGTGGGTAAAGCCTAGGAGGGAAAAGTATTGTGGTGTACCTTGGACAGGAAAGATGTAGCAGAGGACTGAGTAAAACCGCGTTGGTTCCCCCCGCCATGGGCATCCTAAACTACAGGCCTTGAGACACCAGTGCTGACCTAAATGGAACATCGGCTTTACACTGTGCCAGAAGGTATGGGTTTATTGGATTGAAACCTGAAGTGCCTTAATCACCTTCACCAATCTTTGGAAGTTATACTCTTTATTACAAGTAAAGATATTGGACTTTGGCTTCTAGCTGGAGTGACATTCTTCAACAGAATGCCAGACACCTGAGTGGAAGTGTGTAATATGGGGCCGTACACAGGTAGGCCACAGGCGTCTGGACGGGTGCAACTCATACATTCCACAGGTGCTGGTGGCCAGCGTCCTGGATATAAGTTACATGGTGTAAACCGGGTCAGGAGTGGTGGCAATCAGGGGAAGAAGTCACCCTCCTGACGATAAAGAGCGGACTCCTCTACGGAACATGTGCCAGATGGCTGGGGCCCTGGTGTGACATGGGATCCTGGTATAAGGCTGGACTGTCAGATCCCTGACTCGGAACCACAGCACCCTGCAATGTCAGTACACCCAACCACTTTTAGGTCGGTGCTATTGTAAACCAGAAGTATGGTGTAAAGCCGTGGCCAAAAGTTTAGAGAATGACACAAATATTAGATTTTCACAAGGTCTGCTGCTTCAGTTTTTATGATGGCAATTTGCATTCACTCCGGAATGTTATGAAGAGCGATCAGATGAATTGCAATAAATTGCAAAGTCCCTCTTTGCAATGAAAATTACCTTATTCCCCAAAAAAAACCCCAAAAAATATTTCCACTGCATTTGTGAAGAAGGCTTCAGGGTGCCCAAGAAAGTCCAGCAAGCGCCAGGACCATCTCCTACAGTTGATTCAGCTGTGGGATCAGGGCACCACCGGTGCAGAGCTTGCTCAGGAATGGCAGCAGGCAGGTGTGAGGACATCCGCACACATAGTAAGGAGAAGACTTTTGGAGGATGACCTGGTGTCAAGAAGGGCAGCAAAGAAGCCACTTCTCTCCAGGAAAATCAGGGACAGACTGATACTGTGCAAAAGGTGCAGGGATTGGACTGCTGAGGACTGGGGGAAAGTAATTTTCTCTGATAAATCCCCTTTCCGATTGTTTGGGTCATCCAGAAAAAAAACATTGTCCGGAGAAGAAAAGGTGAGTGCTACCATCAGACCTGTGTCATGTCAACAGTAAAGCATCCTGAGACCATTCATGTGTGGGGTTGCTTCTCAGCCAAGGGAGGGGGCTCACTTACAATTTTGCTTAAGAACAACGCCATGAATAAAAAACAGCACAAAAACATCCTCCGAGAGCAACTTCTCCCAACCATCCAAGAACAGTTTGCTGAGGAACAATGTCTTTTCCAGCATGATGGAGTACCTTGCCAGAAGGCAAAAGTAATAACTAAGTGGCTTGGAGAACAAAACATCGAAATTTTGGGTCCATGGCCAGGAAACTCCCCAGACCTTATTCCCATTGAGAACTTGAGGTCAATCCTCAAGAGGCGGATGAACAAATAAAAGCCAAAAAATTCTGACAAACTCCAAGCATTGATTGTTTAGGAATGGATGGCCATCAGTCGGGATTTGGCCCAGAAGTTGATTGACAGCATACCAGAGCAAACTGCAGAGGTCTTGAAAAAGAAGGGTAAACACTGCAAATATTGACTCTTTGCATAAACTTGTCCTTGTCTAATAAGCCGTGCCTTCGCTATTGGTTTGGGGAAGCTGCCCATCACAGTGATGAACCAATACTGTGGTACAGAATAGTGTCAATAGTTGGTGATCCCAGGAATAATATCTGGATATTTGTTATGAGGGCTCCATATGCACAGTACAGAAAAGCAGACCCAACATAGACATAAGTCCAATCCTGACTGGTTCTCTTTAAAGTAAATGTGTCAAGTGCAGGTGGAACCTTTGCAGGCCTCCTGAGGAATTCCTAGTTGCCTAGCTGTGTAATTTTTTTCTAATCACAAACACAGAACAAGCATGCTTTAAATGAGTGTCCCAATGGCCTATCTCCATACTTGCAGAAGGTCAGTGACCTAGAGAGTACTGAAGCCAAAGCATTAGCATGACAGCCAAGGAACTGGCATTTTTTTTAAAGTGGCAATGGCAGCCTTCCTGGTTCTCTCATGACAGAGTAACATTGAGCTTTGAGCATCACTTTGCAATGATCGTAAAAAGTCAGAGGTTGACATTACAGCGACATTGTGTCAGGTACAATTGTAACTTAACTAGACACCCAACATGTGACCTCTAGGTGCCAATCAATTCATCTATGGTGGAGTGGAGCAGAGGCAATGAAGGGAAGATCGGGCTCCATAGGCATCATATGAAAGAGTCAGTCTTCCTCGGTTTCTTTCTTCCTTTCCTTTTTTATTGCCATAGTTACATAGTTACATAGTAGGTGAGGTTGAAAAAAGACACCAAAGTCCATCAAGTCCAACCTATGTGTGTGATAATGTGTCAGTATTACATTACATATCCCTGTATATTGCGGTCATTCAGGTGATTATCTAATAGTTTCTTGAAGCTATCAATGCTCCCCGCTGAGACCACCGCCTGTGGAAGGGAATTCCACATCCTTACCGTTCTTACAGTAAAGAACCCTCTACGTAGTTTAAGGTTAAACCTCTTTTGTTAAATCAATGTATAGTTTCTTGAAACATATTAGAAGACATCCAGTTACAAAGGACTTCTTTACAAACAGCCGTTGTCTACTGAGCATGGAACATGGATGGTCATTAATGAGCGTTCTTGCTTTCCCCTTGGGACATGGACTCCATCTCTTGACTTAGCTGTTTATTGCAAACTATGTCACTCATTGTAGCAAGTCTTCAAAACACTGCATGTAATCAATATCTTCAATAAAAATATATACAATGAACAAGTCAGTTTCGTCAGAGAGAGACAAGCTCAGCAGTGCAGTGAAGGGAGACAGGATATTCCCTGCAAGACATCTGTAATCTATAGTCAGCTTGATTCTCACTTCTACCTCCTCCACAAATTGGCCTTTAGTAGAGTTACTCGTTTTTTGAAGTGGAAATTATTCAAAATGTTAAAGCGGACCTTCAGTTATTTTTTCATCTTTCCATCTATTAAATCTTCTGCCCTTGTTGTTGTTTTAACTTTGGATAGTAAAAATTTTTTTTTTCTGCCAGTAAATACCTTATACAGAAATGTATGGTTATTCCTGCGCTATCATGTGTGAAAAAATGAGGCTATTGGAAAAGCTGCCTGCACCGAATAGGGTACACCCTGCCCCTACTGGTCAGTGAAAACAAAAGAATGAAGCGTGGTGCTGCGCTAATCCAGCCCAAAAAAAATTAATAAAACAATAAAATATAAAGTGACGGTGCTAGTCAAAGAACATGGAGTAATAAAATTAAGCCATAAGCATAAAGTGACAGTGCTAGTACCAAATCAATAACACCTAGTGACTATAACAAAAGGGTAAATCAAGACACGTGTGATGAGAACATGTGAAAAAAAATACAGTGTGTATAAAAGCAACTTGCAGACAAAATCAGTGATAATCGCACCAAGAGATGAACTTAATCTAAAATCTATCTATTAGATACAGACAGTGCAGACATCTACAAGAAATATCTTAAAGTGCAAAATATACAATGTGAATAATATCATATTGTGCATACCATGCACACAGCAAGCAAACATAAAGCAAAGTGACATGTGCAAAAAAAGCAATCCTTGTGATTAAAAGTTCATAATGTCCAAATAAAGTGATTGGTGAACATATGACAATCCTCCTTTAGAGGGTGAGGCGACTGGAACAGATGTATATTGGTGTTTCCTCTTCGTGCAACAAACCACACACTTATAAGTATCGGCCCCTTACCTTCAGGCAATTTGGCAATAGCATGAGACCAGTATTGGAAGTAACAGCCCTTTTATCCTATTGCAGGAACTTTATTTCTTCCAGGTATAAGGGGAAAAAGCGTAAGACCAGTGTCTGGGAGTAACAACCTTTTATCCTTTAATCGACATCCCCTGATGAAGTCATGTGGTATGTGACGTCACGCGTAGGGACGGGACAGGCACTCTATGCTGACTGGAGATTACGAGTTCGCCGCTCATCAGAGATGAGGCACCTGTTTGATTGATGTTATGCGAGTACTTTTTATGCCAATAAAACTAAGCTTTTAGCTGACAATATTACACTATTTTGGAACCTTCCTTTTTTCCATTTATATCCGCGGAGGGACTGAGTTCCTGCATAAAGATGTCGATTATAGGATAAAAGGTTGTTAGTCAGGTTGTCCACAGAGACATTGTGCATAAAAAGGCATAGGACATCATTGGCAAAAGATCATCTGCAAGGAGGCTATAGGCCAGCCATTCTCAACCAGGCCTCTTTGGAAACCTGGGGTTCCTCTAGTAGTTGCTAGGGGTTCCTTGAGCTGGGGCGGACTGACCTCCAATTGGATGGTGCCTGCATAATTCAAGAGCCAAACCCACTTGGCAAAGCCAGCAGCAGGACACCAATCATCTTTTTAGCTCTCTGTAAGTGTGGCATTCTGACCACCGCTTGCACTCCATTGACCATCAATGTAAGGGCATTTCTTCCATCGACTCCCATGAGTTGGTTGTAGTAAGAGCAGGGCCGGATCTAGCCCATCTGTTCTTGGGGTGAGGTTAAAAGGCTTATGGGGCATAACGTCACCATTTTGTGTGAGTCACTGACAGCCTCTCACACAGTGTGACAAATGCAGGGAACCAGTACTTCATGATCAGATGGCATGCTGCTTTTCCGTGAGTCATGACTCGGAAACAACATCTGACAGGTAGTGCAGAGGTGGTGCGGGAGCGAACAGGGAATATGTATTGGGCTGTCATTATTTTGGGATGATTAAACAGAACCTATGCCCCTTTATATCAGGAGGCCTCCTTAAACTCTCTTTACATCAAGGTCCCCCTTATACAAGGGGTCCCTATCAGCGTGCCCCCTTAAATCAATTGACCTTATCAGTGCCCAATTACATTAACTGTCTGCATCAGAGTGCCCTTTACATCCATTGACCTCCATCAGAATATCCCCTTACATCAAACGTCTCCATTAGAGTGCCCCCTTATATCAACTGCCCCATCAGTGTTCCCCTTTCATATATTGCCCCCGTCAGATACCCACTTACATCCAATGTCCCCATCAGAGCCCCCCCTTACATCAATTTTCCCCATTAGACTGGATCATGGATCAGTGAATGCACTCTCAGAGATCTGGATGGGCAGATTGGATAAGGTAGGTAGAGCTGGCCCCTCCTGTACCAGGCTCGGGCCCCCCCTCAGTTCAGCAGGCAGCCAAGGGACAAAGAGGAAACTCTTTAAATACTTTTGGGTACATGCACAACAATTCCAGAGGCCACAGCTCCTAGCAATTAAATAAAAGGGCCCCATCAGTTCAGCAGCAGGGGCCAGGGACAAGGAGGGGATCATTTACGCATTTTCAGGAGCAGACAGAATGCCCGAACAACCCAAAGTTTAGTCAGAACCCAGGCTTGAACTTAACCATTGCCTCATCCCTACCCAAGGGGCAGCTGTCAGGCAGACAGTATGGGGGCCCCATAGGGCTGCTGTTAGGAACCATGGGGCCCCATACAAACAATGCGCCAGTTATGAATAAACACAGTGAGTTATCGGTATCTATTATTCATCGTGTTCATTCAGGAAAGGAAGGGGTAAATGACATATTTACCGGACCCTTCCCCCACTCTCCATCTTGAAGGATCCTATTGTGTGCTTGCAGCTGCCGGTGGGAAGGAGAGGAGGGAATCAGCACTGCGGGGGTGGTGTGGGGTGGGGTATGGGGGGGGGGGGGGGCCTGGGCAGCAGAGGGAAAGGTATGGTGCACAGGGAGGGTGATCGGTGTGCCAGGGGGGGGGGGCAATTACTGGAACTGATCCCATGTATGGCTCGCTCTTCAGCAGCTGAAGGCCAATGGAAGGGAGAGGTGAGGAGAAGCCAGCTTTCAGCTGCTGCAGAAAGAGCCATATAGGGGATCGGTTCCTTTAATTGCCTCCCCCCCTCGCTGTGCCAATCACCCTCCCTGCCCACATCCAATGCACCCTGCTGCCTGGGCCCTGTACAGGAGGACTGGTAGTACCCCCTTTTCCATAGCCATGGGGCCCCATAATTTCTAATGATGGCCCTGTAGGTGAGCACAACCAAAATATGGGGGGCACAGCCCACCCCAGCACCCCCCTAGATCTGAGTAAGAGCTCCCAGAGACCTGACAATTATTTTAGGAGTTCCCCTGGTGCATAAAAGGTTGAGAAAGGCTTCCATAGGCAATACTAGCGACCCATCAATTGAGCTCTGCCTGAGGTTTTGGGCACAGCCTTGAATATTCAGTTTCTCTTTAAATAAAGCCCATGGTATGTGACCCCGAATTTCCCGCTTTAAATACTCCACAGTTATTTTGTTCTATTCCATTTCAGACTCTCATTCTAGAAGAGGAAGAAGGATCTGTGATAAAGCCAGCCAAGTATGCTAGGCATCTATCTTCCTTAGCAATCTAATCATTTAAACAGCTACACAGCGTTCTTATGGGAACCACCGCGATCAGGCCCTTCGCACAAGACAAGAAATCCAATGTAAACGCTAATGATGACCTTGACCTCCAACAGCCACTGTTAGTTAAAAATAGCTGTTGGTACTTGTTATTTGAGAAACTATCAGGTCAGCTTTCTATGCTACGAGCAGCCGGAAAATCCAATTGTTTCCCTTCTCTTTACTGCTGCGCAGAATAACCATTGTGCAAGCCAATACATCCGTAAGGCGCTTGTACATGATATGCTTTTAGAGAACTCTATCTGCAGGCTATCCTTTCCTGTACGGGAAACACAGAGTTGGATCCATTTTAATTACTTGGATGGACAATTTGAACATAAAAAAAAATGATCGATTCTCTCGGCAAGCATGATTGCTCATAAGTTGAGTGCCATTAGCTTTCGAAAACAAGAGAAATAGCAGATGCTTAAATCCGTTTACAGCGCCAACAATGCTGATGTTGACAGGTTCGAAAATGTGGGCGTCAATGCCCGGCCACTTATTGGCCAAGCAGTCATTCTAAACCAGTCTCTCCCAACCGTTTTATTCCAGAGGATTGCTTGAAAATCATTTTTAGGTGTCTGGGAACCCCTGCCAAAACCAATTCATTGGTGGTCAATGGGAAAAATTACCCTTAGGGCTCATTTACACTTGCTTTAAAATGTGGCATTGGATGCTTTTTTAAAGCACTCTGAATGCCAATCAGTGGCGGCTGGTGGGTTCTCCTTTTGGGGGGGGGGGAAGGCAAACAAACAACACCTCCCCGGGGGCGCAGCAATGAAACAGAACATAACACCCCCCCGGGCGGTCCTCGGCACTTATCCGCTCGTGTGGCGGGGCTGCGGTCTCCTCTCCTCTCCTGGAGTGTGGGCAGCGGCTCCGGTGTCCACTCCTCCAGCTTCCTCCGCTGTGTCTCTCCTCTTCCGCCAAAGCACTAGGCATTCAATTGGATTGCCTGACGCTTTGGCCAATCGGGAAAAAAGGTCTCACAGACCTGCCTCCTGATTGGCGGGGAGGAACTTTAAAGTGTGATAATAGCAAAAATTCATTGGCTTATCGTCACAGAACTGGGTGGGCTCGGAGTGCCTCTGGCTCTAATTAGGTGCTTCAAAAAAACACCCCGCCGCATTGGAATCCATGGTTCAGCATGACGGATATGTAGATTAGGGGGCCGGACGCATGGATAGGGGAGGTGGCGACTGCGCACCCTCTATGGACGGGTTGCCACTGGTACCAATCAAAGCTCCTGTCACTAAATAGAATGATAACCTTTACAGTCCTGGTCACACGTTGTGTTTGCTTTGTTTTGCTTCAAATATTATCCCCCATGTCGCTTTCTTGGTGCTTCAAAGCTTTTCCAAAGCCTCCATAGAAGTCTATGATGACGCTCGCTAACAGTACTTGCAGCTTTTGAGAGGCTTTCCTTCAGCGTTAGCGTCGTTTTGTGTTGGGGGTATTGCAGGTATGAGATATCCCAGGATGCACTGGGAAACCAACAAGCAAATTGGAAATTCACATCCGGTTCATGTGTATATATTCCGGGAGTGTCTGGTGGAGACATCACATCTGGTGTGCAGTGTGGAACAGCAGGAAAGCGAGCGGGGTCCGGACTGGAGTGGAGAAACTAACAGAATGGCACACGTGGTGTGCAACATGGGAACACTAAAGAAGAAGATGAGCGAGGACTGGAGAGAGAGGACTGAGCAGCAGAGGATCAGCAGAGCTGGGGAACAAGAGCAGGAGAAACTAGAAGATGTCACATGTGGTGGGAGAAATATAGTGGGAGGTGAGTGAGGACCAGGAGGGACAGAGAGGAAGATCAGCAAACAAGAGGATACACAGAGCTGGGGGCTACTGCTGAGTGGGGGATCAGCAGAGTTCGGGGTTATTACTGACCAGGGGATCAGCAAAGCTGGGGGTGCTACTGAGTGGGGCATCAGCAGACCTGGGGTTACTTTGGAGCAGAGGATCTGCTGAACAAGAATACCAAACTGCTGAACAGGGGTACTAATGAGCTGAAGATCTGCTGAGTGGGATGGCTATTGAGCCCGGGTTCTACTGGATGCCTTAAAAACAAACAGAAAATAAACACACACAGGGCATTTGCCAAGCTTCAACGTATCAAAAAAGCTTCACAGAAGCATCAACATAATATAAAAAAGCATGTTGAAGCGGTAGGCACTTTAATGTGTGTTAACCATGAAGCAAGTGTAAATGAACCCTTACATTGGCGGTCATTGGCAAGAATACTCCCTGTACAGTGGTGGTCAGAATGCACCCCTTACAGACGGCTAAAACAAATATTGGTGTCATAAAGCTGGCTTTGCCAAGTGGCATTGGACCTGGAACTATGGAGGCACTATCAAAATGGGAGGTCAGTCAGCCACAGCTCAAGGAACCCCTAACAACTGGCCACCACCCAAATACAACTGGCCTTCACAGCGAGGAGCACATGGACGGGGGAAGGGCAATGCATGCAAAACAAAACCAAAGAAAATTTCCTGCTCAACTCACCAGCCAATTGGCTACCAACTGAATTGTCCTGTCTATCAGTTTGCATTAAAAACAGGGGTTTAGTTTGCAAACATTTACAAATACATGCATAGGTTGCAGAGCCGCTCCAAGGCACCCCAATATTATCTGCAATCCTAACTCTTGTAAATTTATGAGAGCCTCCACAGTAGAAGCACATGCATTCAAATGGGTAGATAAGGAGCAAGTAAGCCTTAAGGTAGCCCAACCCACCTTAAAGACACAGGTCCCCTTACCAATATTACATCATTAACAAATGACCACTGCCCCCACCTATACCTGGCCTTCATAGCAAAGAGCACATGGAAGGGCAACGCATGCAACACAAAAGAAAACTCCCAGCTCAACTCACCAGCCAATCTGCTACCAACTGAATTATCCTGTCTAATACCTTTGCTGCAATTGTGCTCTGTGCTGGGTGTCCAATGTGCCCCTGTGCCTTTAGGGAGCGGTGGGCTACCTCTGGGCTAACTCGTCCTCTATTGAGCCATTGGAATGCATGTGCTTCTACTATAGAGGCTCTCAGGACTTCAGAAATATTGGGGGGCCTTGGAGCGGCTCTGCAGCTTGCGCATGTACGCTGTCACACTTTGAATGACAATTGCGCAGTCATGCAACGCTGTACCCAAATGAAATTTTTTTGAGACAGATAGAGCTCACATTTGGTGGTATTTAATCACCACTGGTGTTTTTTATTTCTTGCTAAACAAGTGAAAAAAGGCTGAAAACTTTGAAAAAAAACAAAAAAAAAAAAAAACAAAACATTTTTCTTAATTTCTGTTATAAAATTTTGCAAATAAGTAATTTTTCTTCTTCGTTGATGTGCACTAATGAGGCTGCAAGGGTGGGCACTGATCAGTGGCACTGATGAGGCTGCACTGGTGGGCACTGATGAGGCTGCACTGATGGGCACTGCTGAGGCTGCACTGATGGGCACTGCTGAGGCTGCACTGATGGGCACTGCTGAGGCTGCACTGATGGGCGGCACTGTTTTGCACTGATAAGGCTGCACTGGTGGGCACTGATGCGGCTGCACTGATAATCAGTTCTCTGATTATTAGTGTAAACAAAGTACTGATAGCCTTGCCCGGGTATCAACTGTCCTTTCCTGCAAGACACTGCATGTGATAAAATGACTGTCCATAACCAGCAAGTCCGTTTACATGCAATCAGCTGTGATTGGACACAGCTAATCACATGGTAAAGGGCCGCTGTGATTGGCTCCTTTACCACGATCTGTGAACAGCTGTGTTTGAAGGACACAGCGGTCACAAAGCACACCGATGTATGCCCCAGGGGGTGCGGTGTTCTGGGAGGCCCTTTTAGAACTAGAGAGCCGTGCTGTAGCCGCCTTTCGGCTATAGCGTGGTACTAAAGTGGTTAATGAGCAGTATGGGGGGGGGGGGGGGGAGCCACTGCGAGTGTAGATTTTGTCCGGTATTTGGGCTATAACCAAACAGCAGAGGTCCATACTACCCTGTTTCCCCGAAAATAAGACCTAGCGTGATTGTCGGTGATGGCTGCAATATAAGCCCCCCCCCCCCCCCCCCCCCCAATAAACCCTAGTTAAAGTCCTTGTAGGTCTTATTTTCAGGGTAGGGCTTATTTGGGGGGTGGGGCTTATATTGCAGCCATCACCGACAATCACGCTAGGTCTTATTTTCAGGGAAACAGGGTATAATTACATCTGATGAGTAAACTTCCTGCACCTAAATTTTTTTTGTACTGGCAAAGTTTGTGGGAAAGATGGTGGAAAAAATGGAAGATGTGTGATTGGATGGGCTCACCACCCATAATTCTCAAAGACGCTTATGGCCACCCAGAAACCTGACATTTTTAACTATGAATATATTCAAAGGGTATAAAAATACATGATGTTGGGTTTGCCAGGCTCAGCTATGCTCTGCGTTCCATCGACAAAACGATTTGATGGAGCAGATGTCAATTATTAAAGCAAATTAATTAGTGACGGTCAGACAAGACCTTGAATTTTCCTTGTCATTACTGGGAAAACCTGCTCCTCATTATATGAACTGCACTTGTTCTAATGAGCACCTTCGCAAAGAACAGAGAATTGCCAAATGTCAAGGCTTCTCCACAAAGAGGCATACCGAGGAAGAGCTGAAGCCGAAAAAGACAAAACAATGAACGTGTTGCCGAGATCTAAGGCAAAAATATTTCAGAAGCCAATCCAATTATTAAAATGAGGAGTAGAAAAGAAAAAAATAAATAAATACAGTCCCTTGTAAAGATTTTTACTATCTTTTCTCAAAAAAAAGTGGGTGGATGGTTGGAAAAAAGCGGGGCCTGATTTATTATATGCGTCTAAGGCCTCATTCACACGAGGTGGACTCTGTTTCCACGGAGCCCACCTTGGTCCGCCGCTCAGCGGGAGATCAGTCCGTTGATCTCCGCTGAGCCAGCGGATGAGAGGTCCCTCTCTCTACTCACTGAGCGGGGAGGGGCTTGTCCTCCCAAAAGACATCAACGATGGGGACAAAATTCCTCCAAATAACACCAATGATGGAGCACTATTCCTACCAAAGACATCAATGCTGGGGCACAGTTTGTCCCAATAACATCAACAATGGGGCCAAATGACTCCAGTGATGGGGGCAAAATTCCTACCAATGACGGCGCACTATTCCTACCAATGATGGGGCACAGTTCTTCCCAATGACACCAACAACGGGGCCCAATGACACCAATTATGGGGCACAATTCCTCCCAATGACTACAAGAATGAGGCACAATTCCTCCCAATGACTCCAATGATGGGGCACAAATTCTCCCAATGACTCCAGTGACGGGGCACAATTCTTCCTGAAGACACCAACCATGGGGGCAAAATTCCTACCAATGACACTAATGATGGGGCACAACTCCTCCCAATGACTCCAGTGATGTAGCAAAATACCTCCCAAAGACACCAACAATGGGGGCAATACCTCCCAAAGACACCACTGATGGAGCACTATTCCTACCAATGATACCAATGATGGGGCACAGTTCGTCCCAATGACATCAACAATGGGGGCCAATGACTCCAGTAATGGGGCACAATTCCTCATAATGACTCCAGTGGTGGGGCAAAATTCCTACCAATTACGGCGCACTATTCCTACCAATGATGTAGCACAGCTTGTCCCAATGACACCAACAACGGGGCTCGATGACACCAATATTTGGGCACAATTTCTCCCAATTGCTCCAATAATGAGGCACAATTCCCTCCAATGACTCCAGTGATGGGGCACAATTCCTCCCAAAAAACAAACGATGGGGCAAAGTTCCTCCCAATGACACCAATGATGGGGCATAAATTCCTACCAATGATGGGGCACAATTCCTACCAATGACAACAATGGTCCCCAATGACACTAAAAATGGGGCATTGTTTATTCCAACTGATGCTGGGACATTCTGTATGCCCGATGGCCACAATCTGCCCCCCCCCCAACCTAAAGTCTGAAGGACAGTAAACTGGACCTTTGTTTAGAAAGTTTGGAGACCCCTGTTATATTAGATTGTAAGCTTTAAGGAGCAGGGCCCTCTGATTCTTATCATAACTGTACTGCCTGCCATCATGTTGTAAAGCGCTGCATAAACACATGGCGCTATATAAATCCTGTATGTATGTATATATATATATATATATATATATACACTGTATTTATCGGCGTATAACATGCGCCGGCGTATAACACGCACCCCAAGTTTAGGAGGGAATTTTAAGGAAAAAAACTTTTAGGAGGGAAGTTTAAGGAAAAAAAACTTACATTTAAATGCCCATCAATGCAGCGTTATCAGTGTCCATCTGCAGCCTTGTCAGTGCAGCTTTGCCCCAGTGCAGAATTGTCAGTGCAGCTTTGCCCCAGTGCAGAATTGTCAGTGCAGCTTTGCCCCAGTGCAGAATTGTGAGTGCAGCCTTGCCCCAGTGCATAATTGTCAGTGCAGCTTTGCCCCAGTACAGCCTTGTCAGTGCAGCTTTGCCCCAGTGCAGCCTTGTCAGTGCAGCCTTGTCAGTGCAGCTTTGCCCCAGTGCAGCCTTGTCAGTGCAGCTTTGCCCCAGTGCAGCCTTGTCAGTGCAGCTTTGCCCCAGTGCAGAATGGTCAGTGCAGCTTTGCCCCAGTGCAGAATGGTCAGTGCAGCTTTGCCCCAGTGCAGAATGGTCAGTGCAGCTTTGCCCCAGTGCAGAATGGTCAGTGCAGCTTTGCCCCAGTGCAGAATGGTCAGTGCAGCTTTGCCCCAGTGCAGAATGGTCAGTGCAGCTTTGCCCCAGTGCAGAATGGTCAGTGCAGCTTTGCCCCAGCGCAGAATGGTCAGTGCAGCTTTGCCCCATCGCAGAATGGTCAGTGCAGCTTTGCCCCAGTGCAGCCTTGTCCCCAGTGGTCAGTGCAGCTTTGCCCCAGTGCAGCCTTGTCCCCAGTGGTCAGTGCAGCCTTGTCCCCAGTGTACATTACATGATCGCCGCCGACATACACAAGTTTAGTGTGTAGTTTTAAATATGGCGCCGCGGAGTTCGGAGGGACTCGGCGGCGCTCGTTCAGCTGAACGAGCGCCGCCGAGAACACAGTGACTGGGCGGAGCCGAGATACACATAGCCGAGGGTTCTCGGCTCTTCTCGGCGCCGTTCACAGTCACGCCCAGTCCCTATGATGGACATAACACAGGTCCAATGGTGGGACTGGGCGGGACTGTGAACGGCGCCGAGAAGAGCCGAGAACCCTCGGCTATGTGTATCTCGGCTCCGCCCAGTCACGGTGTTCAGCTGAACGAGCGCCGCCGAGTCCCTCCGAACTCCGCGGCGCCATATTTAAAAATACACGCTATGTGAATGTCGATTGAGAGATCTGACACCTGCTGCTTATCCTTGTACTAATGGCATGTTATAGATAAATATATGCATATATAGATGTTAAATGCTATGTGACTCGAATTAATCAGCCATATTGATTCCATGTGTGAAGTACTTCATTAAATCTGTATTTATATGAATGATTGAAATGAAACCTTCAGATGTGCTTCAACGGATCTTAGGAAGGGCGTAAGCTTACTAGCCCGAAACGTAATCCATTCATATCTGAAATTTTGCAGGCATTTGTTGCCTTTGATAATGCTTGGAATGATTATGCTTGCTTTGTAAATCTTTCCTGAAGATATTTGTGAAATAAAGCAAAGAAGTTTTTAAGTGCAGCAACCTCTCTCTCTCTCTATATATATATATATACACACACACACACACACTGTACATGCATACATACAAACAGTTAATATACAAATAAAATTAAATAGTGTACACACACATTTATATTATCAAACACACACGCAAATAATATTTTATTCACCTCCTCTATACATTTATATGTATTTCACACTAATGTATTCCTTAAAATCAACAGATGACATTTCTAAAAATGTATCGGCTTTGGATCTCTATATACATATTTATGTAGAGCTAAAATAAAACCAAATTTATATTCCTGTTCTATGTATTCAATGTACAGCATCCATCAATTTTTCGGCGGATTGCTGCAGTGATTAACCCGCCATAACGGTGACAGCATTTTCTTTCCCGGCGTATTTCCCGGGTGTGTATGTCTGCGGTCTGGACGCACAGCGGTGTTAGAGAAATGGCATGCTGGAAGGAAGTATTAGTGCCATCACTTAGGACGTCTCCCAGTAATAACACATATGCTTCATCTTTTTTTTTTTTCTTCCCTCCCTGTAACCTTTTAATTACACCAGCAAAATCATTTTATCTCTTTAGCTGTGATTGCTAAATGAGTCCCTGCTTAAAGTGGAAATTATAGGCTTCTTTAAAAACGCAATCACATTAATAACACGAAATGTTCATAGCTCAGTGGGAAGCACTTTAACAATATCATCAACAAAAATCTGTTGAAGGCCCATCAAAATGCATTACGGCGTAACATTTCTCATCCTCGCGTTTTCCCTTAATGAAATGCAATCATCGTTTAGAGGGGAGCGGCGTTTTTTTTTTTTTTTATTATTTCATCCGAAATATGAAAAAGACAGAATAATCTCATCACATTGTGGTAAAAAAGAAAACAAACAACTATTTTAATGGTTTTATTATTATATTTTTTTTTTTATTATTTCATCCGAAATATGAAAAAGACAGAATAATCTGTCTTTTTTATGGTTTTATTATAATATAGATATATATATCTCATTGATCTGAATAGGCTGCCCGCACACCCCTGCATGGGATACCGCTTCATCCCGGGTGGCCCGAAGACGCCACTTCACATGGGTGGCAGATTTTACCATCAGGTGGTGACAAAGGCGAGTTGCGTCTCCCCGTCACAATAATACAGAGTGATGCCACATGTGGATGGAGGATTTGCATTTCAACACAATATCAGAAAATAAATACTTTTTATTGCCCATAGACAGATAAAACCATAAATGCTGACCCACCTTTCTGAATCTTGCGATGGAAGTTAATGGCGTCCACAGAAGCTGTAACTATGTTGGTCTTGCAATGGCGGGCGGCCACAATTCCGGCCACTTCGTCCATTAGCTTCATTGTAACACCTGAAAAAAAAAACAAAAAAAACCATGCAAGGATTTAAAATGTGTAACTTAAAAAGCAATTCTAAGGAAAAAAAAGATTGATCAGTTTATCTAGGGAGCTCCCCACATGTGGGATGGAAGGGTCTGCTTCCTGTGGTCTATTCCACAATGTAACTACCTCCTTCTCTGCTTGAGAAGTCATTCTCCCAGCTGCCCAGCTCATCCCGCTCCCTCTCTCAGCAGTGACTCAGCAGTTCAGCTCACCCTGCTCCCCCTCCCAGAAGTGACTAAGCAGCTAAACTCACTCCCCCCTACCCACAGAAAAGTGACTCAGCAGCTTACCCTACACCCCTGTCCTAGAAAGGGCTTCGCTCATCTTCCCTTCCCAGAAGTTACTCAGCAGCTCCCCTCTCCTGGAAATTACTTTGCTCAGTTTCACCTCCTAGAAGTGACTCAGCAGCTCAGTTCCCCCTCCCAGAAGTGCCTTATCTCAGTTCCATGCTCCCAGCAGTGACTCAGCAGCTCAGCTCCCCCTCCCAGAAGTGCCTTAGCTCAGTTCCATGCTCCCAGCAGTGACACAGCAGCTCAGCTCCCCCTCCCAGAAGTGCCTTAGCTCAGTGCCATGCTCCCAGAAGTGACTCGGCAGCTCAGCTCCCCCTCCCAGAAGTGCCTTAGCTCAGTGCCATGCTCCCAGAAGTGACTCGGCAGCTCAGCTCCCCCTCCCAGAAGTGCCTTAGCTCAGTGCCATGCTCCCAGAAGTGACACAGCAGCCCAGAAGTGCCTTATCTCAGTTCCATGCTCCCAGAAGTGACACAGCAGCTCAGCTCCCCCTCTCAGAAGTGCCTTAGCTCAGTTCCATGCTCCCAGAAGTGACACAGCAGCTCAGCTCGCCCTCTCAGAAGTGCCTTAGCTCAGTTCCATGCTCCCAGCAATGACACAGCAGCTCAGCTCCCCCTCCCAGAAGTGCTTTAGCTCAGTTCCATGCTCCCAGAAGTGACTCGGTAGCTTAGCTCCCCCTCCCAGAAGTGCCTTAGCTCAGTGCCATGCTCCCAGAAGTGACTCGGCAGCTCAGCTCCCCCTCCCAGAAGTGCCTTAGCTCAGTGCCATGCTCCCAGAAGTGACTCGGCAGCTCAGCTCCCCCTCCCAGAAGTGCCTTAGCTCAGTGCCATGCTCCCAGAAGTGACACAGCAGCTCAGCTCCCCCTCCCAGAAGTGCCTTATCTCAGTTCCATGCTCCCAGCAGTGACACAGCAGCTCAGCTCCCCCTCTCAGAAGTGCCTTAGCTCAGTTCCATGCTCCCAGAAGTGACACAGCAGCTCAGCTCCCCCTCCCAGAAGTGCTTTAGCTCAGTTCCATGCTCCCAGAAGTGACTCGGTAGCTCAGCTCCCCCTCCCAGAAGTGCCTTAGCTCAGTTCCATGCTCCCAGAAGTGCCCTAACTCCGTTCCATGCTCCCAGAAGTGACTCGGCAGCAGAGCTCACCCTGCTCCCCCTCCCAGACATCACTTAGCTCTTCCCCTCCCAGATGTGAACCATCAGCCCACCCTGCTGCACCCCCCCCCCCCAGAAGAGACTAGGCTCAGCTTTCCCTCACAAAAGAGACTCAGCAGCCTACCCTACTCCCCTGTCCTAGAAATGACTTGGCTCCTCCCAGACGTGACTCAGCAGCTCAGCTCACCTTGCTCCCCTCTCCTGGAAATTACTCAATTTCCCCTCCCCAGGAGTGATTCAGCAGCTCAGCTCAGCCCCTGCTCCCCCTCCTCCCAGAAGTGACTCAGCAGCTCAGCCCACCCTGCTCCCCCAGACAGAAGTGTCTTCGCTCAGTTCTCTTCTCGCAGATGTGACTCAGCGGCTCTCCCTGCTCCTCTCTTAGAAATGACTTAGTTCAGCTTTCCCCTCCAAGAAGTGACTCAGCAGCTCAGCTCAGCCCGGCTTCCCCTCCCAGAAGTGGCTTTGCTCAGTTCCCCTTCCCAGAAGTGACTCGGCAGCTCAGCTAACCCTGCTCCTCCTACCAGAAGTGCCTTAGCTCAGTTTGCTCTTTTCCAGAAATGACTCAGCAGCTCTGCTCACCCTGCCCCCCCCCCCCCCCCTCCTAAAAGTGAGGGAGCAATTGCATTTTTCCAGAAATCCCTAGCCTACCTCCCTCTACTACAAATGTGTTCTTGTCTGTGTCCTTGTTGGCGCTAGAAAGACCTGACTCGGGCTCTAACTAAAGCTAAATCATTTGCAATCAGAGAAGGACTTAAAGTCCCCTGAAGAACTATCCATGCCTGGAACTGGCCTTAAATCCACTAGTACAGAATAAGAAGTTGGGTATATTTTATAGATGTTAAAAAAACAGTAGAGCTTGATGTCCAATCAGATATCAGCTCTAATTTTCCAAAGTGCATTAGAATGACAGCAGAAATCTAAACGGCTGCCATGGCAAAAACTGTCAATTTCCTTGTTTTGTACAAATCAATCATCATTCGCACATTGCAGCTTTTACAATGAGTTGCCACATCTACTCATCATCAATAAACACACAAACACCTTTACAAGGAGATAATGACACCCGGAGAAGACACCTGCTCTGCTGACACCTGTCACCAGAAAAAATAATTCACGGCTGATCTTCAAAGACAACATGAATTTATTATCATTTCACGTGGAGAGAAGCCACGCCAATCGCGTCCGGAGGATTCAAAGTGATGGGCTTCATCTCCGAAATTCTCAAACGACTGCGGCTCTCCAGCTGTGACGGTTCTCAAAGTTCCTGCGTTCCCGGGAAGCCCGTGGCTATGACAGGCGGCTGGTCAAACTTTGCTTTTATCTAATGAAGGGTCACTTTTCTCAGCAATAAACTAAAACTCCAAGAAAAGTCACATCATCAAAGTGGCCACGTATTTTATTTAATTCAAACATTTATATTTCAAGAGCGCTTTTCTCTCCGAGGATTCAAAAGCGATTAGAAGGTGAGGCAGCCATCTTCGTCGCACTCAACTGAGCCAATATCTTTGGAGATTGGGAGGAAACCCATGCAAGCACCGAGAGAGCATGCAACCTCTATGTAGATTGTGTCCTGGCCAACATTCAGGGCAAGAGATGTGTCACCAGCACACCAAGGAACCCCATAAAAGGGTTCAATGCTTTGATTGATCACATCACGCCAGAAGATAGCGACATTTCAGAGCCAGACAGGGGTCCTGCGCGGCTCCGAAACATCACTATCTTCTGCTGTGATCGATGGTCTGCTGGTAAAATATCTCTTGCCTTGAAGTCCTTCTGGTCTCCAGCCAGTGGTCACTACAGCACCCACTCACTCTTCAGCCATTTTCAAGAAAGGGTGCATTGGGGATATTGCCTTGGATTGGCCAACATTCAGACCCAATGACCCTAGTTCTGTAATGCAGAATGGCTAACCACTAAGTCACTCTGCTGCCCATATACACTATATGGCCAACAGCATGAGGACACTTCCCCACATTTATGAGAAGGAAAAGGGTACAAGCATACAGAAATTTTTAGAAAATTATGTAATTCCAATCCTGTGAGTTATGCATGACTATCCCCTTGTGTATAAGGCCAGCTCCATAATGACATGGTTGGGTGTGGAGGAACTAGACTAGCCAATACAAAGCCCCGACCTCAACCCTACTAAATACCTTTGCTCCATCAAGACATGGCTTAACCAGTATGCTGTCAAGGAACTTGAGTGTCCTCCACAGAGCCCTGACCTCAACCCTACTGAATACCTTTGGGATGAACTGGAACTCCGATTGTGAGTCAGGTCTTCTCATCCAACATCAGTACCTGACCTCACAAATGTTCTTTTGGATGATGGAGGTTCTAGCCTACCCCTGTACTGCCAAGCCTCTTGGCAACAGTCTCAGAAAGGTCCTTTTCAGTTCAAGAATGACTGCATGCAAAGCCGACTCCTTAAAGACATGGTTTGACCAGTTTAGTACCAGAGTGTCCTGCACCAAGCCCTGACCTCAAGTCTACTAAACACTTTTGGGATGAACCGAAAATCCCGAATGTAAGTCAAGTCTTCTCATCCAACATCAATGCCTGACCTCACAAATGTTCTTTTGGATGACTGGGGTTCTAGCCTTCCCCTGCACTTCCAGCTTCATGGCAATAGTCTTGGAAAGGTCCTTTTCAGTTCCAGCATGATTACGCTCAAAGCAAGCTTCATAGAGACATGGCTTGACCAGTTTGGTGAGGAGGAACTTGAGTGTCCTGCACGGAGCCTGACCTCAACCCTACTGACCACCTTTGGGATAACAAAAAAATGGCAGCCCTTAATAAATAAATACCTCCCTTCGGAGTCCGACTCTATAGCTTTTAAAACAAAAGGGTTATTTCTATCGAATCCTATTGCTATCCCTTTATATCTCTTATTAGGAGGAGTATCCATGGAACCAGGATGGATAATTTTTAGAGTTCAATCCAGCACTGGATGACCATTTAAAATGGGTCTGATGACCAGCTTTTCAGTTCCTGCAATATTTGATACCTCTTGCTGGGACTATTTAACCCTCTAACATTATATGTGACTATCTTCAGAGGAGCCATTTCTCCAAAGGGTTAGATGTATGCATCCAAGAGCGTATAGCCGCTGTATAAAAAGAAAGACTTCTTTCCTTTTTCCACCTTGAGGCGATTCAGTTTGCATGTGCAGCGCTATACAAGTCATTCATTCATTCATTCATTCAAGGAAGATCCATTCAGTGTACCACACAATAATCAACATAACAAAACATAACCTTTCCCCTCCCATTCTCCCCCCCCACAAACATCCCTCTACACAACCCTCCTCCTACCTCCCACTCCTCCTTACATTGAATATCAATGTTATAATCCGCCAGGACAGCACCTATTGCCGGGCCCTAAGCCTGGTTGGACCTCCCTTGGGGCGCTGTAACCAGGGGTGCAGGTGGGCACTGCCAGGTCTTCTGCGCCCCCACTCCCCGAGCGAGACTGTTTCTCAGAAACCTATCTTATCCCTACCTGAAAGTCTATTGCTTATTTCCTATCCTATCCCTACCTGAAAACCTATTGCTTATTTTACATTTCTCCTATTTTTCCCTTCTTTCCCTTTTCTCCTTTTTTACTAAGAGGCCTCTATACTCTATTCCATGGTTTTATTTTTTATTTTTTTGAGGGGTGGGGATAAGGGAATGGGCATGCTCCTATGCTTCTCTTTTTTTCTTGTTTGTTATTTAGATGGCCCAGTAGAATTAAAGCAGAGTTCCACCCTAAAGTGGAACTTCCGTTTATCGGATTCCTCTCCCCCTCCGGTGTCACATTAGGCACCTTTCAGGGGGGAGGGGGGTGCAGATACCTGTCTAACACAGGTATCTGCAGCCACTTCCGGGCTTAGATAGCCGCAGAATATCCGCAGATGCCCGCCCCCCCCCCCCCCTTTGTGTTCTGGGAAACACACAGTTCCCAGAACACAACGGTGACCGGTGCAGAGACACAGCGCGACTCGCGCATGCGCAGCATGGAACCGGGCAGTGAAGCCGCAACGCTTCACTTCACGATTCCCTGACCGAGGACGGCGGCGGGGATGGCCGAGAGCCGAGCGATTGATCGGCTTCAAGTGTCAACATCGCTGGACCCTGGGACAGGCAAGTGTCCATTTATTAAAAGTCAGCAGCTGCAGTATTTGTATCTGCTGGCTTTTAATAATTTTTTTTTTTTTTTTAAGGTGGAGCCCCGCTTTAATGGGGCGTACATACGGTCGGACTTTTCGGCACGGACTGGTCTGACGGATGCCGACGAACCAAATCCGGCGGACAATCCGATCGTGTGTGGGCTTCACCGGACCTTCAGCGGACTTTTCCAGTCGCAAATCTGACGGACTTTAGATTTGGAACATGCTTCAAATATTTACGTCGTAACTACGCCGGACCCAGAAATCCGCTCGTCTGTATGCTAGTCCGACTGACAAAAACCCACGCTAGGGCAGCGATTGGCTACTGGCCATCAACATCCTTATTTTAGTCCGGTGTACGTCATCACATACGAATCTGTCGGACTTTGGTGTGATCGTGTGTAGGCAAGTCCGTTCGTTAGAAAGTCCATGGGAAGTCCGTCGAAAGTCCGCTGGAAAGTCTGTCGGACCAGTCGGGTCGAAAAGTCCGCCGTGTCTACGCGCCAAAATGCCGCGTACACACGAGCGGACTTTACGGCAGACTTTGCCCGGCGGACGGGATTTCGTCGGACAATTTGATCGTTTGTGGGCTCCAGCGGACTTTGTTTTCTCAAAAGTTGGACGGACTTAGATTTGAAACATGTTTTAAATCAATCCGTCGAAATCGAGTCCGGTCGAAAAGTCCGCTCGTCTGTATGCTAGTTCGACGGACAAGAAGCCACGCTAGGGCAGCTATTGGCTATGAACTTCCTTGTTTTAGTCCGGTCGTACGTCATCACGTACGAATTCGACGGACTTTGGTGGATTGTGTGTAGGCAAGTCCGTTCATTCGGAAAGTCTGTCATAAAGTTCGTTAAAAAGTCCGCCTGGCAAAGTCTGCCGCAAAGTCTGCGGCATAAGAGTATATGCTGCAGTATAGATTCTTTTCTGTATTTAAGTGCATGTTAGAGGATAGATCCATTTGTGTACCTATATGTATTTTTTATGTATTTATGTGTACTTTGAGAATGTTTTGCATTTTTATGAATGACTTGAAAATTGTTTTGCAAAGTATATAAGTTTTTTTTTTATCTGTAAAAACTTAAAAAAAAAAACCATTTAGAATTGAACATCTTTGAGATATCCCACCAAATGTGAGTCATATTGTCCATCAGCAATGTTTTTTATTCAGCTCTTGTTTTAGATTGGAATTTGAACCTTTAGTTTAATTTTGCACTTTTTTTTTTCATATTTCATTATAAAAACACACTTTTTTTAACAACTTTTTAAAAATTTCGAAGCTTCAGTTTAGCTTTTGTCACATTGTAAAGCTATATGGCATTCAAGCTGATATACATATTTCTGAAGTTTTAAAATGTAAATCCTTTGAATACTACTGTAAAGAGTAAAGTCTAATTGGTTATGCTATATGACCCATTATAAAAGGACTACCCAGCTCACAGATAACACAGCGCATATATTATTGTCAAGAACTCTTCGCTGGGAGCAGATCCACATCCATTAATGACAAACAAGGGACATGGACGTGATGTTACAGTTTAAAAATATAGAAGACTGATTACAGAAGAAGACTATTGAGTCTGCCCGATTTTAAAAGTGATTGTAAAGGTTTGTTTTTTATTTTTTTTTTAAATAACAAACATGTCATACTTACCTCCACTGTGCAGCTCATTTTGCACAGAGTGGCTTTGAACATCCTTTTCTGGGGTCCCCCGGCGACTCTCGCGGCTCCTCCCCGCATCAGATAACCCCCTAGAAGTATCGCTCTTCAGGGGGGGGGGGGGGCAGGCAGGTTTCCTTGCGGGTGCATGCCCGAGTGCAGAATTTGCGTCCATAGACTCGAATGCCGGACTTGGCCCCGCCCCCACGCATCATTGGATTTCATAGACAGCAGCGGGAGCCAATGGCTGCGCTGCTATCAATCTATCCAATCAAGAGCTGAGAACCCCGGGCAGAGGAAGAGCGCATCTCCGGCGTGTGAAATTCCAGGGCTCAGATAAATAAAATGGGGGGGCTGGGGGGCCGGTCACTGCCAGGTGTTTTTTCACCTTAATACATAGGATGCATTAAGGTGAAAAAACACGAAGGTTTACAACCCCTTTAACATTCCTGTATGAAGATGGACTTATGTTTATATCCTGAGCAACTTACCATTGATTGGCTCACTACCATGCTGGAAGCTTGTTTGAGAACTCCATTACTCTTTCCGTACTCTCTAAATTTACTCTTGAATAGAGATGAGCTTGGGCATCCTCCTCATCTCATTACTTTGGAGCTCATCTCTACTCTCAAACGTTTCATCTGTTCATCTGGGCCCCTGTGTTGCGTTTGACATAAAATATACGATTTTTCTACAAGACTGTGATAAAAACTAGTCAGATTGTTATTCTAACAGAGATCAGGTTTGTGTGAGGATGTTTCTCAAACGAATGCCTTGGTAACAATGGGAACTGTTCACAGTTGGAAGTTTGGCTGCTTTGTAACCATTGTCAACAAACTGGTAAACAAAAGCCCAAATAAAAGGAGCAGTAGAGACTGATAGTGAAGCCACTCAACATGGATTAACACCGAAGGACACTCAAATCTGTAATCAGCGAACAAGAAGGTGCCCGATCTCCAGGAGCAACGGAAATCATTAACACAGTTACTGGAGCCAAGTAACTTTTAAGTGTATTTCTACTGTTACGGACCATAGGCTGTTTATTTGCTAGGCATTTTGATTGTTAAAGATATCTGTCAGTCTTGTATTGTATTCCTAATATTGTAATAGTTTTGTATGTACAGCATTTTTGTATAGTAAAAGCACATTTACACACTGCAGAGGCCTCAGCTTCCTTGCTTATACCACAAAGCAACCTTGCTAGACGCAAGCAAAACAGCCCCCCTACTTTCACACTTAGCCTCAGTTCAAAATACTTCCCTCCTGAATCTTTTTCACACCAAAAAAAAAAAAAAAAAAAAAAAAAGTCCCCTCTGTTGCTGTTAGCCTTCTCAAAATTCCCTTCTTTGCTTCCGTGACCCTGTTAGAGGGTGGCTATATTTGTTCTCCATGGTCCCAGTTAATGTAGGAAGGCAGCCACCCTGCCTTGGTCCTGCTGTATGTAGGAAGGCAGCCACTGTACCTTGGTCCCACTGTATATAGGAACATAGCCACCCTGCCTTGGTCCCAGTGTAGTAGGAATGTAGCCACCCTGCCTTGGTCCCAGTGTAGTAGGAATGTAGCCACCCTGCCTTGGTCCCACTGTAGGTAGGAATGTAGCCACCCTGCCTTGGTCCCACTGTAGGTAGGAATGTAGCCACCCTGCCTTGGTCCTGCTGTATGTAGGAACATAGCCACCCTGCCTTGGTCCCACTGTATGTAGAAAGGCAGCCACTGTGCCTTGGTCCCACTGTATATAGGAACATAGCCAACCTGCCTTGGTCCCAGAGTAGTAGGAATGTAGCCACCCTGCCTTGGTCCCACTGTACATAGGAATGTAGCAACCCTGCCCTGGTCCCACCATATGTAGGAGCGTATTCACCCTGCCTTGGTCCCACTGTATGTAGGAACTTACCCACCCTGCCTCGGTCCCACTGTATGTAGGAACATAGCCACCCTGTCTTGGTCCTGCTGTATGTAGGAACATAGCCACCCTGCCTCAGTCCCACTGTATGTAGGAACATAGCCACCATACCTTTGGCTCACTGTATGTAGGAAGGTAGCCACCCTGCCTTGCTCGCTCCTGAGATGGACTATGGGATTTGTAGTGCGCACAGGGCAGTACACCTGATCGCAACTAATGTGCACTGCTCATTTGAAACAAATGGGAGTAAGGGTGGAAAGAGTTTTGGGAGCTCACAGAGGACATTACAAGGAGGCCGAAAAACACAGTAAGAAACAATTTCATGAAAAATAGATTACAGGGCCATTAAGTAGTGAATGTGTATGGATTACTTTTGGAGAAAAGGGATATTGTTTAGTGTCCTTTTAGGAATACAGATATTTTACTAAAGCCATTAATTGTCGGAGGTAAGTGTTGGGGAAGGTGAGAACTTTCTTTCTTCCCCCGAGGACACTCCAGCCTCCATTTTGTTCTGTGAGACGTTCAGCAAACTCAAGTAAGAACTAGACTAGAGACTGCGCATGCCTCAGCTATAAAGAGTGTCTGCATGTATTTAAGTGCATGTATGGTACCCTTGCAACAAGCAAGAGGTTCTGGTCCAGGAGCAAGAGCCAAGTGGACGGCAGGAGGTGCCAGAGAATGACATCATATGTACTGTGACCTGGCCTTCAGGGATCCAGCAAAATGTATAGGATTAGGAATATCTGTCCTGATCAGACTCTGTTCCTAGAATGATGAGTTTCTGCAAATTGGGCCAATGAAGTAGCGAGGTCTGATGCACTATAGCTAAGCCCTCAGGAGGTAGATTACGGTTCTCTATGGATTTCAAGACTTCAGATATGTTCAGATAAAATGTAAAGGTTGTACCTGGTCAGCATTTGTGTTTTCTTTAATAAAAGTTTTCAAAAGCTACAAGTTTGCATAGATAGACTTTTGTAAAAAGTATACATGGACGATATATTTGTAAAGCTTCAGACAGTATAAAAAAAATTAGGGCATTGATGGTACTGTTGTGTAACGCAACCAGTTAATAGAAAAAGAAAAGGTAGAATGGACATGTGGGAAGGTGCAGCGTGATGCGGCGGGCAGAAAACACACTGAGTCCAAGTGCAGCAAAAGGAATACAGTATATTGTAACAAAAGTCCAGCAATACACAACAGGCCTGGCGGGAAAACAACCCAACCAGGAACACTCACAAGTTGTAACAGTGATGAGACAGTAGATTGAAGACTGAAGTGCTGACAGCATCTGTCTCGAGGAGCAGAAGGCGGCTTGGCTGGTCCATACCCAAGTCGGGAGGCTTCCAAGAAGCATGGCTTGTCCCTGCACTTTCCCTACTCCTCTGGAACCTTTCCTTGATGCTAAGCACTGTCCCTGCCAGACAGGTAAAATGTTCCTACAGTAGCCACTTGCAACATGTGCACCAAACCCGGGAGCCAGGGTCTGAAATAGACTCTGCCTGACCCGAGATGGCCACCAAAGTTACCTAGGGTGCCAGCATCTGATCGGCTGCCTCCTGCTCACCAAGGAAACCATAGAGGAACTAATGGCACCATTACCTTGGCAGCTCACTACGATTCCGGTACCAAATTCCTCTGTATGGTAAACGTTATAAATATTCTAATCTTTCACAGACACAAAAACAGGCCATTAAAACATTACAGACCAACCATGAAATAATCATTAAACCCACTCATAAAATGGGGGAAATTTGGTGATTATGAACACTACACAATATGAAACTACGTGTAAGAATATTCTAACAAACAAAAAACAGTATTGACATCTCCAAAACAGTATTAGAGAACTTTTGTATTGAATACCGCACTATTATCTTTAAAGCATTCCAACAAGGGACTAATCAACAAAAATAACTGGAGTTTTCTAAATACCAAAGATAATAAAATAACAACATTTTATGCGCAACCAAAAATACACAAGTCTGCAACTTAGCCACCTGGCCACCCCATAATATCTGGCTGTGCCAGTTTAACTGAAAATGCGAGTTCCTTAGTTGACAACTATTTGTACCGCCAGGTTACGCCCCTTTTCTCATATATCAGACAGGGGGTTGGGATGGGGACCAAGTGTGCCCCATCGTATGCCAACCTGTACCTGGGGGGGTGGGAAAGGGACATTTTTTTCCAGTGATGATCTCACTGGTCTTCTGGATCATATTATATCACGGTATTGCTATATCGATGATGTACTCATTTTTTGGTCTGGTACTGAGGTTGAACATGGGCAATTTTTACAAGTAATCTCCATAAATGATTTCAACCTCAACTTCACAATGAACTGTAGTCAGACAAAAATCAATTTCTTAGACTTAGAAATATCTTTTGGACGAAGACGGCAGGATAAATGCTTCTCTTTATAGGAAGCCCTCAGCTGGCAACACAATTTTGCATGCTGGGAGCTCTCATCCTGAGCCACTACTCAAAAGCATCCCATACAGTCAATATTTCTGAATAAAACGTAATTGTAGCAAGGAAGAAGACTTTAAAAAAGATGCTAAAGATCTATACCTTAGACTTAAAAAAAAAAATTGAGGATACAGTCAGGCTTGACTAAAAAAAAAGCATATAATAGGGTAACTCAAAAGGACAGAAACGCCTTAATATTTTCCTCCAAAAGCCATAAAGAATCTGAAACGGTCAAAGTCATTACTCGTTACTCTAATCAACATCTACAGGTCAGACAAATCTTTGGAAAATTCTGGCCTCTCCTATCTGCTGATCCCACAATCAGGAAATATGTAAAAGATTACCCTGAAATTACCTATAGACGAGCACCATCCCTAATAGATCGCCTTGTCCACAGTCATTTTGACATTTCTAACCCAGTTGAGACACTGATATTTGCTCATTTGTACCTAACAGCACCGAGGTTATGTGCCCCGATGGTCATGTCCACTCTGCCAAATAAAGAGTTACCTGTCAAACACCAGGGGTAGTCTACCTGGCCAAATGTTTGTGTGTGTGTGTGTGTGTGTGTGTGTGTGTGTGTGTGTGGGGGGGGGGGGGGTTCTAAATAGGGAAAACAAAACGCCCATTTTTCAAACGTATCAGAGACCATATTAAACCCATTTTGAAATGGAAGCTGGAAATAGCCATCAGTAGACATGTAGGAACTTAACATCACTTTAACCCCAATATGATCAAATTCATGGCCTTGGGGCACATTCCACTGCTTGCAAGAAGGGGCAGTGTAGAGAAAACATTGCTGCAACTTGAGGCTCTTGTTCCTTCCCAATTTGTCCCCTCTATTCTTCTCCCCTCCCTCCCTTTTTTCCCCCTCCCCCTTCGTCCCTTCCTCTATATATCATATATGTGTTGCTATGCTATTTACTTATATCTTTCTCTCTAGTGTTAGTATACACATTGTGTGAAATGTTGAATAAATGTGTTTTTATTTTTTATTCTTAACTTTTATTCAATTCCATTTTTGTGAATGTGTACTAATTTGCCATGCTCGTTCCCTCATTGGTGGGTTACCGATATGTGGTCACCGGCCCCAAATTATTGGTTGGGGTTCCTACTGCGTCAGGTCCCATCCCTGCCTGTTGGGTGGAATCCACCTTCCCTGGAATCTGGGGCGCATTTACGGTCATATGGACGCCCAGGGCACCGAAGGGTGCCTTCGGTGCCCATCTCACGCCGCTGTCCTGCGCGTGTGGTCCCATCCCTTCGAGATTTGCCACCCTTGGTATTTATCTCTCCCCTTCACTTTTTTCCAGCTTTGTGTGGGGCCTATCTCTCCTCCTTCGCCTGCCCCTCTGCCTTGGGGTGTGGTGGGGGAGTTCTGTCCGGTAGGCACGGCGCTTGTTTGCTTTTCCTTCCTCGCGTCCGTGCCCCCGGTCGCTCCCCCTTACCGCTCGCCGCCTGGCATTGTGGTTGCTGTAGTATGAGAGACCAGGGGGGACTCTCGCGCATGCGCATAGGCGTTATCACGTCGGTGATGTCACACGCCGACCAGATGGAAGGCACACATAAGCCGGCCTCTCAGGCAGCACCATCGCCAGAGACGGAGGGCGACTGCTGCGCTATCTCTCCTTGCTGAAAATAACACCATTATACACTGCATATGTACCTCTTTGTTTAGATACTTTAAACTCTGCTGAACCAAATCCAGTTCTTATAAGGGTGTCTTCTCTATTTGGTGTACCATCTCATCACTTTATTAATTCCACTTATGCTCTTCATTGGTTATTTCTTATGCCACTATGCTAACCCTTATTAATAGACATTAGATACCCCTCCTGTTCGTCTTATATCGGTATTACACTCCTCTCTCTCAGATATATTTTGGACCCTCTCTTCTCTGTTTCCTATTATTCCCAAATAACTAATTTTTATTTTTTCATGTTGATCATTTTGAGACAACTGTCCAGTGCATCCCTTTATTTCTGGATGCATCTGCATTTTGTTACTGATATATATTTTTTAAATACTAATCTTGACTTCAATAGTCTTTCAACTATTTACAATTTTTACATCTTTCCATATATAAAAATCCCTTTAAAACCTTAGTATTTGCTTGATCCTTTTACCAACAATATTATTATCAACCAGTATATCTGACCATGAGGTGCTAAGTCTACTCTGGTTTTACATATTGCTATTTGTTTTTTTTTGGTTAATCCCTTTTTTCTCTTTTCCTTTTTTGTTTTTTCCTTTACCAGCTTCTCATCATTATTCTTTCTTTTCTAGAGTTGTCTAGTACATCCCTATTGGATTTAAAATTTTCTTTTACCCTAGACGCCCTCTACCCAATGCTCTGAACTTATTCATTTTAAGTGAGTATTCAGTTTCCATCCCAATTTTTCCTTATCTCTGTTTTATTACCTTGGCATCTCACTAAGATTCCAGGTGCCAAATTCTTCTGTATGGTAAACTTTATAAATTATATATATATATATATATATATATATATATATATATATATATATATATATATATATATATATATATATATATATATATATATATATATATTCCAAAACTATCTCCCCCCTTCTTCTTGATTACCCTACAGCCTGGTCACTGTGTCTTCTGTGGCTGCGGCTCTTCTTTGGGCCGGTTGGTCCCCCTTGGCAGTGGTCACTCTCGGGAAGTTTGGCGCAGTAGGTTCTCCTCCCTTAGGGGCGGGCATTGGCAAGTGATGTATACTTGTGTATATTTAATGATACATATAGGTCTTTGATATCTTGTACTTATTTCATTCCTTTTTGTATTTTTGTACAGTCTTACACATTTCCTGACCGATTTGTATATCCCCCGAATAGGCGAAACATGTCGGGCTAATATATGAATATGAAACTTCTGTTTAAGCTGAACATTTGCCATATGACCACATTCATCAGGAAATGTTGAATACTCTTGAACAAATTGGCCCTGTTTTGTTTTAACTTTATTCTCATTAAAATTATATACTTTTTAAAAAAATATACAGGTTTCCATTATTATCTGTTAGCACCGCGACAATCCCCCTTCTCACAGCCGGGCCCCCACTGCGCATGCGCGAGCGGCGCCGCGCGCCGTGATTGGCCACGCAATCATCTGGGACCTTTCACGTGTCCCAGATGATTGACAAGAGGGAGGGGGCAGAGCTGAGCCCTTCCTGCGCCGAGAGGAAGTGATGTCAAGAGCCCAGGCACTGAAGGAAGCAGACTACGAGGTACCCCCTAGCAACAGCCATTTAGAGGCGAGTAAAAAAATAAATAAAAAATTTCCAAATGTTTTATTTATTTTTTTTATTTTAGGCACATTCATAAATTTTTTTTTTTTGGGTGGAACACCACTTTAAAATAGAGGGTGGGGTTTGGCTGGTCAGAACTCTCAGTGAATATGTGTAGCATGGTTTACATCAGTGTTTCTCAACCTTTTTTCAGACGAGGCACCCTTTAAAATTATGGACAGTCTCAAGGCACCTCATTCTAAAATGTAAAAAACGATTCTAATAGCTTTACATAATTCAGCACCATCCACACATAGGACACCCAACGGCAGAGGCGATTTTTTCTTCCAAAACAAATACACTTTTGCACACTGGTACTGACTAGTATTCCAGTGTTTCTCTTCTCCCTTAATTTCTTTCCATCATTAGCTAACGTCACCCCAGTGCTGAGGGAGAGTGGCACAGGAGGGTCAAACAAGGATGCTGTAGAGGCAACAGACATCCTTATTAACGGATGATGTCATTGGTTGTTAGGATGCCAGTGTATAGAAAGTCGTAAAGGTGCATAATGAAAACCCATGGCTTTGTGCAACTAAAAGGAAGCCTTCATCCACCTGCTGGCTTGTATACAATTTTTTATACATTTTTAGGCATTTTGCCAAGGCACCTTGGTTGAAAAAGGCTTGTTTACATAATAGACGGTGGAGACGGCAGTCAAATTTAGCTGGTAGAATGTGTGCGGCTCATGGTTCCCAGACTTTGCAAAATTTGGGCATTGTACTTTGATCAGTGTCCAATGTAGCCTAGATTTGACCTCTGTTACATGCAAAATGTTTGAGAGCCACGCTTTTGCTATTGTTTGTTTTAATGGCAATCACAGCATGAGCCATTTGTGTGTAGATTGGCGTTTGGAGAGGTTTAAAAGTTTCAGATTTAGGAGTGCTTCAGATGGATTCATAAGGGGGAATTGCTGAAGAAAAATGCATAGGATTCTATAAACTAGTAAACAATCTTTGGACAATGGGACATGTCCAATAAAGTATGTACAGTAGGAAACACATGGTTGGGTTGCCAAGGAATACTTGCACTTGTCATGTTGGGTACCATGTACCATTGAAAAACCACTTTATAGTTGGTTTCCACCTCATCAGCCTTTAGTGGTCTCCCAGTTTTTTTCCCAGTTATGTTCCAGTTCTTCTCCTAGGTCTGATGCCCATTTTTGTACATAATTAGGGGCAATGGAGTGTATTTGGTTATCAGAGTTCTATAAAGTAAAGAAATCAGTCTTGAGGAGCATGGGTCATCTTTGTCTTTGGATTCATTGGAGCCATTGTGTTCTCTTGGCAGGGAACACAGCGATTACTACTGGTTGATCGATCAATCAACTTGGGTACAATCAGCCCGACCATGCATGGTTCAGATCTCGTCCAGTCCCTGCTGACCTGGCCGAGATTTGAACCATCTATGGCCGGCTTTAGTCTTTTGCCAGACAGGTGGCATATAGTGGAGACACAGTCTTTGACTAGTAAATATTTAAATAGCTTGGATTTCAGTAATGATAATCTCTTTGTAGGCTGGGGAAGGGTTTCAAACTATTTGGAGTGAGCAAGTGGGGGAATCTGGTCACTCCTGAGTCTATCAGATGCTTAAATGCACCTGGGTAGTTGCGTCCCAGGAGAAATGATGGTTTAGGAACTATGGATACGAGAGGCAAATATGGGGAGAGTAAGCCTACGGAGTATTTAGGAATGTTTCATAAGTGGTGGAAGTCTCTGGCGATAAGGTTGGAAAGGGCGTTTCCGTCACAACGGTGGAGCCAAAGTAGGTTATGGATGGACAATGTATCACAGTCAACAACTTTTAGAGTGACCCAGACCCTTAGTGTTAGTCTGTGTTACAGTCAACCCAGGGCTGTAGATTATTGTTTTCTTGGACGATATTTTGCCTTGGGTAAATACAGAAAATTAATTGGGCAGTGCCATGGCAAACTGTGGGTGTGACAAAGAAAACCGTGGGCCTACTCACTCTGTACAAGGTAACAAATGGAACAGTCCTTGTACCCAAAAAATATTCTTTAATTACTGTGCCACAAGCAAGAGTCTAAGTACTGCCCCTCCCCCCCCCCCACCTCCAGTACAGATTTCCCCTCAGGAGTATAGCTCCCCCTGGTACAAACCCCCCTCCCTCTCCAATACAGCAATTCCCTGCCCATGAAATCAACTCACAAGGGAGTTCAGAGTTGGCTCAGTGAAATGTAGGCATGTGATACAACCAAGAAGCTCAAGAGAGCCTCTCTCTGAACTGCCTATGTCTGAGTTCTGACTGGTAGCAGAAGGTGGTTGTAGCCAGGGGCGGACTGACCATTGAGCCACTCGGGCACTGCCCAAGGGCCCTGGGCCACTAGGGGGCCCCATCAGGGTTGCCAGCCTCAGTAAAACCAGGGACAGTATGTATAAATTTGTTTTTTTTACATCTGTATGTGTATACTGTGTGATTGTATACTGTGTGTGTATACTGTGTGGCCCCATAATCTCTGATTGCCTGGGGGCCCCATAATCTCCTATTGCCCGGGGGCCCCATGAGTTATCAGTCCGCCCCTGGTTGTAGCGTTTCTGGTGCACAATGACTGTCAGCCAGAGCGGAGGTGCTGCGGACATTCTGCAGAGATTTTGACCTCCCTATCCCCCTCATTATCTACGCCCCCGAGTCACTCCCTTATGGGAAAGTTTGGGTCTGGTGATAGGCCACTCAGGTACCCAGTGTTGCATCGTGGCAGGAAGAGGAAAAGTAAAAGCATTACATACACGTGTACAACGCCTGTCTGAACAGACTAATGTTTCAACTTTGACTAGCGTGGGCCTTTTACATTTTTTTCCAAAAAAAAATAAAAATAAAAACTTGCTACCTCTGCTTCAAACCCCTTACCTAATTTGGAAAGAAGAGCAGGGAATGATGCAGCCCTAATGTATAGAAAAGGAGACTGAAAACATCTGCTTGGGATTTTGGCAGAATTCTGATGAAACCATGGTATGTAACTTATTGAACCCAGCTGGATTTCAACATGTTTATATCTACAGTAAATATATAGCTTGAAAACATGTGACTAGGTCAACGTTTCGAAAACCACATTTCAACAACAAGCTCAGTAAATGTGAGTTCTGGGACAGAATTAGGAAAACCAAGGAAGACAAAGTACGAGGCTCCTACCCATTAAAGTCAATAAGGTTTCATCTTTCATATTGGGAATCGGAGACTAAAATGAGGAATCTGATTGGTTTCTGGGGACAACACCCTCACGTCTTTTTGTATTTCATATACGAGGATAAATGAACCATGGGAAGGCAGACTGCTACGCCATGTTCCATGCGGCAGGATACAGGTCTACGTAAATTAGACGAAAACTAACTGGATGTCATTTAATTTGCAAATTGTATCAAAAACAAATTTTTATAACCAGCTTTTTTTCAACCTATTTTTTTTGTTATTCTTTATTACTTCTCAGAGTCATTGGTCTCCTGCAGCCTCTTTGTAGGTATGTCGTGTCTACCTCCACTCCAGGAATAACTAAGTGGAATTTTTCAGGTTGGATTTCCTGATTATCACAACAGTGGACCATGCCTATATATTGGAGTTGATTTACAAAAGGCAAATAGTTTGCTTTGCAAAGGGAATTTGCATTTTGCAAGGAAATTTTCCCTTAGCTTGGTAAATTTTTTGTAAATTCGTTTGCAAAGAGTACCCAATCATGTGCATGCAAAATAAAAAGATAATTTTTGCTTGCACATGTATCAATGATGGAAGTCAGCAGAGCATCGCCTTATTTCAAAAGCTCTGGGGAAAATTCCCTTGCGGAGTGCAAATTCCTTTGCAAAATAAACAGCCTATTTGCCTTTATTATTCAATCCCAATGTGTGCCGCAGGACCATTCATAGTCTCCTTCAGAAACCCCTGAGACACGCTGACCACACAGCTGAAATACAGGTACAGTGTTGTCACCCTATAACAGGAAGTCCCTGATCATGGACCCTCATGGCAGGATCAGCAGGTGGTGTTGATCTTGCCTAGGGCATGCAAGAGTCAAGCCTCGGCCCTGAGCACCGCTCTCTCACTCAGGGTGGGCATCCGTAGACGTCCTTCCAGGACCATGTCCCAGGCACGCTCTGTGATGCTTAGGACACAGCTGATCACAGATCGTAGTAGAGGGCCAATCACAGCAGCCCTTTACCAATCACAGCTGATTACATGTAAACAAACTTGCTGGTTCGTGGCATTCCTTTCCTCACGCGCTGTCAAAGGTAACCAGAAAATGTGACAGGAGACATTTTTCACACAGATAATCAGTGCTCATCAGTGCCTTCTTATGAGTGCTCATCAGTGCCGCGTATCAATGCCACCTATCAGTGCAGTCTATCAGTGCTCATTCGTTCAGCCTATCAGTGCTCATTAGAGCAGCGTATGAGTACTCATCAGTGCAGCCTATCAGTGCTCATCGGTGCAGTCTATCAGTGTCGCCTCTGTAGTGCCCATCAGCGCACATTAGTGAAGGAGAACATTTGCAAAATGTTATAACAAAAACTAAAAAAAACGTTTATTCAAAATTTCCGATCTTTTCTGATTTGTTTAGCAAAACATAAAAAACCCAGTGGTGATTAACCACTTCAATACAGGGCACTTAGACACCTTCCCGCCCAGGCCAATTTTCAGCTTTCAGCACTGTCGCAATTTGAATGACAATTGCGCGGTCATGCTACACTGTACCCAAACAATTTTTTTATCATTTTGTTCCCACAAATAGAGCTTTCTTTTGGTAGTATTTGATCACTTCTGCGTTTTTTATTTTTTGCGCAACAAATAAAAAAAGACCGAAATTTTTGAAAAAAAAAAACAAGTTTTTCTTTGTTTCTGTTAAAATTTTTTGTAAATAAGTACGTTTTCTTCTTCAATGACGGGCACTGATATGGCTGCACCGACGGGCACTGATACGGCGGCACCGACAGCCACTGATACGGCGGCACCGACAGGCACAGATACGGCGGCACCGACAGGCACTGATACGGCGGCACCGACAGGCACTGATACGGCGGCACCGACAGGCACTGATACGGCGGCACCGACAGGCACCGATGAGGTGGCACCAATGAGGTGGCACTGACGGGCACTGATGATGGGCACTGATAGGCACTGATGGGCACTCGTAAGTGGCATTGATGGGTAGTTATGGGTGGCACTGATAGTTGGCACAGATGGGCACTGACAGGTGGCACCGATGGACACTGATGGGTGGCACTGATGACACTGACTGATGGCACTGATGCCCCTAAGGGTGGCATTGCTGGGCATCAGTGCTATATAATGGTGCCAATCAGTGCGCATTTGTGGGCACTGATTGGCACAGATTGGGCATTGACTGGGCACACTGGATGGCCATAGGGTACATACCTGGCCATCCACATGTTGCCCCTTCCCTGGTGGTCCTAGTGGCGATCCCTGGTGGTCCAGTGTGGTGATCTGAGGGGGGGGGGCTGCGCTGATAAACAATCAGCGCAGACCCCCCCTGCCAGGAGACCCGCCGATCGGCTCTCCTCTACTCGCGTCTGTCAGACGCGAGTGAGGAAGAGTCGGTCAACGGCTCTTCCTATTGACATCGTGATCAGCCGTGATTGGACACGGCTGATCACGTGGTAAAGAGCCTCCACCGGAGGCTCTTTACCAAGATTAGTGTAGCGGTGTGTCAGACTGACACACCGATCCACCGATCGGCACGATGCGCCCCCCGCGGGCGCGCGGCGGCATATTATCCTGCTGGACGTCATATGACGCCCAGTCAGGATAACTGAACCACCGCCCGGCATCTGCTATGGGCCAGGTGAGAAGTGGTTAAATACCACCACAAGAAAGCCCCACCTGTCTCAAAATAATGATAAAAATGTCATATGTGTACAGTGTTACATGACCGCGTAATTCTCATTCAAAGTGTGACAGCGCTGAAAGTTGGAAATCGGCCTGGGCAGGAAGGGGGTGAAAGTGCCTGGCATTGAAGTGGTTAATAAAAAGTTACATATTTAAAGACATTGAATACTACTTTTCAAATTACATTAATCTAGTATAGATTAATGTGATTTTAGTGATTGGGTTTACATCTACTTTTACCCAAACTCACAAGACAATTCTGGGAGAACCTAGGAGGAACTCAATTTTTTGAAATGGGTTGAAGTTCATGTTGGATAGACCTAAAAGGAAATATTTATGTGAATCAAAAACTGCTGGAAACTTTACACTAAAAATGGAAAACAGTTCATAACAAGATGTTAAAAATACTCTGCCAGCCCACAGTCACTTCCTGGTCTACATACCTTCTCTGTGCTCCTCGTCTATATGCCTTCTCTGTGCTCCCTTCTCCTGGTCTACATACCTTCTCTGTGCTCCCTGGTTGCTCCTGGTCTATATGTCTTCTCTGTGCTCCCTTCTTCTCCTGGTCTACATACCTTCTCTGTGCTCCCTGGTTGCTCCTGGTCTACATACCTTCTCTGTGCTCCCTGGCTGCTCCTTGTCTATATGCCGTCTCTGTGCTCCCTTCTTCTCCTGGTCTACATACCTTCTCTGTGCTCCCTGGTTGCTCCTGGTCTACATACCTTCTCTGTGCTCCCTGGCTGCTCCTGGTCTATATGCCTTCTCTGTGCTCCCTTCTTCTCCTGGTATACATACCTTCTCTGTGCTCCCTGGTTGCTCCTGGTCTACATACCTTCTTGTTGCTCCTGATCTACATACCTTCTCTGTGCTCCCTGGCTGCTCCTGGTCTACATACCTCCTCTGTGCTCGCTGGCTGCTCCTGGTCTATATGCCTTCTCTGTGCTCCCTTCTTCTCCTGGTCTACATACCTTCTCTGTGCTCCCTGGTTGCTCCTGGTCTACATACCTTCTCTGTGCTCCCTGGCTGCTCCTGGTCTATATGCCTTCTCTGTGCTCCCTGGCTTCTCCTGGTCTACATACCTTCTCTGTGCTCCCTGGCTGCTCCTGGTCTACATACCTTCTCTATTCTCCCTGGCTGCTCCTGGTCTACATACCTTCTCTGTGCTCCTTGGCTGCTCATAGTCTACATACCTTCTCTGTGCTCCCTGGTTGCTCCTGGTCTACATACCTTCTTTGTGCTCCCTGGTTGCTTCTGGTCTACATACCTTCTCTGTGCTCCCTGGCTGCTCCTGGTCTATATGCCTTCTCTGTGCTCCCTGGCTTCTCCTGGTCTGCATACCTTCTCTGTGCTCCCTGGTTGCTCCTGGTCTACATACCTCCTCTGTGCTCGCTGGCTGCTCCTGGTCTATATGCCTTCTCTGTGCTCCCTGGCTTCTCCTGGTCTACATAGCTTCTCTGTGCTCCCTGGCTGCTCCTGGTCTACATACCTTCCCTGTGCTCCCAGGTTGCTCCTGGTCTACATACCTTCTCTGTGCTCCTTGGCTGCTCCTGGTCTACATACCTTTTCTCTGTGCTCCCTGGCCGCTCCTGGTCTACATGCCTTCTCTGTGCTCCCTGGCTGCTCCTGGTCTACATACCTTCAATGTGCTCCCAGGTTGCTCCTGGTCTACATACCTTCTCTGTGCTCCCTGGTTGCTCCTGGTCTACATACCTTTTCTCTGTGCTCCCTGGCTGCTCCTGGTCTATATGCCTTCTCTGTGCTCCCTGGCTGCTCCTGGTCTACATACCTTCAATGTGCTCCCAGGTTGCTCCTGGTCTACATACCTTCTCTGTGCTCCCTGGTTGCTCCTGGTCTACATACCTTTTCTCTGTGCTCCCTGGCTGCTCCTGGTCTATATGCCTTCTCTGTGCTCCCTGGCTTCTCCTGGTCTACATAGCTTCTCTGTGCTCCCTGGCTGCTCCTGGTCTACATACCTTCTCTGTGCTCCCTGGCTGCTCCTGGTCTACATACCTTCTCTATTCTCCCTTGCTGCTCCTGGTCTACATACCTTCTCTGTGCTCCTTGGCTGCTCATAGTCTACATGCCTTCTCTGTGCTCCCTGGCTGCTCCTGGTCTACATGCCTTCTCTGTGTTCCCTGGCTGCTCCTGGTCTATGTTCCTTTGCTGTGCTCCCTGGTTGCTCTTGGTCTACGTACCTTTGCTGTGCTCCCAGGTTGCTCCTGGTCTACATACCTTCTGTCTGCTCTCTGGCAACTTCATTGCACCAACCAAGTCTAACCGCCATGTAGTATGGTGCAGGAGCTTACACAGGGCTGATGACATCATCCTTCTAGTCAGGTGACAGTGTTTGGACCTGGTGATTGATTGCCTGGACCCCAGCAATGCATCCTGGAAGGTGGAGATGCTGGATATTTAACAGCTCCAACTATGTAATGGGGTAGCACAGCAAAAAATTATTATATGTGGCCAAGGGTGGGGGTGGACTTCTAAGGGACTCTGAATGAGCAAAATTACAGAGCTATAAGGTTTGGAATTTGAGATCTAGCGGTTAACAAAAAGGCCAACTGAGAAGGTATTAAAACAACCATTTCACTGAACTAGCAGTAAAATATAATAAGGCCTGAAAGCTCTTTGTTCATAAAGCCAAGTTTAAAAAAAAAAATGTTGGCAAGAAATGATCTCTGCATGTACTCTGTGGTCTACCAGCAGCCAAAGTTCAGGTTCTTAGTTGTAGTCGGAAGAAAGGGCAGTCCATGATCACTTGGAGCCTCAGTCCTAAGAATACATGGATCCCCTGCTACTGTGGAACTTCAAGTTCTTGTATGTTCTATAAACCAACATCAACCAGAGGAATCTGGAGATTGTAACTTCATGACAACTGGACGGACAACACCTTCCTAGGTGGTCAGATGCTGAGAAGGCAAAAACTGAGCAACATGTCCGTTCATCCTGTCCCCTTTTCATTTTCCTTCTTTATCAGATTTAATTTCTGACATGTTTAAAATAGACATTGTAATGTTCAATATTTTTTTTGCCAAGCCAGAACGCTTTTATATCTCTGAGAAAACTCGAAGGAAACTGAATTCCCTTAAGCCAGTACGAGTCAGTATCAGATGATGACAATCTGAGCATTCCTGAGAAATGGAAATGACGGTACTAACTGTCAGGTGAAAGCTGAAACTAATGGATAACCATTCCTTATTTCACAAGCCTCCCAAAGGAGATGGCCATTCATTTGGCTGATTCTCCGAGGGGAAAAATATCTACCTATCTCTGTTCTAAAATATATCATATATTTTTTTTTCTATCTCTCAATGGTGGCGACCATTGGAGATCAACGTAACTTTGCAGCTGCAGGAAAGGTTTGTATATGGTTGGAAAGAGGAGCCAGAAGACTCTTTTACAACGCAATGTGCAGTCACGTCCTTAACCACTTCAGCCCCGGAAGAATTGGCTGCTCAATGACCAGGCCATTTTTTGCGATGCGTCAGTGCGTCACATTAACTGACAATTGTGCGGTCGTGCGACGTTGTACCCAAACAAAATTGATGTCCTTTATTCCCCACAAATGGAGCTTTCTTTTGGTGGTATTTGATCATCTCTGCGGTTTTTATTTTTTGCGCTATAAACAAAAAAAGAGCGTCAATTTTGAAAAAAAAACAACTTACTTTTTGCTGTAATGAATAGCCTCAATTTTTTTAAAAAAAAGCTAATTTTTTCCTCAGTTTAGGCCGACATGTATTCTTCTACTAATTTTTGGTATTAAAAAAAAAATTATACACATTTATATATATATATATATATATATACACATACATACATACATATATATATATATATATATATATATATATATATATATATATAACGCAAAAAGCGTATATTGATTGGTTTGTGTAAAAGCTAAAATAGCAAAAAGAAAACCTGGTGCCAGACAGCACGGTGAGAGGAACTCCTTAGGGTCTTTCATAGACAGGCCAAAGCAAGGAGTGTGATGAGTAAAAGTTGCTTTATCAAACGTGTCAGGGCTGGGCTCAGCCCTGGGCTCAGCCCTTCCTTCTCTGAGCTGGCCGCTCAGCTGTCGGCTAATTGCCAGCTCCTATCTCTCCACAGTTACTCAGCTGTTGATGATATCCTGCTCGTCAATCCTGCCTACTTAAAGTGGTTGTATACCCTTTTTGTTAACTTTTACCTACAGGTAAGCCTATAATAAGGCTTACCTGTAGGTAAAAAAAAATATCTCCTAAACCTATACGGTTTAGGAGATATTCCCCTCGCAATGAGCCGCTGACTCCAGCGGCGCATGCGCACAGGGGATTCTCGGCTGACAGCCCGGCATACTCCGGAGCTTGCCGGGCAGAAGTCTCCTGCGCGCATGCGCGGGAGTGACGACATCGCGGCTCCGGCCACTCACAGTGCCGGAGCCGCGATACCCGGAAGACACGCCGAGGGGAGATGTCAGCTCCCTCGGCGTGGACAGGATGAGATGCCGGCGCCTCGTTCTAAGGTAAGTATATCATAATGAGCTAGTATGCGGTGCATACTAGCTCATTATGCCTTTTCCCTTGCAGGTATAGGAAAAAAAAAAAAAAAAAAACGCGGGTATACAACCGCTTTAAGCCGTCCAGTCCAGAGGAGCTCTGCCTTCGCCTTGGTCAACATCACAGAAATGCTCTCCTGCGATCCTGTCCAAGACTTTGCTTTGCTGACATCCCTTCTGGCTCCGGATCCTGCTTGCTGTTCCACTACATTGATCCCTGACTTCTGGCTTGGCTGACTATCCGTTCCGGTTACTGAACTTTGGCTATGTTTTGACTACGTTTGTTCTTTTTACTTTAATTATTAAACAAGTGTGATTTAACTGTACTTCTGTCTCAGTCTGATTTCAGGGTTTCTGACATAAACATAGATAAAAGTATGCATATAAAACATGTACATTTAAACATAAGAGCATTGTACCAATACCCAGAATGATACAGTTGTATGAACTGGTCACTGTCCTAAAGTGGACTAGTGGTGGTCAATACAGCATTTAACACCTTACATGTTACGGACTGAAAGTCCTTCTTCAGAGGTTTTGTTATAGATTCACATGGGTATAAAGTCTCTACAAAGAGAGTATACAAAATTTGTATCAAGTAACAAACTTCAGTATTATAACAAGCTCATTATTACTGTGCAAACAATTAGCATGGCAGGTATTGTCAGTTGGAACATGGATAACTTTCATTGTACACGCTTCAGACATGGCATGTCTGAAAGGATTAAACTAATCAAGTCACGCATGGAAGGCAAGAAAAACTCTCTCTAAGACACAGGAGCACGCCGGTCAGGATTGGGGCACGAGATCTGCTTGGACTCATATTAGTGGAACATAATAGCTCCATCTAATGAGGGGCCAGTGGCACTGAATAAATGAGATAATAATAATCAAACAGTTTTGAAGTGTATGTATACGGCACTAAATTAGGCAGTCATATCATCTAGCAAATGAACATGCATATTGTGTGCTACACATATGTCGGTACATCCCTCAGCATGTGCCAAAGTAAGCTGAGGGGCCGACACATAAATGGTTGTGAGGATGATGACGGCCAATCACGATGTTGCTCGTGATGCCTCACAGTTGGTTATCCTAAGAGGAGGAGCTCACCGGCGTGTACGCCGACACACATCCTCCCAGAGTCCCTCCCCGGTGACGTGGTGCCCGGCCCTGCCCCCGTGAAGGGGCGGAATCGCGTCCCGCGTTTGCGCAAAAGTTATAGCGTCTACAAAATAGGGGATAGATTTATGGCATTTTTATCATTTTTTTTTTTTACTAGTTATGGCGGCGATCTGTGATTTTTATGGGGACTGCGACATTATGGCGGACACCTTTGACACATTTTTTGGGACAATTGGCATTTATACAGCGATCAGTGCTATAAAAATGCACCGATTACTGTGTAAATGTCACTGGAAGGGAAGGGGTTAACACTAGGGGCGATCAAGAGATTAACTGTTTTTCCGTGTGTGGTGTGTGTGTTCTAACTGTGGGGGATGGGACTGACTAGAGGAGATGAGAGATCGTGGCTCCTAGCTAGTAGGAACTCACAATCTCTCTCTCCTCACAGAACTGGGATGTGTGTGTTTATACACACACACACACACACACACACACACACACAAGTCCCTGTTCTGCCTCTTGTGCCCGCGATTGCTCGTGGCCAGCAGTCATCGTGACTGCCGGTCACGAGCATCGGCACCGCCGCTGTGCAGCGGGCGTGCACACCTGCTATCCCGCCTAAAGGGACTGTGCCCATCTGCCGCAGTATAATGGCGGCGGCTGGTCGGCAAGTGGCTAATTTAGCATGCAGTTCAGAGGTTTCACTGGGACACCTTCATTTTAATTTAGTGATAATAGGTTAACAATAAAAGTGGGGCTTAAATATTAGGCCTCACGTTGGCATTATCTCCATAATATACACACGCACAGTATATATAACGCTTCTTGGTTCTATATTCCCTTTCATACTGTGAAAATCAACCTCTTCCTGGACTTAAACACACATATATTGTTTTTTTCCCCTGGATACCCTACTGCAGCACACACGTATTCCCCTATATCCCTCCTCAAACACACACGTTGCCCTCTCCCCTATACCCCTCCTTCAGCACACACACATATACATAGTTACATAGTAGGTGAGGTTGAAAAAAGACACAAGTCTATCAAGTCCAACCTATGTGTGCGATTATATGTCAGTATTACATTGTAGATCTCTGTATGTTGCAGTCGTTCAGGTGATTATCTAATAGTTTTTTGAACCCCCCCCCCCCCCGCTGAGACCACCGCATGTGGAAGAGAATTCCACATCCTTGCCGCTCCTACAGTAAAGAACCCTCTACGTAGTTTAAGGTTAAACCGCTTTTCTTCTAATTTTAATGAGTGGCCACGAGTCTTGTTAAACCCCCTTCTGTAAAAAAGTTTTATCCCTATTGTGGGGTCACCACATTGGTCTCTCCCCTGTATCCCTCCTCCGGCACACACATACATTGGTCTCTCCCCTGTATCCTTCCTCCGGCACACACATACATTGTTCTTTCCCCTATATCCCTCCTCCGGCACACACATACATTGGTCTCTCCCCTATATCCCTCCTCCGGCAGACACATACATTGGTCTCTCCCCTATATCCCTCCTCCGGCACACACATACATTGGTCTCTCCCCTGTATCCCTCCTCTGCAAATCAATTTATAACTTTTTTGAAATGCGTTTTTCTGGATATTTTTGTTGTTATTCTGTCTCACTGTTAAAATAAACCGACTATTAAAATTATAGACTGATCGTTTCTTTGTCAGTGGGCAAATGTACAAAATCAGCTGGGCAACAAATCCTCGTTTCCCTCACTGTATTGACTTCATGAACTCAATTTTTTTCTAATTTTTGGTAGCATTGTTCATGGACTATATTATTTCCTGTCTTGAATGTGCCTGATTATAGAAATCATTACACTGTCTTTACGCCAGAAGTTACTGTATATTTTTTTGTCACTCTCCAGTATCCATACCAGCCATAGGATGCCCCTCCAATGCACAGAGCTCTCTAGCCAAATTTACACCAGCAAGGTATGAGCATTAACCAATCAGTGACCATTCTGGGAAATATACGGTATATGCATTACCCTTTCAGTGCTGAGCCACACAGAAGAAGCATTTACCCCTCGGTCTACCAGCTTATAGGCGTTAACCCCCTCAGTGACCTGTCTGCAGTGTATGTGCATCAACCCCTCATTAATAAATATTAACGCCCTAATTAACCCCTCAATGACCTGTCCCCAGCATATAAGCATTAACCCCTTAGCACCCAGCCCCAGCCCAGGCACATTAGCTTCTTTTGCACCCATTCCTTTGCACATATGTTATAACCCCAACAACACCCAGTTCTCAGCCCTTGTGCATATTCCTCTCAGCCTTCAGTAGCCAATGTATTTGCTTTGACGTCTCAGCACCTACGCTACTGCTTATGCCTTCTGCTTATGGGCATTAAACTCTCAGATGACAGTACCCAGCTCATGTACATTTACCCCTCCGTGCCTACATAGGTTCCTATGCCATGAGAACAACTAAACTTTATCATTCAACATGAATTACTTTTTTCCCTATCCTGCTAGCCTTAGTAAGTTAATAGGAAGTAGTAGAACCTAAATAGAACCATAGATAGGTCTTTCAGGGCCCGGAGGGCCTTTCCCTCCGAGTCCAGTAGCGGAACACCAGGTTCTGGTCGCAAGTGGGACCTTTGTGACCCTGGTAGTTCCACCACCAATGTCAGTAATTTTATATTTTTGTCATTTTATTTTTTAAATATATTTTACTTTTTTTTTTTATATTTTAGCATTTTTATTTAGTAGTCCCTTTGGGGGTTTTAGTGAGAGATCAGGGGTCTAAACAGACCTCTGATGTCCCACCTTTGAGACAAAGAAAGGAGATTGAGGCCAGCCTCAATCTCTATCTCTGCAGCCTCAGCAGCACAGAATGGATTGACGGGAATAGCTCTGTTCTGTTGTACAGAGAGTCCCATTCATTTACAAACTGCAGAATAGCAAAAACAGTTTACTATGCTTCAGTTACGAATGGACAGTGTCAGTGATCCATACCATACCGTCAGTGATCCATACCAATCACTGACTCCATTCATTCAGACAAGCAAGGGGCTGGTAAATGTGTCATTCTCTCTGCTCTTCAGATTGACACATCCCTTGCTGCAGCACCAGCCAGTGGAAGAGACCACATGGGGGCTGGGAAAGACCTCTGGGGGCAGGAGAACACACAAGGGGGCAGCAGAAAGAAGCTGGATAGGAGGAGCGGAGGGGTTGGCACCAATCTTGTAATTTTCTTTCTGCAGCTGCTGAATGCCAGCAGGAGGGAGAGGAGGAGAACCGGGCATTCAGCAGCTATAGGAGGGAGAGGAGGAGAAGCAGGCATTCAGCAGCTGCTGGAGGGAGAGGAGGAGAAGCAGGCATTCAGCAGCTGCAGGAGGGAGAGGAGAAGCAGGCATTCAGCAGCTGCAGGAGGGAGAGGAGAAGCGGGCATATAGCAGCTGCTGGAGGGAGAGGAGAAGCGGGCATTCAGCAGCTGCTGGAGGGAGAGGAGAAGCGGCATTCATCAGCTGCATTAGGTAGAGGAGGAGAAGCAGGCATGCAGCAGCTGCAGTAGGTACAGGAGGAAAAGCGGGCATTCAGCAGCTGCAGTATGTAGAGAAAGAGAAGCAGGCATTCAGCAGCTGCAGGAGGGAGAGGAGGAGAAGTGGACATTCAGCAGCAGCAGGAGGGAGAGGAGGGGAAGCGGGCATTCAGTATCTGCAAGAGGAAGAGGAGCAGAGGGAATTCAGCAGCTGCAGGAGGAAGAGGAGGCGAAGCAGGCAATTCACCAGTTGCAGGAGGGAGAGTAAGACAAGCGGGAATATAGCAGCTGCAGGAGGGAGTGGAAGACAAGCGGGCATTCAACAACTGCTGGAGGGAGAGGAGGAGAAGCAGGAATTCAACAGCTGCAGGAGGGAAAGGAGGAGACGCAGGCATTCAGCAGCCGCAGAAGGAAAATGAAGAGATATTCCTCTAGACATAGCTACCCCCGCCGCGCCTCTTGCACATGCCCCCTGGAGCATGGGGCCGGGTCGCAATTATGACCCCTCTGACCCATTTCATTGATGATCACAGCTCTTCTGATTCTTGAAAACAGAAATTTCTGATTCTTGAAAACAGAAATTTTCCTGCGGAGACTTTCGGTCAACAGCCAGGCTGGGCAATGGGCTCGATAATATAGATCTAGTGGTCCCCCTAATCTGGTCAACGAGCGCACGCAGACCTTTAGCTATGCTCTGGGTTGGCTACGACAGCCCCATTCAGGATGGGGTGGCCAGCGAGTTAAACGTCTCGTGGTCACAGTGTTACTTTGGCTGACAGCCCTCCCCACTTCGGCATAGAGGAGAATCTGTCATGGGAGCCTTGCCTGCATGCTCAGCTGGATCGGTAAGTAGCTGCTCCCTCCCTTCCCTCCCCAGACACACTGTGGGCTGCAAGTATTCCCTGGTTGGAGCCTGGGCTGAGGCTGTCATACACCTCCTTAAAGGGTTTTGCTGTGATGTGCGACTTTTAGGACTTCCTTTCCCTATGATAGCTATGCCACGGTGATCACATAATAAGATTTGGTTGTAGAGAGCCATCCTAAAGAAGGGGGTGCATACAGGAACAACCTCACCAGTTTTTTGATGCTCCTTCACTGTCCAATAACAGGCTGGGGCAGGACCATGACCAAGCAGTATTGCCTAACTGCAGAATAGAAGAGTGAGGTCTGAGACCTGGAAGTATTGTCTGGTTGGTGTTCGGATCGTGAAATTGGCTAATAGGATCCCATATGTTTGCACAAGTAAAATATATCCCATGCCTTGAAAAAGTATTCATACTCCTTGAAATTTTCCACATTTTGTCATGTTACAGCCAAAAACGTAAATGTATTTTATTGGGATTTTATGCGATAGACCAACACAAAGTGGCCCATAATTGTGAAGTGGAAGGAAAATGATAAATGATACAAATAAATATGTGAAAAGTGTGGGGGGGCATATTCAACCCCCTTTACTCTGACACCCCTAACTAAAATCTAGTGGAACCAATTGCCTTCAGAAGTCACCTAATTAGTAAATAGAGTCCACCTGTGTGTAATTTAATATTTGTATAAATACAGCTGTTCTGTGAAGCCCACAGCATCATGAAGGCCAAGGAACACGTCAGACAGGTCAGGGATAAAGTTGTGGAGAAGAATAAAGCAGGGTTAGGTTATAAAAAAAATCTCCCAAGCTTTGAACATCTCACTGAGCTCTGTTCAATCCATCATCTGAAAATGGAAAGAGTATGGCACAACTGCAAACCTACCAAGACATGGCCGTCCACCTAAACTGACCGGCCGGGCAAGGAGAGCATTCAGGGAAGCAGCCAAGAGGTCCATGGTAACTCTGGAGGAGCTGCAGAGATCCACAGCTCAGGTGGGAGAATCTGTCCACAGGACAACCATTAGTCGTGTTCTCCACAAATCTGCCCTTTATGGAAGAGTGACAAGAAGGAAGCCATTGTTGAAAGAAAGCCATAGAAGTCAAGTTTGCAGTTTGTGAGAAGCCATGTGGGGGACACAGCAAACATGTGGGAGAAGGTGCTCTGGTCAGATGAGACCGAAATTGAACTTTTTGGCCTAAAAGCAAAACGCTATCTGTGGCGGAAAACTAACACTGCACATCACCCTGAACACACCATCCCCACCGTGAAACATGGTGGTGGCAGCATCATGTTGTGGGGATGCTTTTCTTCAGCAGGGACAGGGAAGCTGGTCAGAGTTGATGGGAAGATGGATGGAGACAAATACAGGGCGATCTTAGAAGAAAACCTGTTAAGAGTCTGCAAAAGACTTGAGACTGGGGCGGAGGTTCACCTTCCAGCAGGACAACGACCCGAAACATCCAGCCAGAGCTACAATGGGATGGTTTAGATCAAAGCATATTCATGTGTAAGAATGGCCCAGTCACAGTCCAGACCTAAATCAAATTGAGAATCTGTGGCAAGACTTGAAAATTGCTGTTCACAGACGCTCTCCATCCAATCTGACAGAGCTTGAGATATTTTACAAAGAAGAATGGGCAAAAACGTCCTCTCTAGATGTGCAAAGCTGGTAGAGACATCCCCAAAAAGACTTGTAGAGAAAGGGGGTCCTACAAAGTATTGACTCCGGGGGGGCGCCATACAAATGCCCCCCCACACTTTTCACATATTTATTTGTAAAAGATTTGCAAAACCATTGATCATTTTCCTTCAACTTCACAATTATGTGCCACTTTGTGTTGGTCTATCACATAAAATCCCAATAAAATACATTTCCGTTTTTGGTTGTCAAATTTCAAGGGGTATGAATTCTTTTTCAAGGCACTGTAGGTATTTCAGTTGTCTATTACTTCATTCCAAACACAGAAATATAAAGTTAAAAAGTCTTGCAATCATAACTTGGATTTATTTATTTTTTATTTTTGGCAAACCCTCACATGTAGCTGAAACAAATCAAGCCGTCTGGATGCTTCTATGTTCGGAGCGTTGGAAACATTCCTCTCTAACAGCTGTATCACATATGGTTTCACTTAGGTGACATGGATTTTCTTCTTCTTTTTTTTTTCCACCTAAAAGGTCAAACTCTGTCCAGCAATGGAAAATATGATTATTCTGATGACTAGAAGAGAATATTACATTAATACGGCCGCACTGTTCCCAGCTGACACTTCTCTAGTAGAGATAAGGTGGTGATGGGCAGAGGCTACGGGCTCTGGTTGGATAAATTAAAGGGCAATGCCATCTTCCTGTCAATTATATTGTAACACGGGGGCAGCGGGGTACTCGGCTCTCTAAAAAAAACGTCTTTATTATCCACCTTGTTCTGTCAGGCCTGCACACTCTATGAAGTACATATCGCTCACTGGAGGAAGGTTCATACTCAATGCCCTGGGAGGAATTTAGAAAGGCCATTTATGGAATTGGTAAATACAGCTTTCCATTTATCGGGAAAGCCCGGGTTTGTTAAAAAAAAAAATTTATATATATATATAGATAGATAGATAGATAGATAGATAGATAGATAGATAGATAGATAGATAGATAGATAGATAGATAGATAGAGAGATTAGATAGATAGATAGATAGATAGATAGATAGATAGATAGATAGATAGATAGATAGATAGATAGATAGATAGATAGATAGAGAGATTAGATAGATTAGATAGATAGATAGATAGTTTGCATCTATTTAAAGTAATATTACACTTTTTTTTTGGAAGATGAGGGCCACACTTACATTATATGATGATTTTTTTTCTTTTGGTCTCCTTTAGCCAGTCCCCAAGCTTCTTGCACCCCCCCTGCATGTTTATATAGCCAGCTGCTAAGGAGACATCCGCATCTGCACGCTCCTGGCCAGGGCAGTGTGTCTCCATAGACACACACAGCACTCAACAAGCCACACCTCTGCTCTCTTCTCTTCCCATCTATTTGAATGACGGCAGCAGGAGCCCATCGTTCTCCTGCCCTCAGTACCCTCCTCTACACCCACAAGATCAGGGAGGTGGTGCAGATCATCCCGGAGCCGGCAGCGGTGTCCAAGGACAGCGGGTAAGTGTTGAGGACAAGGGACATAGAATGGTACTGTGGCATTTTTTTAACCATAGTGGAACTTTAGGCTCCGTTCACACCATGCCGTTCCGGAGCTTGAACTTCTTTTGGGCAACAGGCGTCCCGCGATTCTGTTTGTGCAATTTTACATCGAATCTTCGGGCGCCACAGCATCCCCCCCTTACATCAGAGCCCCCCTAAATCAGGGTTCTCAGAGTAACCCTTACATCAGAGTTCCGCTTACAGTGTAAGTGGAAATTCTGCAAACTCTGATGTAAGGGGGGCTCTGGGAACCCTGATTAAAGGGGAATGCTGGGAACTCTGATGTAAGTGAGGGCTGTGGTTACCAGAGTCTGCAGCCTTTCCCCTTACATCAGAATTCCCTGCATACAGAGTTCTCCTTTACAGTGTAAGGGAACTCTGTGGGTTCAGATGTAAAGGGGAACGCTGCAGGTTCAGATGTAAGGGGAGGAACACGGCAGGTTCAGATGTAAGGGGGGGGACACACACGCCAGATTCAGATGTAAGCGGGGGGACACGGCAGGCTCAGATGTAAGGGGGGGAACACGGCAGGTTCAGATGTAAGGGGAGGAACACGGCAGGTTCAGATGTAAGGGGAGGAACACGGCAGGTTCAGATGTAAGGGGAGGAACACGGCAGGTTCAGATGTAAGGGGGGAACACGGCAGGTTCAGATGTAAGGGGGGGAACACAGCAGGTTCAGATGTAAGGGGGGGAACACGGCAGGTTCAGATGTTAGGGGGGGGGGGGCACAGCAAGTTCATATGTAAAGGGGAAACTGCAGGTTCAGATGTAAGGGGGGGAACATGGCAGGTTCAGATGTAAGGGGGGGGGGACATGGCAGGTTCAGATGTAAGGGGGGGGACACACCAGATTCAGATGTAAGGGGGGGACACGGCAGGCTCAGATGTAAGGGGGGGAGGAACACGGCAGGTTCAGATGTAAGGGGGGGGAACAGGGCAGGTTCAGATGTAAGGGGGGGGAACATGGCAGGTTCAGATGTTAGGGGGGGGGGACAGCAAGTTCAGATGTAAGGGGGGGAAACACGGCGGGTTCAGATGTAAGGGGGGGGAACATGGCAGGTTCAGATGTAAGGGGGGAAACACGGCAGGCTCAGATGTAAGAGGGGGGGGGGGCACAGCAAGTTCAGATGTAAAGGGGAAACTGCAGGTTCAGATGTAAGGGGGGGAACATGGCAGGTTCAGATGTAAGGGGGGGGGACACGGCAGGCTCAGATGTAAGGGGGGGAACACGGCAGGTTCAGATGTAAGGGGGGGAACACGGCAGGTTCAGATGTAAGGGGGGGAACACGGCAGGTTCAGATGTAAGGGGGGGAACACGGCAGGTTCAGATGTAAGGGGGGGAACATGGCAGGTTCAGATGTAGGGGGGGGGGGGACACGGCAAGTTCAGATGTAAGGGGGGGGGGGAACACGGCAGGTTCAGATGTAAGGGGGGAATATGGCAGGTTCAGATGTAAGGGGGGAACATGGCAGGTTCAGATGTAAGGGGGGGAACACAGCAGGTTCAGATGTAGGGGGGAACATGGCAGGCTCAGATGTATGGGGGGGGGGGACACGGCAGGTTCAGATGTAAGGGGGGAACATGGCCGGTTCAGATGTAAGGGGGGGAACACAGCAGGTTCAGATGTAGGGGGGAACATGGCAGGTTCAGATGTAAGGGGGGGACACGGCAGGTTCAGATGTAAGGGGGGAACACGGCAGGCTCAGATGTAAGGGGAGGAACATGGCAGGCTCAGATGTGTGGGGGGGGGGGGAACACAGCAGGATCAGATGTAAGGGGGGGGGGGAACACGGCAGGCTCAGATGTAAGGGGGGAAACACAGCAGGTTCATATGTAAGGGGGGGGGGGGACACGGCAGGTTCAGATGTACGGGGGGGGGGGGGGGGACACGGCAGGTTTAGATGGAAGGGGGGAACACGGCAGGTTCAGATGTAAGGGGGGTACACGGCAGGTTCAGATGTAAGGGGAGGAACATGGCAGGCTCAGATGTAAGGGGGGAAACACAGCAGGTTCATATGTAAGGTGGGGGGGGGCACGGCAGGTTCAGATGTAGGGGGGGGACACGGCAGGTTTAGATGGAAGGGGGGAACACGGCAGGTTCAGATGTGGGGGGGGGGGGGGACATGGCAGGTTCAGATGTAAGGGGGGAAACACGGCAGGCTCAGATGTAAGGGGGGAAACACAGCAGGTTCATATGTAAGGGGGGGGGGGACACGGCAGGTTCAGATGTAGGGGGGGGGACACGGCAGGTTTAGATGGAAGGGGGGAACACTGCAGGTTCAGATGTGGGGGGGGCGGCAGGACGGACACGGCAGGTTCAGATGGAAGGGTTGTACACGGCAGGTTCAGATGGAAGGGGGGAACACGGCAGGTTCAGATGGAAGAGGGGAACACGGCAGGTTCAGATGTGGGGGGGGGGGGGGGATACGGCAGGTTCAGATGTGGGGGGGGGGGATACGGCAGGTTCAGATGTGGGGGGGGGGGGATACGGCAGGTTCAAACAAATATATTTATATAGTGTATACTACAAAATATAAATTGCTGTGTGCTGCTAAAGTGTTTAGGACTGGCTTGAATAAAAAGTCAAGACAGCAGGAAGGGGGCCCACTGCAGAACATGTGAAAGGGTCCCACTGCAGAACAATAATAAAGGGACCTGTGATGAGTAAAGGGCCCCAGGCTCAGAGGTAGGAGGGGTGGGGGTCAGGGGGGTCCTTCATGGTTTCTTGTACTGGGGCCCCTGAAGGTTCTAGCTACGCCTCTGTGGATGAGCGTTGCCACCCTAGGACAGGAAGTGTCAAGGTACAAAAAAACCTTAAAAGAAAACTCATGCAGCCACCACATCTAAGGCTTGTTTCTCACCTACAAGTGTGACCAAGTCTCTACGTGTAGGGCAGCAAATTCGCAGAAACGTGGAAAAGAAGTCCCTGACTGTTTACCAAAAACAGACTGGCACACATAAAAAAAAATATATGGCACTGCCAATGCATCTGCTAAAGAGCGGAGAGTTTCTCTGCATGTATGAGTTCCATCCCAAGCCTCGCTGTGGTGAGCCGGTTCGACATTGCTCTGTGTTGGTGACGTCAAATCCAGCTGCCGGTTTGGAGTCTTCTGTCCGGTCCATTGGGGGCCTCTTCACATCACCGACCCTCACGGGTTCAACCAGTGTTCTGTCATCCCTTCCCTTGGGTGGATGCCCATGCGACATCTGGTTCCTACACACCTTTTTGGTTGCCCCCAGCACTGGCCTTGATATGCTGGTCAACCTGCCAAGGTTTGGGTGAGATCGAGGTTCAAAATCAAGCATGATGTTTAACATCGATTGTCTGTCAGCCATTTTTGAACCCTTTCTATTCTTGGAATCCTTTGACTTTGCTTTTACAATATATCTTTTTATCACAAACCGAGGCATAGACATGTTTAGGACTTTTCTGAGGTATGTCTCAAGTGGTTTGTAGCCATCACTCCCACCCCCAGCGCTGGATTAAGAGGAATCTCTTGTCGTTCGTTCCTCTGCATGTCTGAACCTAGCCTAAGAGCTGATAAGTTACAATATGTTACATTTTTGTATTTTTAGGTTTGGGTGCAATGTAATATTTTGTATCTGTGACCTGCGAATAAGGATTTATGCCTTTTTCTCTGAACGTCTTGATCTGGATAAGTACAAGAGATCTGCAGGAGAGTCCTTCTCAGGTTCAAGAGATCTCTGATGCATCCTTAGCAGTCACAATGTATCCATAAGCAATTATCTAACCAATTACTGCGTGCACCACTGCGAGCTATATGTATTATTTACCCCAAACAAAATTAACAATAATTGTTTCAAGCAGCATCTATGGCCTCAACACAAACAATTAACAAAAAAAAAAAAAATCACTAAATAAAAAATACAATAATAAAAAAAAAACAAAAAAAACAACAACGAACGAGCATAAATAAAGGAGCGTGCGCTGGGATCTCTTTAATGGAATGCAGCTTGTATCAGGGAGTTATATTGTATATGAGAAGCACGTTCTATATTTAAACCCGCAAATTTATGCCATTTTGAAAAGTGCCCTTTTTTTTTTTAAATGACTGTCTGGAGCTGTGTAATTAAAGCGGAGTTACAGCGTGATAATGAAGGGTTTCTATGGCAACCGATTTTTATTTGCACCATAAAGAGCCGCAAGGCCCCACTTGTAGGTGCTCATGTGAAAATAAAATTATGTCATTATAGCAACAAAAAAAATAAGAAAACAAAAATCCATATATAGGTTTTTTTTTTTTTTTTTACAGAGGGGCACGATTTCCTGCGTTATTCAAAGACATTCATTCACTCCACTGCGTTTAATGGACTCGATGGAAGCTTTTTAAATATTCTGTCTGAAGAGTTATATTTAAAGAGAAGATGTCACATTATTGATACTGCAAATGCAGCAGAAAATTAAATCACCGGAGAATTCTAATTGATAATGTAATAAAGTGTACACAAAAACACCATCCATAGATTCTAAAAGGTAGAGCTGTATAAGTCGCTAAGAGCTTGCGTTATTGCAAAGCACAGCAATGCATCAAGCAAGGGTTGTTGCACCGAGACCCCTGACCCGACCACGCGCTTATGGGAGGCCCCCGACCCGACCGCACGCCCATGGGAGGCCCCCGACCCAACCGCACGCCCATGGGAGGCCCCCGACCCAACAGCAAGTCTATGGGAGGCCCCCGACACGACCGCACGTCTATGGGAGGCCCCCGACACGACCGCACGTCTATGGGAGGCCCCCGACACGACCGCACGTCTATGGGAGGCCCCCGACACGACCGCACGTCTATGGGAGGCCCCCGACACGACCGCACGTCTATGGGAGGCCCCCGACACGACCGCACGTCTATGGGAGGCCCCCGACACGACCGCACGTCTATGGGAGGCCCCCGACACGACCGCACGTCTATGGGAGGCCCCCGACACGACCGCACGTCTATGGGAGGCCCCCGACACGACCGCACGTCTATGGGAGGCCCCCGACACGACCGCACGTCTATGGGAGGCCCCCGACACGACCGCACGTCTATGGGAGGCCCCCGACACGACCGCGCGTCTATGGGAGGCCCCTGACACGACCGCGCGTCTATGGGAGGCCCCTGACACGACCGCACGTCTATGGGAGGCCCCTGACACGACCGCACGTCTATGGGAGGCCCCTGACACGACCGCACGTCTATGGGAGGCCCCTGACACGACCGCACGTCTATGGGAGGCCCCTGACACGACCGCACGTCTATGGGAGGCCCCTGACACGACCGCACGTCTATGGGAGGCCCCTGACACGACCGCACGTCTATGGGAGGCCCCTGACACGACCGCACGTCTATGGGAGGCCCCTGACACGACCGCACGTCTATAGGAGGCCCCTGACACGACCGCACGTCTATAGGAGGCCCCTGACACGACCGCACGTCTATGGGAGGCCCCTGACATGACCATGTGTCTATGGGAGTCTCCTGACCCGACCACATGTCTATGGTAGGTTCATAACCCAACCACACATCTGTGGTAAGCCCCTCACCCAACCACACAACTGTGACAGGCTCCTGACCCAACCACATGTCTATGAGAGGCTCCTGACCCAACCACATGTTTATATAAGGGCCCAGCCCAACCACAGTTTAGGTGGGGTGCAGCGCAGTGCGGGGGAATACCACACTCAGGCCCAGTGCAATGAAAGAGCTTGTTTTGAAATAATGCAGAGACAGTTCACAAATGACCAGGTGGGCAGACAGCTCAACTGGGAACACTCACAGTTCCAATAGTGTGTAGAGAGCAAAATGCAGCCAAATTGTTAGTGTCTGTAGAGAGGGGAAGAATGCAGCCTGGCCATCTTGTGCCCAACAGGCAGGTGTCCATAGAAGTTGTGAGCCCTAAGCTTTCCCTCATATCAGGAACCTTTCCCTGCTTCCAGTACAACATGCCTATGGGAGGCCCCTAGTACTAGACAACTGTTACCAGGGGTTGGGGATGATAGCTGATCAGATAGATTGCAAACCCTTACAGTAAACATGGCCAACAACAAAATAACACATCTCATTCTTAGCTGAGATCTTAGCTGTAATAGTAACATAGATGTGGAACAGAAAGTGTACAACCTTTTTGTTGCACGGTGCCTCCATTGACCGTGCACCCCAATCAAGGCGTGAAAGGTGAAGGTGCTAGGTGGATTTGTGCTCAGGTTGCAAACCCTGTCCCAATTGCTATGATGTCCTCTGATAATTCAGCACTGGTTGCTTGCTGCTTCTGGTCTCTCACATCTCCAATTGGTCAGAGTCAACCTCACATGTTTATGGAGACCACTGCAGCACCACACAGACGGCTTGAACTGAGGATGACCAGATCATGCAAGCTCATAGGATTGCCCTTCAAACTAAAGGCTGCTTGTCATTTTATACATTGAAAAGTACAATTTTTAAGAGAAGTCACCACATGCACAAATTTTTTCAGGGTTTTCATACAAAATATTATTATTATTATTATACGAGATTTATATAGCGCCAACAGTTTACTCAGCGCTTTACAATGTATAAGGGGGACAACACAATTACAGTACAATACAAAAGGTACAGGAGGGCCCTGCTCGTAGAGCAGATATCCTGAGTTCATATTGATAGCATTGAATGACTTGAGCTAGGACTGTTGAATTCAAACCTTGGTAGAGATGTGGTCATCCTTCAGAACTGGACATTGGAAACCCTTAGGATCCTCTGCCTGGATTTCCATTTTTTCCCCCCAATTTACAGTTCCATGTACACAATAGGGGGATGAGCTTGTGAAGATTTTGTATGGAACAGTGGGATTCATAAATTGCAGGGAGACAAAGACACTCGGGATAGACGAGCTTTTACGTGTTCAGTAATCCCATCTTTTCTTGCAGATAATAATATGCGCTAATGAGTTTCACATCAACATCTCAATGCCTTGCCAAGGCAGCCAACAGCTTGATGTAGAATTAAAGGAAAGCTGCGGTTAAACATGAAAAATGATGAAACTGACATTGGAGGACCCCAGCTTTTTCCTAAGTGCCGCACCAGATTGCAATAGATTAACCATTTTGTGCCCTGAGGTCATTGACGTCTAGATAATTGTGCTATGACCAATTTGTCTACCCAAATTAATTTTTCTTTTTTTAAGGAAATTAAGATTTAATTTGGTATACTATCTAAAGGTTTTAAATATTTTTTCAGTATTATAATTGTATCAGACAATTACGTTATTCAACAGAGGCACACTGCCGTCTACAGGCTGTAGTAGCCTCCGAAAACCGGATTTCATTTGGTATACTATCTAAAGGTTTTAAATATTTTTTCAGTATTATAATTGTATCAGACAATTACGTTATTCAACAGAGGCACACTGCCGTCTACAGGCTGTAGTAGCCTCCGCAAACCAGATTTCATTTGGTATACTATCTAAAGGTTTCAACTATTTTTTCAGTATTATAATTGTATCAGACAATTACGGTACGTTATTCAACAGAGGCACCCTGCCGTCTACAGGCTGTAGTAGCCTCGGCAAACCGGAAACGTGCGTTTTCAGAATGATGCTTTTAGCCTGTATGCGTCATCGAGTCATGGCTTCCTAATCATAAGTAGGGAACAAAGTTGTCAGCGACCACAGGGTGACAGCTAGTAGCTCTCAAATGGATAATGTAGAGCAGGAGTAGGCAACCTCGGCCGCAGTGGTGTATCTACAAGTCCCATGAGACATTGCAAGACCCTGAGAATCACAGGCATTACTCCTAGAGGCAGAGGCATGATGGGATTTGTAGTTTCACCACGGCTGGAGCGCCAAGGTTGCCTACCCCCGATGTAGAGTATAGCTGTTGTCAGGGCCTGGATCTGAACCTGGGACCTCTGCTGTGTCTGGCAGTAACTCTTCTTACTGAGCCTCCTGAGATGCTGGGCAGCTCCCTGCCGGATTGCTTAGACAACCTTGCCTTATGTCTTGCTTCAGGTGAACCTTGAACCCTTTGCTCCTCCCATGAATTTCTTATTTAAGCCATGCTTTTGCAATTTCGGTCTGATTTTAGTAATATAGTGTAATGTCCCAAAGATTTATGGTAGCCTTAGTAGGTGCTGTATTTGTATTTTTTTTTTTTTGCTGGGAAAAGAGAGCCATGATTGTAACTAGAATAGCTCTCTGGAAATCGGCGTCAGCAAAAGATCATACTTTTCCTTTAAAAAACAGCTAAAATTCTTCTTCAAAAAAAAAAAAAAAAAAAAAAAGGAGAGAAACAACAAGAGATTTTCATTTGGCGCCAACATTCTACAGCCAGATACCCAGCAAAGGATATGCTAATGAGATGCTAATTTGCACACCTGCACTTGGAACAGCAATCCCAGCTAATTTATTGGTAAATGTTGCACAAGTCATCTGAGAGCCCGTTAGAAGGCGAGGTGCGAAAAAGTCGCTTCTAATTTTATGTGACTGAAATGGCGTTAAAAGCAGCGTACCTAGAGCGTGATGTATACCAATCTGGAGGAGGAACAGGAAAGTAGAGGAAATGTCCGCTCTGCTTCCAAAAATACTCTCATAACAAAAAGAGGATCTACAATATCTATAATGGACAGTAAAAAAATGTATTTTTGTAAAGAAAAAACACTTTAAAAAATAAATAAATAAATGAAAATAATATTGAGTGGGGTATTGTGAAAAGTTATATGTATTATTTTGCTGTATAATGTGATAATTGAATAAAAATTATTTGATTGAAAAAAAAAAAAGAAAAAGAAGAAAGGTCAAAGGAAAGTCCAAAAATTACAACAGATGATGCCAACCGACCACGCTGCAACCACATGCCTGCAACACGGGGGCGGCACACTCCCATTGACTTGAATGAGGTGTGGTTGGCAAGCAGCAACATCTACCAACTGAGACATTATATGACATATCCATGAAATATATGACCGCTACAATGTATACAAACATGTCCACTGGCCATAATAACTTGCTAGTAGACAGTCAAGGAAAGGGGGGGGGGGGGGGGGGGGGGGGGGGGAGTAGGAACATGGATCGGTTTCAGCTGCTGCAGGAAAAGCCACACAGTGGACCGATTCCTGTAGTTACCTCCCTGTTGCACTGATTACCCTCCCTGTAGATGATCCCCGTAGACCCTCTCTGTAGATGATCCCTGTAGATGATCCCTGTAGATGAATCCTGTAGATGATCCCTGTACACCCTCCCTGTAGATGATCCCTGTAGATCCTCCCTGTAGACGATCCCTGTAGACCCTCCCTGTAGACGATCCCTGTAGACCCTCCCTGTAGATGATCCCTGTAGACGATCCCTGTAGACCCTCCCTGTAGACGATCCCTGTAGACCCTCCCTGTAGACGATCCCTGTAGACCCTCGCTGTAGATCCTCCCTGTAGACGATCCCTGTAGACCCTCCCTGTAGATGATCCCTGTAGATCCTCCCTGTAGACGATCCCTGTAGACCCTCCCTGTAGACCCTCCCTGTAGACCCTCCCTGTAGACCCTCCCTGTAGACGATCCCTGTAGACCCTCCCTGTAGACGATCCCTGTAGACCCTCCCTGTAGATGATCCCTGTAGACCCTCCCTGTAGATGATCCCTGTAGACCCTCCCTGTAGATGATCCCTGTAGACCCTCCCTGTAGATGATCCCTGTAGACCCTCCCTGTAGATGATCCCTGTAGACCCTCCCTGTAGATGATCCCTGTAGACCCTCCCTGTAGATGATCCCTGTAGACCCTCCCTGTAGATGATCCCTGTAGACCCTCCCTGTAGATGATCCCTGTAGACCCTCCCTGTAGATGATCCCTGTAGACCCTCCCTGTAGATGATCCCTGTAGACCCTCCCTGTAGATGATCCCTGTAGACCCTCCCTGTAGATGATCCCTGTAGACCCTCCCTGTAGATGATCCCTGTAGACCCTCCCTGTAGATGATCCCTGAAGACCCTCCCTGTAGATGATCCCTGTAGACCCTCCCTGTAGATGATCCCTGTAGACCCTCCCTGTAGATGATCCCTGTAGACCCTCCCTGTAGATGATCCCTGTAGACCCTCCCTGTAGATCCTCCCTGTAGATGATCCCTGTAGACCCTCCCTGTAGATGATCCCTGTAGACCCTCCCTGTAGATGATCCCTGTAGACCCTCCCTGTAGGCCCTCCCTGTAGATGATCCCTGTAGACCCTCCCTGTAGATCCTCCCTGTAGATGATCCCTGTAGACCCTCCCTGTAGGCCCTCCCTGTAGATGATCCCTGTAGACCCTCCCTGTAGGCCCTCCCTGTAGGCCCTCCCTGTAGATGATCCCTGTAGACCCTCCCTGTAGATGATCCCACTTCCCCTTGCTGTCTGGGTCTCCTTGTATGTCCCTTACACGCGCAGAACTGCTGGCTGCCCCTCCTCTCCTTCCTTCTGACTGCTGAGGGCACACAGGGGGTTTCAGGGTGGAGGGGGGGGGGGGAGGGAAAATGTCATATTTACCAGCCCCTTCTTTTTCTGAATGAACACAGAGTGGTCAGTACCAATCACTTACTGTGTTCATTTATAACTGAAGCACAGTAAACTGTGTTTACTGTGCTTCAGTTTGTGAATGAGCAGGAGCCTCTGTATAGGGCGCTTTCTGTTCATTTATCTGCAGTGCAGCGGAGGCTGCAGAGAAAGGATTGGGGATCTATGTCTCCAGCCCATTTCTCTGTCTCAAAAGGGAGAGATCAGGGATCCGTTTAGACCAGGGGTCTCCAAACTTTCTAAATAAAGGGCCAGTTTTACTGTTCTTCAGACTTTAGGGGGGGCCGGACGTTGGCCAGCGGGAGTGGGAATTTTACTGGCATCATTGGGAGTAACATCATTCCATATGGTCTTAGGGGGAGGAATAGTGCCCCAATGTTAGCATCATAGGGAGAAATAGTGCCCCATTGTGGGTTTCATAAGGAGGAATAGTGCCCCATTGTGGGTATCATAAGGATAAATAGTGCCCCATTGTGGGTATCATAGGGAGGAATAGTGCCCCATTGTTGGTATCATAGGGAGGAATAGTGCCCCATTGTTGGTATCATAGGGAGGAATAGTGCCCCATTGTTGGTATCATAGGGAGGAATAGTGCCCCATTGTTGGTATCATAGGGAGAAACTGCGCCCCATTGTTGGTATCATAGGGAGAAATAGTGCCCCATCATTGGTATAAGGAGGAATGGTACCCCATTGTTGGTATCTTAAGGAGGAATAGTGCCCCATTGTTGGAATCATAAAAAGGAATAGTGCCCCATTGTTGGAATCATAGGGAGGAATAGTGCCCCATTGTGGCTGACAGATGGCAGAATAGTATCTCATATCAGTGGGAGGAATAGTGCCCCGGGGCCGGATAAAGGCAAGCAAAGGGCCGCAGTTTGGAGACCACTGGTTTAGAGGACTAGTGCCCCACTGTTGGTATA
>JBBDGP010003950.1:45000-120000 GCA_037952835.1 Lithobates septentrionalis | reverse complement strand
TGTAAAAAAAAAAAATGAAAACCATTTATTATTTTCCTTCCACTTTACAATTATGTGCCACTTTATGTTGGTCTATCACATAAAATCCCAATAAAATACATTTACATTTTTGGTTGTAAAATGACAAATGGTGGAAAATTTAAAGGAGTATGAATACTTTTTCAAGGCACTGTATTCACTTGGCATTACAGTTCGGAATATGATATTTGGACTTCACTGGTTGGACACTGTATGATATCTCTTTTTATTACGGGTCTCTATGCCCCTCCATCTAATGCAGGCAGATATACAGCTTGTGGAAGGGGCCAGCAGGAGCCTTCCTGGGTCCAATGGGATCAGACAATGTCAGTCACATGACTACAATAAAGATCATTATCCTTGTGGTAAAACTTTGTGAATTGATCCCAAATTTTCAACAATCCAGAAATATTATAGAACTCACCTCCGTGCACATAGCCGTGGAGTGTGCAATCCGAGGGCCCCACCAGATGAATCAGACTGGACTGACTATATCCCACCGTGTACGGCTCTGCAAGAGAATTAAAAGAGGATATAAAACATCACAAATTTACTACCAGGATCGGGAGTTTTAAACATATAATGAAATGGAAGATTTATAAAAACGGCTAAATCGCTTAGTGAGCGTTCCTGCAGCCTGCCAAGCACTCCCGCCATTGTTTGAAGAAGACTAAGACTTCTCTTATATAAACCGATTGCCTGATGCGTTCACTAAGGCTTCGTTCGCATTACTGCAGGTGAACACATGCGTTGTGTTCCCGCACATTACGCATAGTGCTGCCCATTTACTTTAATAGGCTGCCCTACGAATACACTGCTCCGGGTTGGTCCGTCTATACTGGGGTGGTCTCAAACTGGCGGCCCTCCAGCTGTTGCAGTACTACAATTCCCATGAGGCATTGCAAGGCTGACAGTTACAAGCATGACTCCCATTGGCAGAGGCATGATGGGACTTGTTCCGCAAACAGCTGGAGGGCCACCAGTTTGAGTGCCCTGGCCTATACGCTGGTCCCCAAATCCACACAGGAGGGTGCCGGTCCGGCTCAAAACGGCGGAAACTTCTAACAAGCATATGAGAGGGATCTTAAATGATAGAATGAAGAGGTTTGATGAAGTCTGGGACTCATGGGTCAGGTATCTGTCTGGAGATCCTAGATCAGTGATGGCGAACCTTGGCACTCAAGATGTTTTGGAACTACATTTCCCATGATGCTCAACTACACTGCAGAGTGCAAGAGCATTATGGGAAATGTAGTTCAAAAACATCTGGAGTGCCAAGGTTCGCCATCACTGTCCTAGATCTTTGCCTGATTAGAGCGACTTCTGAGCTGTGACTTGGAGCACGGGGTCATTCCTTACGCTCTTCTTCCAACTTCTCTCTCTGACCACTCTCTCTCTTCTTGTTAGTCTTTGTTGCAGTAGAACGAGGGTTTTTGGGCCTAGTCCCTAACAATCCTTAATGGAGGATTGTCCCTACTGGGGATTGTCCCTGTCTGGGATTGAGTCTGATGTGGTGAGGGAAGAGGTGCACTCTCTAAGGATATGTGGAACCCCTCCTTTCGCACATACGGTGAATCATACGGGCACCTACAACCCACTGAGAGTTTTAAGTTCACATTTACTTTGACTTTGTTAAAGGTGGAGATATTACCGCCAATAGTATACGGTGATTGAGATGCATTGTGGTAATGTTGCATTAAGAATAATAAATGGGAATGGGGGCTTCCCCATGGAGACACAGCTAATTTAAACTACCTATATTACCAACGAAAGTCTCCATTTGGAGGAATGCCTACAGTAGGTGTAACATTCTGCCTAAAAATGTTCAGATATCCATTTCAATAGCATATATTTTATACTGTACATGTTCTTTTCGAATACTTTGTTTTGAGAAAAAAAATTTAAATAAAAAAATATTGAAAGAGAATAAACTGCGGAAACTTCAAAAAGAGAGGTTGGTGAGGTGCGCATGCGCGGAGCTCGCAAGATGGCCGCTAAAGCCTAGAGCTCCGCTCCCTCACGATCGACCGGCGCTCACAGCACGGACCACAGCGCACCACCGCAAGATTGAAGTACCTGGTGATACTCCCCAAGGTCCAGGCTACACCCCCATATGCCCGGGGCCCCGGTGAAACGAAACCTGTGGCCACAACAGGAGCAAACAAAAACGGCTGAGACGCCCAAGATGGCCGCCGCTACACAGGCACAGCCTCTGCCTCAGATTCTCAGCTCCACAGGCCCGGTGGACTACAGGTCAGAGCAACCCCTCACTCCCCCTCACTTCATTCCAGGGAGACAGCAGGGATACCCACCTCTGCTGACCCCCTCTCCAGCCTCTACAGGATCCCTGCAGGATCGCCCCCTCTATGCAGGCCCTCTATCCCCCCAGGGATCTACCTCAGATCACACAGGCCTCACACCATATGCCTTCCCTGCCAGTGACTCTGCTTCTCACATGGACTCCCTCTTCCACAGATTCTCTGAACTTTTGGACAGAGGCCTGGCTCAAACGGCAGCTAAAATTACAGGGGACCTGAAGGCAGACTTTATTAATTTAGGGGCCCGTATCGATGCGATCGAACACAAAATGGAGGACACTATAGCTGTCACTAATCAACACTCGCAGCACATCAGCACTGTGCGAGATCAATTAGACCTAGCAATGGCTCGTATTGACGAACTTGAGAATAGGTCCAGACGATATAACATCAGAATCCGAGGCCTACCGGAAACGATTCACAATGTTCCAGAAGCAGTCCAGGACCTGATTAAACAACTAATCCCTAATATCTCCTCTCAACACCTTGAATTGGACAGGGCACACAGAGCCTTAGGACCCCCCAGAAAAGACGGCACCCCAAGAGATATTATCGCTAAGCCCCACCACTACACAGTTAAAGAGGAAGTGATGAGACAGGCCAGGTCCTCTCACTCAGTGCAATGCATGGGACACCCAGTACAGATCTTCGCAGACCTGTCGCCCTCTACGATCCAAAGGAGGAGATCACTAAAACCCCTCCTGCTCGCTCTCACCCAAAGAGATATAAAATACAAGTGGGCCTTCCCGTTCGCGGTTAAATTCTCCGTCCAGGGGAAACATTACGCCTTCTCCTCCCTACCAGAAGGAGAAAAATTGCTCCTGCACCTGAAAATCATCTCCCAGGAAGCCGAGATGGACACGACCAATGCCGGGACCAACTCCAACAAACGACAGACCCCCACCAGCCCTCAATCTCCACTGTGGTCAACAGGAAAAGCAAAGAAGGCCAAAGACAACAACCAAACCTGAAGCCAATGATGATGTGAACTGCATCTCTTCTATCCCGATTGTGAAGTGGGGATCGTTTGACCATCCCCTGGAACTGGGGGGATCCTCTGGGCCTAGTCACTTGGCAGGCTACACAACCGGGCAAAGTTTTCTGACTTTCCAGAACTTTTTGTTACTTGTTTTTTGTTTTTCTGGTTCCAGGGGGGGAGGGGGAATTGGGATTTTATCCAGATTTTCCCTCTTTATTTATTGATAATTTTAACTAGCCCATCGACATATCCACTGTGCTCACGGGAGCAGTGCCTCTCTAGATTGAGAGGGGCTGCTTCCTCCCGCCTGCCTATGAGGGGGGGAGAGACCTTATCCCCCTTGATTAAGGATTTTTTTTTTTTTTCTTTTTCAGGCCTAGTTTATAGACGCTCTGCTGTGATAGCAAATGAGTAGCAAACTAGGAGGATACTATATTGGGTGGCGATTTAAGGGCCACTAACTAGTAACTCTGTTATGACAACCGGGTTTACCACAGTATTGGTTTTTCAAAATTTTCTTTGTTTTTTCTTCCAGCATTTTTTCCCGTAAGGGATCAAGTTTTATGTTGGGCGTTCGGTTTCGTGAGGAAACACTTGCGCACCCACCTAACCCCTAGACACCCGAAGGTCTCTGGGGGCTAGGCTGTCTGAGCCCAGATGGGCCAGACATACTCCAATTTTTTTCTAGAAGACATAGGGGGTTTCTCCTTCCCTGTGTCTTTTCTTTCTTCTATAGGAGACCTTCTCTTCTCTATCCTGCACCCCCACCCCTCATCCCCAATCAATACATTGTGCCTAACCACATCTTGTGTTTCAGATACCACACACTCACCCACGGGAATTCCTGATATCTTCCCGCCCAGAAGAATCTACGATCATCATCCTAAAGTCCAGGTTCCCACGCACCAAAGGGTAAGTGAGGGCCATTGCACTACACTCCAACTGCTCCATGGCTAACGACCCTACAGCTGAACTCCACATAGCCTCTCACAATGTCCAGGGAATCAATTCCCAGATTAAGAGGAGAAAGGTCCTCGATTATTATAAGCATCTCAAGCTAGACATTATTATGATGCAAGAAACACACTTCCCCTCCCGGTATAGCCCTAAGTATCTCCACCCTCATTTCCCACAGTTTTTCTTAGCGAGCGCAGACAACAAAACTAAGGGAGTTGCAATCATAATTTCCAAACATCTTAACTTTGTAAAACTGTCTGAATTAGCTGATCCGGAGGGCAGGTTCCTCCTGGTCAAGGGAACAGTGGGGGACCACCTGTATTCCCTGGTCTCCTACTATGCCCCAAATAGAGGACAAGCAAAATTTTTTGACTCCCTACTGCGCAGCCTCGCTCAGAAATTGGAGGGAACGGTCATCTTTGGCGGAGACTCGAACGCAGCGTTCGATCAGGGATTGGACAAGTCTAAACCCCTTCTGACTCAACTAACACGACCCACCAAAGAGAGCCTCAGGATCGCCAAAACAATCCATGCCCACGGCTTAACTGACACTTGGAGGGAACTTAACCCCAACAAAAGGGACTATACCCATTACTCTCCCCCTCATAATACCTATGCGAGGATTGACCACATTTTAACCCCACCCTCCCTACTCCCTTTGATCCACAAAGCACAAATCAGGGAGTCGGCCCTCTCGGACCACTCCATAGTGACCATTTCACTCAAAAGGGGCCCCCTGGGCGGATCCAGGGGACACTGGAGATTGAATGAGTCATTATTATCTGACCCCATCAAGGTCATTGAACTCGAAAAAGCCCTTAAAGAATATTTTAAACTCAATAAATCAGAGGATATTTCTCCAGAAACATTATGGGCTGCACATAAAGCGTTTATAAGAGGTACACTCATCCAGATTGCCACTCAAACCAAACGAGCACAAAAAGCAGACCTAATTAAGTTGGAAAAGGAATACACCACGCTGAAAGCTTCCCACAAAAGGGACCCCTCCAAGACCCCTGTCTCCCTTCTAGATAGAGCGAGAATTGATCTCAATCTAGCACTCACATCTAAGGCTGAAAAGGCCATTCGCTGGAATGGACAAAAATTCTACTCTCAGGCAGACAAAATAGGTCCCCTCTTGGCTAAAAAACTGTCTCCCCCCATCAGAACCCATGCCTTCCCCAAACTCAGAGTAAATGGCCAACCCCCCACGACCAATCCTTCCAAGATTCTAGATGCCTTTCAGGGTTTTTACTCTACTTTATATAGCCAAACAAATACACCAAACGCGAACTTAATCCCTCAGTTTCTGGAAGGTGTCCCCCTACCCTCCCTAAGAGGCCCACAAACAAAAGATGGAAACACCCATCTCTGAGGAGGAGGTTTTGGGGGTCATAAAAGACCTTAGAAGGGGATCAGCTCCGGGTCCGGATGGCCTTTCTGTAGCATACTACAAGTCTTTTGCAGTCATTCTGGCACCTCACCTGACCTCCTTCTTCAACTCCAAAACCAATGGAAACCCCCTAGACATCCATCTCAACACCGCGTTAATCACGGTCATACCCAAACCTGGCAAAAATCACGAAGACGTTAGCAACTACAGACCGATCTCACTCATAAATAATGACCTAAAAATACTTACCAAAATAATGGCTAACAGGTTGTCCTCTTTTATTACACAATATATACATAAGGACCAGGTAGGATTCATACCCGGGAGACAGGGTCCTGACCAAATAAGGAGGGCGATAGATATCACCTCGATTCTTCAAACTAACTGGACAGGGGGGCCTCACCAATCGGGACTCCTTCTATCCTTACACCTGCAGAAGGCCTTTGACACGGTCTCCTGGCACTACATCTTCACTATATTGGAGAGATGGGGATTCGGTAGCCGTTTTCTGGGACTTCTGCATGCTCTATACTCACAACCAAAGGCCCAAATACGCATCCAAGGCCATTACTCCAAACCAATAGACATTTCACGGGGCACTAGACAAGGGTGCCCTCTATCCCCCCTAATCTTCGCAATAGCCATAGAAACCTTAGCAATCGCCATTCGACATAACCCGAACATAAAAGGGGTGACCTGTGGAGACCAGATGCACAAATGTGGGCTCTTCGCCGACGACATCCTCCTTTTCCTGACTTCCCCCCTCACTACACTACCTAATCTCTGCCTAGTGTTAAAGAACTTTTCTAAAATCTCTGGACTCGAAGTCAATTTCACCAAATCTCAAGCTCTTAATGTCTCATTACCGCCACAAACAGTTGACTCTCTGAAACAATCCTTTCCCTTCAAATGGGGCGACACATCCATTAGCTACCTGGGAATCACACTGACGGCCAAGACGGAAACGCTTTATGCGCAAAATTATCCTTCACTCTTCAAGAAACTAGAGGCAGATCTTATTTCATGGTCAAAACACGAGCTATCCTGGCTCCGTTAAGATGACCCTACTCCCCAGGCTCCTCTACTTCTTTCGCTCCCTCCCTATCCCAATCAGGAAAGATCACCTAAGAGCTTTGCAGAGTAAAATTCTCCGATATATTTGGGGTAAGAAAGGTTATCGTATCCCTCAGAGTACCCTCTTCCTTCACGGACGCAAGGGAGGGCTGGGTCTCCCAAACCTACGTAAATACTACTTGGCTGCCAGATTGGCCCAACTGTCCTCAATTTACTCTCGCTACGAAAAGCCAGACTGGGTGAATATCGAAAGACAAGCCATCCCCAAACACACGATAGACTACATACTTTGGTGCCCACCTAAATCTAGACCACCCATACTATCACCCACTCTATCCCACTCCTGCGCCCTTTGGGACTCCCTACGGCACTCCACGGCTCTGGTCTCCACGGGTCGACCCCTAGCTCACCTATTCCACAACCCTGACTTCCCACCTGGACTTGACATCTCAGCATTCAAATGGTGGTTGGACAAAGGGCTATACCGGATAGGGCACTTCTTCACTCCCAATGGACCAATCACCCTCAAATTCTGTATCAAACACCTGGACCTCCCGGAATCGGAAAGATTCCGCTTTTACCAAATCACTCACTTTCTCCACTCTATTTGGAAAGAGAAACCGCTCCCACCTAAATTCACAGTATACGAACATTGGTGCGGACAAGCCATGGAGCAGAGGGGAGGCATATCAGTGATATATTCGGCCCTCACTTGCCCTACAGACAAAACCACATATATGAAGGCATGGGAATCTGACTTCCAATGCTGCAGGGACATAGAGATCTGGCAAGCTGCTCTTACTAAATCCTTTAAGGGGATCCAGAACATCTCCTTGAGGGAGGCAAGTATCAAATTGATTACCAGATGGTACCTAACCCCTACCAGGTTGGCAGCAATCTATCCCTCAGCGAACCCATTATGTTTCAGAGGATGTCAACACCTGGGCACTATGGCCCACATTTGGTGGGAATGCCCCAAAATACGCACTTTTTGGAGAAAAGTCTTCTCTATGATATACAAGGTGACGACTTGCCAGATCCCTAGGTCCCCAGAGGTGGCTATTCTCAACGCTAACCTTTCTGGAATTTCTAAGGCTAATCAAACATTGATCAACTTTATATTATTGGGCACCAAAATCTCAATTGCCAAAGCATGGAAACAACCAAGGCCCTCGTTCAACGCAGTAAAAAGGAAGGTGTCATGGATTATGGCTCAAGAAAAACTTTCGAGCATCCTGACAAACACCTCTAAGAAATTCCAAACAATATGGGAACCCTGGGCCCAATACATGGGAACCTCCCTCATACCAGGGGTTCAGGCACGCAACAACCCCTAACCCACACATAGACGAATTCATCCTGCCTTAATCTGAGAAACACACAGATGTACTCCTGCTCCCCCCTCACCCACCTGGAAAGACCCCTCCACCCCCCCTCCCTCCTCACTCTTCTCTCTCTCTCTTTTAACTCTTTCTCCTGTCTTCTATCTCACATCAGTTAGCTAACTGGTGGCAATTCAATATGTAGCTAACATACGGTAAACTACCTAGCCCACGGGGATTCATAGTCCCTCAACATTCCTGAAGGCTCCAACCTAATGGGCATAGGAGAAGTAGGGGGTTTTTTCCCCACCTGGCACAGCTAGATCCCGTCAGGGGTGCCGGGGTAGGGGAAAGTTCCCGTGAGGTTTTAGTGAAAATGCTTGGAGAATGTATTTCTAAAACATAGATACGAATATATCTCAGGTTTACCCCACCAAAAGCCTATAATGATGAGAAACCGTATGTTTTATGTTGTTTTCTTTTTCGAATTGTAACCTTTATGTCTTTTGTTCAAGGAGGCATTCCCTCCTGTGCATTCCAATATGTTAATGCATACAATGTATGATGTAATTGACAATAAAAACATATTGAAAGTTAAAAAGAGAGGTTGGTGACTGCACACTAATGCATGGAAAATCCAGAAGCTTTGTTGAAGTCATCTGTAAGTAAAAAAACATCACAGCCACTCAAAGCAAGGAACAAATGTTGACGCTTTTCACGCGAAAAGCGCTTCATCATAACCTTAGCATGAAATGCGTCAACGTTTTTGTTTCTTGTCTTGAGTGGCTGTGATGTTTTTTTTACCTACAGATGACTTCTACAAAGCTTCTGGGTTTTCTATGCATTAATGTGTTCATTGTACACACTTCAAAACCACCTCTGCAGTCTGACTGGTTATGATGGACTCCACTAAAGACAAGTGAAGGTAACGGCAAGCATTGATATCTACAGCTTGGTGGCTGATCTCAAAAGCCGAACAAAACCGATAATAAATGCTACATAGTAAATTTCTCATTTTAGCGCCATGGCTAACATATTTGTCACACTGGATGGGATACACTTTTGAGACCCTGAGGCAAGTGGAGCATCATTCAACTGAAAGGGAGGGGATGGGAGGAGCCGAGTCCGGTCCCCGTAACCTGTCAAAGTAATGAGATTGGCCTCCTAATACTGGAGTTCTCACTACAGCTTCTTCATCAGAACTCTGTTGGACACCGCAGGCATGGGGACGCCATTTAATGTTATATCTATCATATCTTTTGAAGAACATTATGTAGACCAGGGTTTCTCAACCAGGGTTCTTCTAGAGCAGTGATGGCAAACCTTGGCACCCCAGATGTTTTGGAACTACATTTCTCATGATACTCAACTACAATGCAGAGTGCATGAGCATCATGGGAAATGTAGTTCCAAAACATCTGGGGTGCCAAGGATCGCCATCACTGCTCTAGAGTCTAGGGGTTCCTTGAGCAATAAGAAATTTCTGCCTCTTAGAAGAGTAACCACTGACACTGATGATCTTTTTGGGGGATTCTTCCCAATAACCATAAGTGTCATGAGCATTCTTTCCACTGACCATCACACTAATGTACTATAAGCTGTAAATATAATTATTAGCAGGGTTTCCCTGGAGCCAAAAAGTTATTGCAAGGGTTCCTCCATGTTAAAAAGGTAGAGAAAGGCTGATGCAGACAATAAGACTGGCAGTATGTGGACGGTCCTGCAAATGACCAAGTTTGGACATGGATCAGCCAGTTTGATGTGGAAGAACTCAAGTCTCCTTAACCCTACTGAACACCACTGGGATGAATTGGAATGCTAATTGTGAGCCAGATCTTCTCAGTACCTGATCTCACAAATGCTCATTTGGATGAAAGGGTTTCTAACCTTCCCCTGTGCTTTCACAGCCTCATGGCAACAGTCTTGGAAAGGTCTTTTTCTGTTCCATCATGACTGTGTACAAAGCCAGATTCATAAAGACATGGGTTGACCAGTGTGGTGTGGAGAAACCTGAGGGTCCTGCACAGAGTCTTGACCTCAACCCTACTGAACACCTTTGGGAAGAATTGGAATGCCAACTGTGAGCCACGTCTTCTCATTCAATATCCGTACCTAATCTCAAATGTTCTTTTGGATGACGGGGTTCTAGCCTTCCCCTGCAATTCTAGTTTTGTGACAACAGTCTTGGAAAGGTCTTTTTCAGTTCTAGTATGACTGTGTAAAAAGCCAGCCTCATAAAGACATAGTTTAACCAGTTTGGTGTGGAAGAGCTGGAGTGTCCTGCACAGAGCCCTGACCTCAACTCTACTGGACATTGGGGATTAATTAAAACACTGATTGTGAGCCAGGTCTTTTCATCCAACATCAGTACCTGACCTCACAAATGTTCTTTTGTGTGACCGGGGTTCTAGCTTTCCCTTGCAATTCTAGCCTCATTTCAACAGATTGGAAAGACCCTTTTCTGTTCCGCCATGACTGTGCCTATGGTGGAGCAAAACCAGTTCCATACAGACATGCTAAGCTATGATTAAGTGGGGGCAAAATATTATAGTGGAGGATAATGCGTGGAGTGTCACTGGTTGTGCATATGCTGAACAATAAGGTTGATTTTACCTTTGGGAATTGGTGTGTGGCTCCAGGGCTTTGCTAAATCTATAAAGACACAGTTTGAGCAGTTTGGTGTGGAGCAAATTAAGTGACCTTCACACAGCCCTTAACTCAACCCTACTAAACACATGTAGCAATAACTCTCGGCGGAGCTGCTGGTTTAAGCGGGCTTGTTATCTTCACTCTCCTTCCCTCTGTTTTACCGGCACCGGGTCTAGGGTTCCGTTGAGTTTACCTCTGGACGATACACGCACCAACACTTGAGTACCTTTTCAATGCTTTATTAAACGATTTACTAAGGAAGCAGCAGGAAAGAGGCAGAAGGGAAACTGCAGAAGAAACTCAAATATGTTCTTGTAAGACTCATGACAAATGTCCTGGTAGAATTTGGATATTACAATGGAATGCGCTCCCCTCGTGGGACACACTCTTTGCTCGCCTGGATAGGCCTCTCTCACTTGTCCAGCAGCCAGTACGTAGCATGAACAAAAGTCTCTGCCACAGACTTGTTTGGGATAAACCTGTACGATCCTCTGCCACAGGATGTATTGGTTTTCTGCAATGAACGTCAGTCACAGTGCTTGAACCTTTAAGCCAACCCGGCAACACTATGCTGTATAGTTACTTTTAGGATACGTCCTCCAACCGAGTCACCAGGCCCCTCTCCAGACCAGCTAGAACAAAAGGGAAGGGGAGGTTGGAACAAGTTACACCTATAAATGGTCAAATAATTAAATGACCAATTCTAATGTTGAAATGTATGAACTGTTGCTGTAACCATAATCGGCATATAGAAAAGAGGGGGAAGCACCCTGTTCTAGTGGCCGGGTAAGGGGTTACTGTGGCAACAATTAATGATATGCGTATCAAATGATTGCTGTCTGTATTTCCAAAAAATATAAATCTCTTTATTATTAATTAAGATACAATTATCATCATGGTATAACAACCTGGATTTAGAGGGTCAACAATGCCCATTTGCAGCATCACTGTGCCCATTTGCATGCCTCACTGTGCCCATTTGCAGCCATAGGTCCCCTGAACTTCAAACTCGGTAGTTAAGGGTTCCTAGATGCCCCCTAGCTGCAGCAAAAATTTGGGGTCTCTGAACCCAAAGGGTCCCAAAATGACATTGCTGCAGATGGACACGGTTGACCGAATTTGGGGCCCCATATCTCGGGCCCACTTAGTGCTAAGAACCCCAAATTTGGTCTACAAACCCAGTGGAACTAGCACCATAACATTTCCAAAGCTGGGGTTTCTAGCACCAAGTGGCCCCGAGATACAGGGCCCCAAAAATCAGTTCAGAAAATGTCAAGCACTTTTCTGCAGCAGAGAATGACATTTTCTGAACCGAATTTGGGGCCCCGTATCTCGGGGCCACTTAGTGCTAGGAACTTCAGCTTTGGATAAGTTGTGATACCAGTTCCACCGGGATTGCACACCAAATTTGGGGTTCCTAGCACCAAGTGGCCCTGAGATACGGGGCCCCAAAGTCGGTTCGGAAAATGAAATTTTTTGCTGCAGAAAAGTGCTTGACTCGAGTATAAGTCGAGGGGGGCACTTTCAGCACAAAAAAATGTGCTGAAAAATTCGACTTATACTCGAGTATATACGGTAATCCAAAATAGCCGGTTGACAACAAGAAAAATCCTTTGGATTGGGTGGAGATGGATGGAGGGAGGGAGGATCGTGGTAACCTGTCCACTACTAATGATTAATCGAATTCTGTGACAGGGGAGATCTGGGTGGCTCAATTAAATGAAAGCAGTGGAAGTCCGCAAAGAAGGGAACCTGTCCCACGAGAAGATATTCGGTAAATTGAAGAAGTTAGCAGAGTTCAATTAATAGTGATGGTCAGCATAGGTAGTTTCAATTGAAAAGTTCATTTACGATGAGATGATGGATATAAGTAAACACTTAAATTTAATAAGAGTAAGGAACTTTACCATCTGTTGCTCTATTCAAATAGAGATTGATCATCTGGATTTTAGTCAGGGTGGATCGTTCTTCATGATATCCTCCTCATGAGCAGTGGACCGGTGTAAGTAATTGGTGCAGCTCCGTGTTATTGCATCAATGGCTGGAGGGATAGCGGGAGGGACAAGTAGCTCACCGCTGACTCTGCCTCGTTCCCAGTCCGGTACTGTGGCGCCCGCCCGCCAAACGTGAGCCGACCGGCCCAAGAAGTTCCCGTGTAGGGCACGGATCCACAGCAAGTAAATGGAGGCGATCCGTTCTTTCAATGTCGGGTCCAGCGGGTGGATCGGGCTGGCTCGGTTTCCTTACACTTGCGGCCATTGTATTGTTTTCTTGTTTTTCTGTCTGGCTTGTCATTCTAACATGCATGCAGCAATTGGGTCCTATTGGACTTAATTATACCTTATCCATTTTAATTTTAAATCCAGGTTGTTATACCATGATGATAATTGTATCTTAATTAATAATAAAGAGATTTATATTTTTTGGAAATACAGACAGCAATCATTTGATACGCATACCATTAATTGTTGCCACAGTAACCCCTTACCCGGCCACTAGAACCGGGTGCTTCCCCCCTCTCCAGACCAGCACGCTGCGTGATCCTTCCATGACGGGTCCTCCCCTGGGATCTCCTCGGTTGTCCAGCTTCTTCCCTCTGGATAGACAGCTCAGGACCATTCCTCGGCTGCTGTGGTAGGCCCCAGACAGGCTTCTGGGCCCACCCACGCGCCGCAGTGACGTGGGCCTCCGGAACGGAGGACCACGAGATTGCTCTCTAACGCATACCTGTCGGTCAGGAGGGCCAGCAGGTGGCTGTAAATACCCCCCACAATATGGCGTCTGTCCCATAAATACCCTCGCCCAGAATGCAACTCGGAGGACCACCTCCACCGAGTTGTCTCCGGGACAGAAGAGCATCCATACGCTTCAACACGTTGCCTTTCCAACACCGACCAGTGATAACAGCGACACCCACCGGTCAGCCTGGAAACACACACAACGTCAGCCAAGCTGGAACAGAGGCAAACCTAACCTATTTAACGAACAAGTTACTAAATTTACCTAACATATGGTAGGTCGCAAATCTACCAGCGCCACACACCTTTGGGATGAATTGGCACACCAATGGTGAGCTAGGTCTTCTCATCCAACATCAGTACTTGACCTCAGAAATGGGTTCAAATTCCCACAGATACCAAAATCTTGTAGAAAGCCTTCCCAGAAGAGTTTAGGAGGATGGAGAAACTCCACATTAATGCCAATGGTTTTGGAATGGGGTGTACAACTCTGCTCTTTGAACACATGGTTCTCATGTAAGTCAGGTTGATGCTCTAGGACACAATGTGCAGTTGAAATGGTTGGCCAGTGGCACACCCTAATGGCCTTAGTATACGTTTTGAAAGCCAATATATATTCAACTGCACAACAAGAACAGGTAGATTTTGTTTGGAGTCTGAGTACCGGGACCTCATTTAGGCGCAATGAATGAGCCATTCCCAAAAATTCCGACATACAAAATTGCCCACAATGAAGGGCCAATGCTAGAGCTACAATGTGAACTCTTTCCTGGGAGGAGGCAAGGTTTTCTATTATGTTGCCCCAATACAAATGAGGCCAGATGTGCAAAAGTAGCATTAATGGAGGCTTTCCTCCTAGAAATGTCTGTATGTATGTCCCAAGGAGCATTGCCCGACCTGTACTCCCAAGTTTTCCCCTGATAGGCAGAGCCTACAATACACCAATATGTGTTCAGCAGCAAGGTCATGTGCTGCTTTAAAGCAAACACGAACGCTACCTCTGCTCTTGAAAATGCTAGTTGCCTGGCTGGTGCAATGACCCCCAAAAACGTAATTCACCAAACAACAACGAACATTTAAATAAGGACATTGGCTTTCCCAATTTGTAATACCTCTTTTGAATTGGCGCCAGAGGTCCAATATAACAGCCAGACAGCTAGTATTATCAGGTGGTGCTCAGCAATGGCAGCCTCCTCATTTGTTTCCTGACAGGTTTACTTCGAACACCTAAGTGGTAGGGCATTCATTGGCTTTTCATGAGAGAAATATGAGGCCACCATAGCCGACCTTCTGAAGATGCTACTTTCCTGCCTGTTATCTAGCTCATCTAGCTGCAGTGATTTCTGAGCCACTGACCTGGAGCAAGTAGAGAGATGAGAAGTTTTGATGTTCTTTTGCAGCTTGCTTGTTCCAGGTCTGTGGCTCAAAAGTACTGAAGGCAGGAAAAAGAGCGGTACCAAGGGCAAAGCCCATACTTCCTCTATAAACTCAGTCACTTTAAGTGGCCAGCCGACCCAAAAAACAATATTTCAGTCTAAGAAAAGACAAATCGGGTTTAATTTTGACCGTTGAGTTCAATGTCCCACAGGCTTCCAAAATCATAAGCTACATAAGCTTAGGCAACCCCCCTTCCCTCAGTCAACAGTACTCAGACACCCAGTAATGGCAGCACTGGGGTCATTGACTCAAAGCGTTGAAGCCAAATACCTTTGCGCTTGCACAGTAATCCCAGGGGCCATGAGAATTAAATAAATGTTCCTTGGGCCCCATCAGCTCAGCAACAGGGGCCGGAGACAAAGAGGGGGCTATTTACTCATTTTCAGGCGCAAGTATAATAATCAGAACACACATTGTGTATGGGGCTGCTTGGCCCCAGAACAGTCCGGGTGCCCATGCTAAACCGTGTCAACAGCCAAAAGCACCTACAACAGTGAGCATCAGAACCGGAGCACGGAGCAATGGAAGAGGCTGGCCTGGTCTGAAGATTCAAGAATGGTTTGAGGAACACAATGATTTTGAAGTGTGGACTTGGCCTTCATATTCTCCAGATGTCAATCAAATTGAGCATCTATGGGATGTGCTGGAAAAACAAGTCCAAACCATGGAGGCCCCACCTCCTAACTTACAGTACTTCACAACATGTACGATGGGCACGTGAGCATCAGAACTGAGCAATGGAAGAAGGTGGCCTGGTCTGATGAATTCAAGAACGGTTTGAAGAGCACAGCAAGTTTGAAGTGTGGACTTGGCCTCCATATTCTCCAGATGTCAATCCAGCTGAGCATCTGTGGCATGTGCTGAAAAAACAAGTCCAATCCATGGAGGTCCCACCTCCCTACTTACAGGACTTTACAACATCTACAATCAGCATGTAAGCATCAGAACTGGAGCACGGAGCAATGGAAGAAGGTGGCCTGGTCTGATATATCACGTTTTCTTCTTCTTCATGTGGATGGCCGGGTGCGTCACTTACCTGGGTAAGAGACGGCACCAGGATGCAGTATGGGAAGAATGCAAGCCGACAGAGGCAGTGTGATGCCATTGGCAGTGTTCTGCTGGGAAACCTTGGCTCCTCCCATTCATGTGGATGTGACGCGTACCACCTACCCATTGTTGGTGACCAAGTACACCCCTTCATGGAGATGGCATTTCCTGTTGGCAGTGGCCTCTTTCATTAGGATAATGCGCCCTGCCACACTGCAAAAATGGTTCAAGAATGGTTTGAGGAACACAACGAGTTACATAGTTAGTAGAGTTGAAAAAAAAAAAAAAAAGACACAAGTCCATCTAGTTCAACCAATAAAAGGGAGTTCATGGTATTGACTTGTCCTCCAAATTCTCCAGATCTCAATCCAAATCTGGCATCTGTGGGATGTTCTGGAAAAACAAGTCCAATCCATAAAGGGCCCACCTCCCAACTTCCAAGACTTAAAGGAACTGCTACTGACGGCTTGGTGCCAGATATCACAGCGTACCTTCAGGAGGTCTACTGGAGTCCATGCCTGGGCGGGTTATGGTGGGTGGTCAAAACGTTATGGTTGATCGATGTAAATTCTGCTTCCAAATAGGATGATTGGCTCCTGAAAAACAGGGGGCCAAATGGGCAACAGTGTGGATTTTCGTCTGAATGCTGAACAGGCCAAGTTCAGACTGAAAAAAGAAGAACGATCCCTGGTGCCACACATCCAGGGGGACCTATGGTGGTAAGAAGACCACCTCAGCCTGGGCTCCTGCCCCAAACGCATTTCAATCCGAAAAACAGGGGGCCAAATGGGCAACAGTGTGGATTTTCGTCTGAATGCTGAACAGGCCAAGTTCAGACTGAAAAAAGAAGAACGATCCCTGGTGCCACACATCCAGGGGGACCTATGGTGGTAAGAAGACCACCTCAGCCTGGGCTCCTGCCCCAAACGCATTTCAATCCGCTCCCCCCCCCCCCCCCCCGAGAGCTTAGTCATGGGAATCATGATTCAGGAGACTGAACCTGGGTTTGGACTGAAACATTAGCTCATCCCTACCCAAAAGGGAAAGGAGGACAGGCATAATGGGGCCACCACAGTTTCTAATGGTGACCCTGGTTGGCACAGAGTTGTGACTTGTTTAATCTGTTTTTCAATTGATATTTCCAATACCAAAATGGCGGCTACCCCGAGATCCTCTCTGCTTCCAGGAAGAGTTATTCACATTAGTTTTCCAGGAAAATACCTGACGCCACCCCGCCTATTCTTTGTATTCCGATAATTATAAAGAGGCCTGGAGCACCTCTCGAATGTCTTTGTACCTGTTCACAATAGCGACTGAGCAGATGAGAGCTCGGCAGGCCACGCTACAATAACCATATATTCCTATCTGCATAATTAGGCGGCTTCTAACGAAACCCGCTGCTCCAATAATTTCCGATCCGCCGTCATTATACTTTCATGAATAAATCACTCTCCTCCGCCGTCTGAATGGAGCGACGCCTGCTAGAACCCGGACGCTTCCCTGTACTGTAATTGTCCTCTTTGCATGATAAGCCGCGGAGTCTAATACAATCAGAGTGGAAGATACGAGTCTGATCCTGACACACGGACAAGTATTACCGCAATCAATTAATGTGCACGCACCACTGCGCGCAGCTAGCGACCCGGCTGAGAGGAGCTGTGTAAAGTGACATGGACTGACACAGTCTCTGAATGCAGACTGAGCGCGTCTGCTGTCCTGAGAGTTCGGCTGCAATCTCAGCGTTTAGCGTTTTGGGATTGTGCGCAAAATTGCACGCATTTACGAAAACTGTGCAAAAATAGAGCGTCAGGTTTGTGGTGACATTCGTTGCTAGCGGCACCCCAAACGCAGCAAGCAGATGCACGGTTTTTCATGCAACAAATGTGGCAAAATGCACAGGAAAAAAAAAGCCTGGAGCGCAAAAAAATAAATAAAAGCGCGACCTGATGCATGCACAAAAAAGAAGCAAGAGCTACTTGATGCATGTACAAAAAAAAAGAGCAAGAATTGCTTGATGAAGCTGCAAAAAGGTGCAAGAGCGACTTGATGCATGTACAAAAAAAGAGCAAGAGTTGCTTGATGAATCTGCAAAAGTACAAGAGCTACTTGATGCACGTACAAAAAGGTGCAAGAACGACTTGATGCATGTACAAAAAAGGTGCAAGAGCTACTTGATGCATGTACAAAAAAGGTGCAAGAGCTACTTGATGCATGTACAGAAGAAGGTGCAAGAGCTACTTGATGCATGTACAGAAGAAGGTGCAAGAGCTACTTGATGCATGTACAGAAGAAGGTGCAAGAGCTACTTGATGCATGTACAAAAAGGTGCAAGAACGACTTGATGCATGTACAAAAAAGGTGCAAGAGCTACTTGATGCATGTACAAAAAAGGTGCAAGAGCTACTTGATGCATGTACAGAAGAAGGTGCAAGAGCTACTTGATGCATGTACAGAAGAAGGTGCAAGAGCTACTTGATGCATGTACAGAAGAAGGTGCAAGAGCTACTTGATGCATGTACAGAAGAAGGTGCAAGAGCTACTTGATGCATGTACAAAAAAGGTGCAAGAGCTACTTGATGCATGTACAGAAGAAGGTGCAAGAGCTACTTGATGCATGTACAAAAAAGGTGCAAGAGCTACTTGATGCGCATGTACAGAAGAAGGTGCAAGAGCTACTTGATGCATGTACAAAAAAGGTGCAAGAGCTACTTGATGCATGTACAGAAGAAGGTGCAAGAGCTACTTGATGCATGTACAAAAAAGGTTCAAGAGCTACTTGATGCGCATGTACAGGAGAAGGTGCAAGAGCTACTTGATGCATGTACAAAAATGGTGCAAGAGCTACTTGATGCGCATGTACAGGAGAAGGTGCAAGAGCTACTTGATGCATGTACAAAAAAGGTGCAAGAGCTACTTGATGCATGTACAGAAGAAGGTGCAAGAGCTACTTGATGCATGTACAAAAAAGGTGCAAGAGCTACTTGATGCGCATGTACAGGAGAAGGTGCAAGAGCTACTTGATGCATGTACAGAAATGGTGCAAGAACCATTTAATGCATGTACAAAAGGTGGTGCAAGAGCTACTTGATGCATGTAGAGAAAAAAGGCGCAAGAGCTACATGATCTTAAAGCATGTCCAAAAGAAGGTGCAAGAGCTACTTGATGCATGTACAAAAAAGGTGCAAGAGCTACTTGATGCATGTACAGAAGAAGGTGCAAGAGCTACTTGATGCATGTACAGAAGAAGGTGCAAGAGCTACTTGATGCATGTACAGAAGAAGGTGCAAGAGCTACTTGATGCATGTACAGAAGAAGGTGCAAGAGCTACTTGATGCATGTACAGAAGAAGGTGCAAGAGCTACTTGATGCATGTACAAAAAAAGTGCAAGAGCTACTTGATGCATGTACAGAAGAAGGTGCAAGAGCTACTTGATGCATGTACAGAAGAAGGTGCAAGAGCTACTTGATGCATGTACAGAAGAAGGTGCAAGAGCTACTTGATGCATGTACAGAAGAAGGTGCAAGAGCTACTTGATGCATGTACAAAAAAAGTGCAAGAGCTACTTGATGCATGTACAGAAGAAGGTGCAAGAGCTACTTGATGCATGTACAGAAGAAGGTGCAAGAGCTACTTGATGCATGTACAGAAGAAGGTGCAAGAGCTACTTGATGCATGTACAAAAAAGGTGCAAGAGATACTTGATGCGCATGTACAGAAGAAGGTGCAAGAGCTACTTGATGCATGTACAAAAATGGTGCAAGAGCCATTTAATGCATGTACAAAAGGTGGTGCAAGAGCTACTTGATGCATGTAGAGAAAAAAGGCGCAAGAGCTACATGATCTTAAAGCATGTCCAAAAGAAGGTGCAAGAGTTACTTGATGCATGTACAAAAAGGCGCAGACGCTACATGATGCATGTACAAAATACGGGTGCAAGAGCTATTTAATGCATATACAAAAAGGTGGAAGAGCTACTTGATGTGCAGTATGTAGAAAAAGCCAACTTTTCTACAGTAAAAACGAAGTGGAGAATAGGAGATGTAGAGAAGTCAGCACCATGTATGACACGACAGTCACTTGGCAATATATGGGAGGATTGAATTTCCAACTTCCGACCAATCAGATTCTGAGCTGGAGGAAATAATAATGTCTAATATTCTAGAAATTAAATCCGCTTTTTTTTGAGAAGATATTGGAGACATTTTTCTCTGCAGATGACAAGCGTGGAGGATGTGAATGTCTTGTAGATATTTATATTCAAATACTTTTTTCTAGCAGAACACTGATGAGATTTTTGTTTTAAGGTCGATGCGTCCGACGCATTCCGGCTTTTACCGCTGGAATTCAGCGTATTTCTACACCCGGGATGATAATGCAGTATCGAGGAGGACACCTGTCACCAATACATATTATATACTTATTGATGATTTAATATATCAATAAATTGAAAGACAAACACACATACAGTATATATACACATCGATCAGCCATAACATTATGACCACCCACCTAATGCCACCAAAACAGCCCTGACCCCTCCAGGCATGGACTCCACTAGACCTCTATATGGTACATTGTGGTATCTGGCACCAAGCAGTCAGTAGCAGATCCTTTAAGTCCTGTAAGTTTTGGAGGGCGGGGCCTCCGTGGATCGGACTTGTTTTTCCAGCACATCCCACAAATGCTCCATTCGATTGAGATCTGGAGAATTTGGAGACCGAGTCAAAACCTTAAACTCGTTGCGTTCCTCAAACCATTTTTGCAGTGTGGCAGGGCACATTCTCCTGCTGAAAGAGGCCACTGCCATCAGGGAATACCATTTCCATGAAGGGGTGCACTTGGTCACCAACGTTTAGGTAGGTGGTCCGTGTCCTTTCCACACGAATGGGAGGAGCCAAGGTTTCCCAGCAGGACATTGCCCAAAGCATCACACTGCCTCCGTCGGTTTGTCTTTTTCCCATACTGCATCCTGGTGCCATCTCTTCTCCAGGTAAGTGACCTACCCGGCCATCCATTTGATGTAAAAGAAAATGTGATCCATCAGACCGGCCACCTTCTTCCATTGCTCCGTGGTCCAGTTCTGGTGCTCATGTGCCCATTGTAGGTACTTGTGTGGCTGTGGACACGGGCCAGCAAAGACAACCCTGACCGGTCTGCAGCTACACAGCCCCATACACAACAAACCGCCATGAACATTTTTTTCTGCTTTCAACACATCAACTTCAGGGACAACATGTTCACTTGCTGCCTAATATATCCCACCCCACTTCCAGATGTCATTGTAACCAGATAATCAATCTTATTCACTTTACCTGTCAGTGGTCACAATGTTATGGCTGCATTCGTTTTCTTTTTTAGGACTTTTTTTCCCCTTAAGTTTCAACTGGTGATCCTGCCAGTAAATCAGTTATTTTTCAACTTCCTTTACTTAACCCAAGCTGTCCAGCAAAAGTGGCAGTTTGAGGGTTGGGATGAACCCTTTACCACTGAGAAGGGTCCTTACTGATGATCAGCTTTTATTTATTCCTGTAAAACCTTTATCCCAAAAGGAACAAAACTGTGTTTCTGTAACTGATTATAAAGTGTGAGCTGGAGCTTGGCTACAATTTGTTAGTGTATCTAAATCTGCTAATACATTTACCACTCCCCCCCCCCCCCCAAGACTGACGATGCTGTTGTCCAAAAGGTGCCCCCTGTGCTTCTTCATCCAGAGTGCTGCTGCTGCTGTGTGGGGGGAGTAGCCCTCGGACCAAATCTAAGTATGGGATGTCTTAGTAGGCCCCCTGCTTCTTGTCTGACCACAATCAATTCTGCATGTTCTACCTCATTGACTTTTATTTTACAGACAAATTTGCATAAACAGACATCTACTCCTGAAGAAGCGAGCCGAGCTTGCGAAACGCGTCGAGTATACAGATGTACATTAATTTTTTTTGCACTCCACTGCATATTACCATGTGTATGGCTGTTTACAACTTGCACTATGTTGTTTCAATGAGTTTACCATCATGTCTATATATATATATATATATATATATATATATATATATATATATATAATATATATATATAGCAGAGACCCTAGACGCAGTGATGGTGAACCTTGGCACCCCAGATGTTTTGGAACCTTTTGACCATTATGATCACCTCATTTAAAGTCCCACGGGCGATTTTTGTTGTACTTCATCCAGAGTGTGTTGATGGCCAGATCATTATATGGCCATTATAATGTTTGATTATACTGATTGGACTTGATTAGGAAAGCCACACACCTGTCTATATAAGACCTTACAGTTCACAGTGCATGTCAGAGCAAATGAGAATCATGAAGTCAAAGGAACTGCCTGAAGAGCTCAGAGACAGAATTGTGGCTAGGCACAGATCTGGCCAAGGTTATAAAAAAAATTTCTGCTGCACTTAAGGTTCCTAAGAGCACAGTGGCCTCCATAATCCTTAAATGGAAGACGTTTGGGACGACCAGAACCCTTCCTAGAGCTGGCCGTCCGGCCAAACTGAGCTATCGGGGGAGAAGAGCCTTGGTGAGAGAGGTAAAGAAGAACCCAAAGATCACTGTGACTGAGCTCCAGAGATGCAGTCGGGAGATGGGAGAAAGTTGTAGAAAGTCAACCATTACTGCAGCCCTCCACCAGTCGGGGCTTTATGGCAAAGTGGCCCGATGGAAGCCTCTCCTCAGTGCAAGACACATGAAAGCCCGCATGGAGTTTGCTAAAAAACACCTGAAGGACTCCAAGATGGTGAGAAATAAGATTCTCTGGTCTGATGAGACCAAGATAGAACTTTTTGGCCTTAATTCTAAGCGGTATGTGTGGAGAAAACCAGGCACTGCTCATCACCTGTCCAATACAGTCCCAACAGTGAAGCATGGTGGTGGCAGCATCATGCTGTGGGGGTGTTTTTTAGTTGCAGGGACAGGAGGACTGGTTGCAATCGAGGGAAAGATGAATGCGGCCAAGTACAGGGATATCCTGAACGAAAACCTTCTCCAGAGTGCTCAGGACCTCCGACTGGGCCGAAGGTTTACCTTCCAACAAGACAATGACCTTAAGCACACAGCTAAAATAACGAAGGAGTGGCTTCACAACAACTCCGTGACTGTTCTTGAATGGCCCAGCCAGAGCCCCGACTTAAACCCAATTGAGCATCTCTGGAGAGACCTAAAAATGGCCTTCCACCAACGTTTACTTGTTGCATCTTTCCCAAAAAGACTCATCAAAAGAGGCTTCTACTAAATACTGAGCAAAGGGTCTGAATACTTAGGACCATGTGATATTTCAGTTTTTCTTTTTTAATAAATCTGTAAAAAATGTCAACAATTCTGTGTTTTTCTGTCAATATGGGGGGCTGTGTGTACAATATGGGGGGCTGTGTGTACAATATGGGGGGCTGTGTGTACAATATGGGGTTCTGTGTGTACAATATGGGGTGCTGTGTGTACAATATGGGGAGCTGTGTGTACAATATGGGGTGCTGTGTGTACAATATGGGGAGCTGTGTGTACAATATGGGGTGCTGTGTGTACAATATGGGGGGCTGTGTGTACAATATGGGGTGCTGTGTGTACAATATGGGGGGCTGTGTGTACAATATGGGGGGCTGTGTGTACAATATGGGGGGCTGTGTGTACAATATGGGGGGCTGTGTGTACAATATGGGGGGCTGTGTGTACAATATGGGGGGCTGTGTGTACAATATGGGGGGCTGTGTGTACAATATGGGGTGCTGCGTGTACAATATGGGGGGCTGCGTGTACAATATGGGGGGCTGCGTGTACAATATGGGGGGCTGTGTGTACAATATGGGGTGCTGTGTGTACAATATGGGGTGCTGTGTGTACAATATGGGGGGCTGTGTGTACAATATGGGGGGCTGTGTGTACAATATGGGGGGCTGTGTGTACAATATGGGGGGCTGTGTGTACAATATGAGAAAAAAAATGAACTTAAATGATTTTAGCAAATAGCTGCAATATAACAAAGAGTGAAAAATTTAAGGGGGTCTGAATACTTTCCGTCCCCACTATATATATATATATATATATATATATATATATTTATTATATTTTATATATATATATATATATATATATATATATATATTTATTATATTTTATATATATATATATATATATATATATATATATATATATATATATATATATATATATATATATATATATATATATATATATATATATATATATATATATATATATATATATATATATATACACACATACATACACCGTATTTATTGGCGTATAACACGCACCCAAAGTTTAGGAGTGAATTTTAAGGAAAAAAACTTAAGGAAAAAAAAACCTTACATTTAAATGCCCATTAATGCAGCCTTATCAGTGTCCATTTGTAGTTTTTAAAAATGGCGCCACCGAGACACAGAGCCTGTTCTGTGTCTCTCGGCTCCTCTCGTAGTCCTGTGGGCGGAGCCGAGCGCCGCCGACATTCATACATAGCCGAGTATACTCAGCTAGGTTCGGCTAGCTCCGCTCACAGTCACGCCCAGTCCCTGTGTTATGTCTTATGAATGTCGGTGGCGCTCGCTCCTCCGCTCACAGTCAGCGGGGGATCGGCGTAGAACACGCACCCGTGATTTTCCCTCCTATTTTTAAAGGGGAAAAAAGTGCGTGTTATACGCCGATAAATACGGTATATATATATATATATATATATATATATTACACATACACACAAATATATTTTATTTTATATATTTGAAGATATATATATATATTGAAGGGATGATTGATAACATGTATTCGAGGATCACCTAAATTGAGATAATCGATATATACCATACAGTATAGTAATATTTAGCGTTATATTTAACATTTGTTGATACTAAGGATGTCAATAATATAATACTGTGTGGGAAGTTATCTGTCCCGCTACGGGCATCTGTAAAAGGTGCTAGAGAGGGGACACGGATAAGAATTGTGTAAATAACATGCTGACCGGAATTAATGTGATGTCCCGCAATGTGAATGTAAACAAGGTAAAAGCTTGTTCTACTGTGGTTGCGGGGACCCGTAGTGTGCGCACGTGCAGTAAAAGGTACTTCTGCCAGTAATGGACGTGAGGACTATAAAAAGGGAAGGGTTGCCGTGCCGCACAGCCAATCCCATGAACGCGTCTTGATGACGAAACGCAGCTGTACGGCACCCAGCTGTGACGTCTGACGTCAAACCGGAAGTGACGATCCGAGTCTGGTGAGTCAGTGTGGGTGAGATACAAGACACGCACCACAATATACCATTGCTTGCTGTTAGCAGGAGGATTTTGTATGCTTCATTTACTTGGAACTACGTGAGTGCAATATTTGAAGATTTAATTGTATTCATTAAATTGTTTTAAACAATATCACACTATTGGAGCACTTCATTTATGTTCGTGTGGAGAGGAGTTGACACCCCATTCAGGGTTGGATATTGTTTGGATGTTATAACCCTATGAGGGTAAATGTTTATGTGCCAAGCATAAGAGTACGTGGCATCTGCATTCGGTGAGTGCGCGGCATCTGCATTCGGTGAGTGCGCGGCATCTGCATTCGGTGAGTGCGCGGCATCTGCATTCGGTGAGTGCGCGGCATCTGCATTCGGTGAGTGCGCGGCATCTGCATTCGGTGAGTGCGCGGCATCTGCATTCGGTGAGTGCGCGGCATCTGCATTCGGTGAGTGCGCGGCATCTGCATTCGGTGAGTGCGCGGCATCTGCATTCGGTGAGTGCGTTCCTTAAGGAGTGCAGAAGCACCTTTACATGCGGTGTGGTGGAAGAAGCAGATTTCAAGTCACAGAGATAAAATTGAGACTGTTTAAACCACGGACTTTATTTATAGTCACTGTTGATGACTAACACGTGTCACTGGGTGTATTTTTACAGTATTTATTGTATTATTTACAGCACTTTCACACCGGCGCCACTATTGACTTTTAGGTAGAGGGTAAATACAGTGTTTAGCATATATTCTTTATAACAATCATGGAATTTCTGCTTTTGCTGATGTGGCGTCACATCGCTGACATATGGTGGAGTCCATCACACTCCCAGTCATTGGGTGACACAGCGATTACAGGGCAGATCACCAGGGGAAAACGGAGAATGAAAAACCTAAAAAAAGAAAACGAATGCAGCTGCCACGTCTAACGATTGGTAAGCTGCAATACAGTGCCTTGAAAACGTTTTATAAGTGTATATGGATTGGTTTGTGTGAAAGTTATAGAGTCTACAAACTATGGGATATACAGTTCCTTGAAAAAGTATTCATACCCCATGACATTTCCCTCATGTTACAACCAAAAACTTAAATGTATTTTATTGGGATTTTATGTGATAGACCAACACAAAGTGGCACATAATTGTGAAGTGGAAGGAAAATGATTTTCAAGTTTTTTTTACAAATAAATATGTGAAAAGTGTGTGAGGGGGGGGGAGATTTGTATTCAGCCCCCTTTACTCTGATAACCCTAACTAAAATCTAGTGGAACCAATTGCCTTCAGAAGTCACCCAATTTGTAAATAGAGCCCACCTGTGTTTAATTTAATCTCAGCATAAATACAGCTGTTCTGTGAAACCCTCAGAGGTTTGTTAGAGAACCTTAGTGAACAGCATCATGAAGGCCAAGGAACACACCAGACAGGTCAGGGATAAAGTTGTGGAGAAGTATAAAGCAGGGTTGGGTTATAAAAAAAATCTCCCAAGCTTTGAACATCTCACGGAGCTCTGTTCAATCCATCATCGGAAAATGGAAAGAGTATGGCACAACTGCAAACCTACCAAGACATGGCCGTCCACCTAAACTGACCGGCCGGGCAAGGAGAGCATTCATCAGAGAAGAGCCAAGAGGTCCATGGTAACTCTGGAGGAGCTGCAGAGATCCACAGCTCAGGTGGGAGAATCTGTCCACAGGACAACTATTAGTCGTGTTCTCCACAAATCTGCCCTTTATGGAAGAGTGACAAGAAGAAAGACATTGGTGAAAGAAATTCATAAGAAGTCCTGTCTGTAGTTTGTGAGAAGCCATGTGGAGGACACAGCAAACATGTGGAAGAAGGTGATCTGGTCAGATGAGACCAAAATTCAACTTTTTGGCCTAAAAGCAAAACTCTATGTGTGGGGGAAAACTAACACTGCACATCACCCTGAACACACCATCCCCACCGTGAAACATGGTGGTGGCAGCATCATGTGGTGGGGATGCTTTTCTTCAGCAGGGACAGGGAAGCTGGTCAGAGTTGATGGGAAGATGGATGGAGACAAATACAGGACAATCTTAGAAGAAAACCTAAAAAAAAATAGTTTTTCAAGGCACTGCATGACATTGTTGTTTTGGGGGTCTAATACCTCTTTTAAGGTTTCATTATTACAAATTATTCTTTTTAAAAAATCATGCAATTTCTGCTTTTACTGTTGAAATCTTTGAACCCGACAAACAAGCACACATGCACAGATCAGACGATACCGATACAGATCACTCACCTTTATTTTGTCTGTCTGAAGCAACAATAAAAAAAAAGGATATATTATAATTAAAATCATCAATTCATGATCAATCAGGTTTTTTTTTTTTTTTAAATTGATGGTTAAACGCGGTTAATTAGGGTGGAAATGGGGTGGTAGCTACAGACAGCGGCCCCCTGAGAATACCCCTTAATGACAGTAAATCATTTCAAAAACAGGAAAAACTTTTTTTTTAATTTTTAAATTTTCTTTTTTTTTTTTGCTGTTCACTGATAATTTATGGGGATTTTATTTTTTAGGGAAGCCATGAGATGGAGGTGATGGGGGCAAATGGGGTTTGTGGGGTAGAATCTGGGAGGCAGCCATTTACGGCCCATCCAGGTACTCTCTTTTTTAGAGTTATGTATTGTTTGTACTCTCTCCCCCCCCCCCCCCTTTTTTTTTCTCTCGAGGGGACTGTTGGATGGAGAAGGTGGGTGGTCTTTCGAAGGTAGGGAGGATTTAGACTGGAAAAGGTTGGGTATGTTTTGAATAGGTAAATCTATGTAGATTGTGGAGTATGTAAAATGCATTCTTATGTATATTACAGGAATACTACTGTTGATTTGAATTGTTTTTGTTTTGGCTTGTTTCCTTTACAAAAAATGTAATAAAAAAAAAAAAAAAAAAAAAGAGTTTAACACATAAACCGGCATACAGCTACAGTTGTGCTCATAAGTTTACATACCCTGGCAGAATTTACAATTTCTTAGCCATTTTTCGGAGAATATGAATGATAACACAAAAACATTTCTTTCACTCATGGTTAGTGTTTGGCTGAAGCCATTATCAATCAACCGTGTTTACACTTTTTAAATTATTATCACAACAAAAACTACCCAAATGACCCTGATCAAAAGTTTACATACCCTGGTGATTTCAGCCTGATAACATGCACACAAGTTGACACAAAGAGGTTTGAATGGCTATTAAAGGGAAGCATCCTCACCTGTGATCTGTTTGCTTGTAATTAGTGTGTGTGTATAAAAAGGTCAATGAGTTTCTGGACTCCTGACAGACCCTTGTATCTTTCATCCAGTGCTGCACTGACGTTTCTGGATTCTGAGTCATGGGGAAGAGCAAAAGATTTGTCAAAGGATCTGCGGGAAAAGGTCGTTGAACTGTATAAAACAGGAAAGGGATATAAAAAGATATCCAAGGAACTGAGAATGCCAATCAGCAGTGTTCAAACCCTAATCAAGAAGTAGAAAATGAGGGGTTCTGTTGAAACCAAACCAAGGTCAGGTAGACCAACTAAAATTTCAGCCACAACTGCCAGGAAAATTGTTCGGGATGCAAAGAAAAACCCACAAATAACTTCAGGTGAAATACAGGACTCTCTGAAAACATGTGGTGTGGCTGTTTCAAGAGGCACAATAAGGAGGCACTTGAAGAAAGATGGGCTGCATGGTCGAGTCGCCAGAAGAAAGTCATTACTACGCAAATTCCACAAAGTATCCCGCTTACAATACGCCAAACAGCACAGAGACAACCCTCAAACCTTCTGGCACAAAGTCATTTGGAGCGATGAGACCAAAATTTAGCTTTTTAGCCACAACCATAAACGATACATTTGGAGAGGAGTCAACAAGGCCTATGATGAAAGGTCCACCATCCCTACTGTGAAACATGGGAGGTGGATCACTGATGTTTTGGGGATGTTTGAGCTACAAAGGCACAGGAAATTTGGTCACAATTGATGGCAAGATGAATGCAGTATGTTATCAAAAAATACTGAAGGAACATTTGCATTCATCAGCCAGGAAGCTGCGCATGGGACGTACTTGGACATTCCAACATGACAATGATCCAAAACACAAGGCCAAGTCCACCTGTCATTGGCTACAGCAGAATAAAGTGAAGGTTCTGGAGTGGCCATCTCAGTCTCCTGACCTCAATATCATTGAACCCCTCTGGTGAGATCTCAAACGTGCCGTTCATGCAAGACAGCCCAAGAATTTACAGGAACTGGAGACTTTTTACCAAGAGGAATGGGCAGCTTTACCATCTGAGTAGATAAGGAGCCTCATCCACAAATACCACAAAAGACTTCAAGCTGTCATTGATGTTAAAGGGGGGCAATACATGGTATGAAGAACTGGGGTATGTAAACTTTTGATCAGGGTCATTTGGGTAGTTTCTGTTGCGATTATGATTTAAAAAGAGTAAACGCAGATGATAATAAATGGCTTCAGCCAAACACTAACCATGAGTGAGAGAAAAGTTTTTGTGTTATCATTCATATTCTCTGAAAAATGGCCAAGAAATCATAAATTCTGCCAGGGTATGTAAACTTATGAGCACAACTATATTTCTATGGTGGGTGGCACGCCATCCCAGAATGTATAATTTCCGGCCCCAATGCGTCGGTGTGAAGGAGATTTTATGACATTGTAACGATTAGAACGATGGAAACGTCTCCGGAATATGAAGGTCCCTTTCCCCATCACGAGACCTGCGGACCCCGCTGACCTCGCACACCGCGCTGTACAGGACTACAGAAGTAACCAATATTGTCAGATTGCCTCTCCATGTCAATCCCCCCCCCCCCCCGGAGCTGCAAAACCAATAAAATATGGCGCCGGCTGTACGGGAGGATCTGGTTACCAGAGAGATCTACGAGGTAATAAAAACGCTTTATTTGGAACATTCGATCTGAGGCCCGCGGGCTCTGTTTACCGCCGCCTTTATGGAAAATAAACAAGGCTGAGCGTCCGGCAGGCGGGGGGGGGGGGGGGGGGTGGGTGCCCATGCGTTTCGCTTTACACTGCAGAGTTTTATTTGTGGAAAATTGTGTTGCTTCTGCTGCTTTAAAGTGGAAACTGTAAATTGGGGGGGACTGAAAATGGCAGGATCACCGCAACTTGTATGAAAAATGAAACAAAGCAACAGAGTGCGCGGGAGAAAAACAACAGCAATGGCATGCATTCAGCCCATTAATCCCCTGAAACGCATCGGCTGTTTATGTTATCCTGCTGAACAGATACCAATTTTGAAGGTATCTGGTCTCTCGGTTCATTGGTCTGGCGTTCTACATGGTTTCCAAACTTCGGGTCCCCCGGTACGAAATCCTTAATTTTCTCTATAACTTATTCCTCTATAGCCACAAAAAGACATAAATCCACTCTGCATGCACCAAATGCCTTTACAAACCCAGATATTACCTTGTAAAAGTAACAGAGAGCAGAGCTGTGGGAGGGGCCCAGTAGGCTCCACCCACTAAAGACAATTACAAGAGGGGTGGAGACGAGACCAGTCCCCCTGCAAAAGAAGGAGAGAGCAGAGCTGTGGGAGGGGCCCAGCAGGCTCCACCCACTAAAGTAAAAGAGGGGTGGAGACAAAACCAGCCCCCCTGTACTAGGAGTAGGAGAGGGAGCAGAGCTGTGGGAGGGGCCTAGCTGGCTCCACCCACTACAATAAACCACAGGGGGGGGGGGGTGGAGACAAGACCAGTCCCCCTGCACAAGGAAAAAGAGTAGAGCTGTGGGAGGGGCCCAGCAGGCTCCACCCACTACAAAAACTACAGGAGTGGGGCGGAGACAAGAACAGTCCCTCTGCACAAGGAGATAGATTAGCAGTGAAGTGGTCTTTATTACAGGAAGTCTCACAGCGGATGACTGCAGAGATCTGGAAGAAATACACAAAGATCTCTGAGAATCAGGGAGAATACACACGACTATTTCTTCCAGATCTGTGCAGTAATCCAGTGTGAGACTTCCTGTAATAAAGACCGCCCACTGCTGATCTCTCTGCTTGTGCAGGGGGACTGGTCTTGTCTCCGCCCCCTCCTGCAGTTTTCTGTAGTGGGTGGAGGCTACTGGGCCCCTCCCACAGCTCTGCTCTCTGCACAGGCTATGTACAGCACAGTGATGATGTCACAGCTACTTTTACAAGGTAATATCCAAGTTTGCAAAGGTATTCGGTGCTCACAGAGAAGATCCTTTGCAGCCAATGAGGAATATATATTTTTGTCTAAAGCAAATTTTTTTTTTTTTTTGCACACGTTAAAAATCTGCATTTTTTGCTAGAAATGTACTTAAAACCCCCCAAACATTTATATATTTTCTGAGGCCTTGGATAGTAAAATGGAGGCAGTTGCGATTTTTTATGTCGCATGATATTTGCATTTGTTTATCAAATCTATATTTTAAATGAACTTTGGTGCACAAAAAAAAAAAAAAAAAAAAAAAAAAAGGCTCAATTTCTGGTGACGGGGCTGCACTGAAAAAGATGCCAAACACGTCAAGCCTGAAAATTGCACACGTTGGAGTGACACATTCACAGTACGGTATAAGCAGGACCTCCCCATTCTGAGTCATCCCTCGTCTCCGCCCCCTACCCACCTCCGCACACCGTCCCTTGGTTCCACCCCCTACCCACCTCCGCACACCGTCCCTTGGTTCCACCCCCTTCCCACCTCCCAGTTCCGCCCCTTTTAGAGAATACAGAGCCAAGTATCATTTTGTGGTTCTGAATAAGAAAAGCAGTAAAAAAAAAGATCCCGTGGAGCCAGCACCAATAGAACCCCCTCAGCAACAACAGACTCCCCTCAGCAACAACAGACTCCCCTCAGCAACAACAGACTCCCCTCAGCAACAACAGACTCCCCTCAGCAACAACAGACTCCCCTCAGCAACAACAGACTCCCCTCAGCAACAACAGACTCCCCTCAGCAACAACAGACTCCCCTCAGCAACAACAGACTCCCCTCAGCAACAACAGACTCCCCTCAGCAACAACAGACTCCCCTCAGCAACAACAGACTCCCCTCAGCAACAACAGATTCCCCTCAGCAACAACAGATTCCCCTCAGCAACAATAGATTCCCCTCAGCAACAATAGATTCCCCTCAGCAACAATAGATTCCCCTCAGCAACAATAGATTCCCCTCAGCAACAATAGATCCCCTGCAACAAATACCCATCCAGCAACCGACCCCCACCAGCAACAATCGATATCCCCACGGTGACAATAGACCCCCCCCCCCCAGCATCAACAGACCCTCCAGCACCCCTTGCCATTACCTACATTCAGTGCTGGAGCAGCGTCCCCCCCCCCCCCCGCACTCCCGCTGACAAAAAAGCCCCGATGAGGCAGCTCTACAGCCACCCAGATCAGTATTAGTGCATAGCCAGGAGCTGGGTGAAAAAACAGAACCGAGCTGGCAAAACTTTTTTTCATTTGATAGAGTAAGGGAGGTTTATAACCCCTGTCAGTTTTGTTTTTTTCCCCGCCATCTGTGTCCTATTGGGGAGATTTCCCTTCACTTCCTGTCCCATAGCCAAAACAGGAAGTTGGAGGAAATCCCTGCAAACTAAGGGAATCCCAGAACTAGTGTCCCCATTGTAGGATTTCTCCTGTAATTGCTGTTCTGGGGGCAACCCAAAATGTGGGATTTTCTTTCACTTTCACGCTCAGTGATAACGGCAAACAGGACAAATAGAGAGAGGGGGAATCGCTATAACAACCTGACAGAGGGTCCAATCCTTCTCCACTCTATCCAAAACTAAAAAAAAGAAAAGAAAGAAAGGGAAAAAAAAAAAAAAAAGGGGGGGGGGGGGGGGAATTTTGCCTTCAGTTATGCTTTAGCCACTTGAGCTTTAGGCTGTTTATAAATGGCCTGTAGACAGCAAGTGGTTAGATTAAACTTTATGTGTCCAGAGTTCAGCTCATTGTAAAATGATATATTCTTTTTTTTTTTTTGGAGAGCAGAAAATAAAGCAAAGAAAGAAAAAAAAAAAAAGAAGAAAAAAAAATATATAAAAAAAATAAAATAGCTCAGTTACATTTTCCACTCTGAGATCAACAAACGAAAAAGAACAAAGATGTCTCAACACAACATTATCTGTCTGTGTACATTCAAAGGAAATCATTTACCCCTTGTGAAATGTTGCTAGGCAACCGCTGCGCCACTGCCCAAACACCCCGGCCTGGCGCTCGACGTTTAAAGCGAAAACAAAATCACAGACTGGGGAAAAGTATCTGCGGAAAATCAGAACTTTCATTCAGAAGTGTTATCAACATAAAGTCGATCTTCCGCCTCAAAATGCTTTTTTTTCTTCTCTTGGCTTCACATCTTCTCCCAGTTCCTTGAACGTGAACATCTCCGATAACAAGACCGCACGTGGCGCTACACTTGGATTCAACAACATTATGGAGGCGCCGGAAACTCATCCACAGAGTGTCAGAAAAAAAAAAAAGATAACACAAAACCTGACAACATTAAAATTGGTCTACTGAATTTGTTTCTTAACCAGTTATTGTCTACAATGTCTGTTCCACAGGAAGACAGAAGAAGTTGAAGAATAGCAACCCAATCCCTAAGTTGCCTCAGGGGCAACAACCCCCCCCCCCCCCCTTTGGGGCTGGGAACTCTCCTTCCTGGGGAAGGACCATCTCTCCAGGGGCTTCAGACAATTTCTTAGATGCTCAGCCACCATCTGGGCACATCTCCCCCAGGGATTGGTTAGGCCTTTATCAATATTCAGGCTGGTTATTTGAATTCCTTTAGGGGCAGGGGGAAGCAATCAAACTCCCAACCTGTGAAACCCTGAACAGACCAAACTAAAGAATCTCTACTTCCTTAGATTACCAGAGGAGCCAAAACTAAGATTTACCTAGCATCCCAACTAGGAGGGTGCTACAACAGTAAAAAGACAGCTTGGTGTGGATCTGAAGAGCCAGCGCTGAGCTTTCATGTAAAGATTCAGGCATCTCTACAGCCACCCGATTCACTTAGAAGGGGCTTTGAAGGTGCGCTCCTTGCCAGTGGTGCCGGTGGTTTCCAGGCTCTCCCATTCCTGCGACATTGCGGCGGACAAATCTGACACTAAGTGACACTTTTTGGGGACCAGCGACACCAATACAGTGATCAGTGCTAAAAAAAAATACACTGATCAATGTATAAATGTCACTGGCAGTGAGGGGTTAACACTAGGGGGCGACCAAAGGGGTTAGCTGTGTTCCCTCAGTGTGTGTTCTAACTGTGTGGGGGATGGGCTCACTGGGACAACACAGAGATCGCTGTTCCTGATCACTAGGAACAGCCAATCTCAGCGTTTTCTCCTGTCAAAATGGGGATCCGCCTCGTTTACATAGGCAGATCCCCGTTCTTCCCCTCTATGGAGCGATCGTGGGTGGCTGGCGGACATCGACCCGCACACGCGTGCTCCCCTGGCTTGCAGCGGGCGCGCACACTCACCCACAGTATCTCATGCACGAAACGACGTACAGGTACGTGGTTTCACGCAGACAGGCTGCCCGGCCGCAGTGAATGTGTGGTGGGCGGTCCGGAAGTGGCTAAGGCTCCCTTCACAACTGACAAAGAAATGATCAGTCTATAATTTTAATGGTCGGTTTATTTTAACAGTGAGAGACAGAATAACAACAAAAATATCCAGAAAAACGCATTTCAAAAAAGTTATAAATGGATTTGCATTTTAATGAGTGAAATAAGTATTTGATCCCCTATCAAATCAGCAAGATTTCTGGCTCCCAGGTGTCTTTTTTTATACAGGTAACGAGCTGAGATTAGGAGCACTCTCTTAAGGGGAGTGCTCCTAATCCCAGCTTGTTACCTGTATAAAAGACACCTGTTCACAGAAGCAATCAGATTCCAATCTCTCCACCATGGCCAAGACCAAAGAGCTGACCAAGGATGTCGGGGAGAAGATTGTAGACCTACACAAGGCTGGAATGGGCTACAAGACCATCGCCAAGCAGCTTGGTGAGAGGGTGACAACAGTTGGTGCGATTATTCACAAATGGAAGAAACACAAAATAACGGTCGATCTCCCTCGGTCTGGGGCTCCATGGAAGGTCTCACCTGGTGGAGGTTCAATGATCATGAGTACGGTGAGGAATCAGCCCAGAACTACACAGGAGAATCTTGTCAATGATCTCAGCTGGGACCATAGTCACCGAGAAAACAATCGGTAACACACTACACCGTGAAGGACTGAATTCCTGCAGCCCCCGCAAGGTCCCCCTACTCAGGAAATCACATGTACAGTACTACAGGTCCGTCTGAAGATCACTAATGAACATCTGAATGATTCCGAGGAGAACTGGGGGAAAGTGTTGTGGTCAGATGAGAACAAAATCAAGCTCTTTGGCCTCAACTCAACTCGCCGTGTTTGGAGGAGGAGGAATGCTGCCTATGACCCCAAGAACACCATCCCCCACCGTCATACATGGAGGTGGAAACATTATGCTTTGGGGGTGTTTTTCTGCTAAGGGGACAGGACAACTTCACTGCATCAAAGGGACGATGGACGGGGCCATGTACTATCAAATCTTGGGGGAGAACCTCCTTCCCTCATCCAGGGCTTTGAAAATGGGTCGTAGATGGGTCTTCCAGCATGGCAATGACCCAAATCACTGGGCCAAGGCAACAAAGGAGTGGCTCAAGAAGAAGCACATTAGGGTCCTGGAGTGGCCTAGCCAGTCTCCAGACCTTAATCCCATAGAAAATATGTGGAGGGAGCTGAAGGTTCGAGTTATCAAACGTCAGCCTGGAAACCTTAATGACTTGAAGAGGATCTGCAAAGAGGACAAAATCCCTCCTCGAGATGTGAGCAAACCTGGAGGCCAACTACAAGAAACGTCTGACCTCTGTGATTACCAACAAGGGTTTCTCCACCAACTACCAAGTCATGTTTTAAGATCAAATACTTATTTCACTCATTAAAATGCAAATCAATTTATAACTTTTTTTGAAATGCGTTTTTCTGGATATTTTTGCTGTTATTCCGTCTCTCACTGGTAAAATAAACCGACCATTAAAATTAAAAAAAAATAAAAATTCTTTGTCAGTGGGGCAAACATACAAAATCAGCAGTTGATCAAATACTTTTTCCCTCACTGTAGGTACTGTAAATATTTGCACCGTTTAGGAGATATTTAGTGTATACTGCACCGATGACGTTGTCGGCGCATGCATTCTGAAGGAACGGCCGCCGGTGCAGTTTCTTCAGAGCCCTGTGCCATGACCGGCAGCTCCCACGTGCATGCGCGGGAGTGACGTCACGCGGCTCTGGCCAGTTACACAGCCGGAGTCCACAGACCCGGAAGGGAAGACGGGTGAAGATGGATGAGGCCTCCAGCAGGGAAGACAAGGGCTTTGTTTGCAAGTGTCACATAACGTGCTAGTATGTGATACATACTAGCACAATTTTGCATTTACTTTGCAGGTAAGAAAAAAAAAAAAAAAAAGCAGACTTTACTTCCTCTTTAAAGTAAATAAAAAAAAGTTTAAAAAAATGTATAAAAATTTAATAAAAAAAAAGTGATTAAAAACAAGTGTGTTAAAGCATCCCTATCGTCCCCATACATACCCCAAATGAGAAAAAAATGAGAAAATGAGAAAAAAAAGTTTAAAAAAAATATATAAAAATTTAATAAAAAAAAAAAGTGATTAAAAACAAGTGTGTTAAAGCATCCCTATCGTCCCCATACATACCCCAAATGAGACGTGCCGCGTAGGGCGAGCACAAGTATCTAAACACTGAAGAATCTAAACTGATAACCTGTAAAAGCTTTTAAAGCGTCACCTATGAACAATTTTGGGTACCGAAATTTTTTTTATAATTTCAAGGGCAGGCACAAATTTTAAAACTCGACATGTTAGGTATCTATTTACTCAACGCTCATCTCATCTTTTATATTTTACCATAAAATTGGGTAGAATATTTTATTTGTTAGGATTAAGATTCACTTTAGGCTACTTTTTTAGTTTTTTGTTCCGTTTATGTGTTTAAAAATAAAGCGGAAAAAAAACGCATCACCATTAAATCCTATAGAACTCTTCACACTGGTCAGTTGCCGGTTCGTTACGTTTTTCAAAGTCTTGCAAACTGCATTTTTGGCGCCAAAAAAAAAAAAATGCACCAAAAACACACCTCCCCATTGAAATGAATGGAAAACGCATAACAAATGCTGCAGAAACACATTAAAAAACGCACCAGCTGTTGATTTTTTTGGAATTGGATTTCAATTTATTAACAACATTTTATGGCTTTAAATTAATTACTTTAATAAATTGTATTATTTCGTTTGAACGTATTAAATTAAATCAAATATCAATATTATTGATTTAATTTTTTAAATACATTTTATTTTATTAATAACATTTTATGGATTTAATTTAATTGCTTTAATACATTTTATGGATTAATTTAGGTTTATTAAATTAATAAAGTTAATATCAATACATTGGATTTTATTTATTAATAACATTCTATGGATTTAACGTAATTTAATATATACATTTTTTGGGGATAATCTGTTTTTATTAACATTTATTACATTTCATGGATTTCATTTATTATGTTAATAAATGTTATTAGTTAATTTATAGGTTTAATTTGTTAATGGATTTTATTGATTGAATGCATCCATTTATTGAATAAATCAAATAAAAAAAACAGATAAAACCACTCCTGCATCCCCTCACCTGGGTTAATGACGGTAATGATGTTGTCACCATTTCTCAGTTTGGTTTCCAGACGCTCCAGTTTCTGATTTTCGTACCTCTTCTTCCCCTCCTCCTCTTTTCCTTCATTCTCGTACTGAAAATACAACAGATTTTTATTCTGAGCAAAATCTTACACTGGTATACCGCCGCCCTCACAGATCAACATGTCTGATAACTTATTTTTTTTTCCCCTTTCAAAGTATTTATTGAAAATTTTCACAAAAAAAAAACCAAAAAAAAAAAAAACCCCCCAACATCAGTACAAAGGGGAGGTGGGCGAGTCGCCAATACCTTATTGCACCACATCCCCATATATTGTAAATTGGATTCAATGAGGTATTTGGGACTTGTGTGCTTTACATCACACAAACCCAAAGTATATTAAAAGTTCATAATTTATTTATAAACACGATTAAAAACGATTGGTGATATATATGTGGTGATAATATATGTACTTGCTGATACAGTATCTCACAAAAAGTAAGTACACCCCTCACATTTTTGTAAATATTTTATTCTGTCTTTTCTTGTGACAACATTGAAGAAATGACACTTGTCTACAATGTAAAGTAGTGAGTGTACAGCTTGTATAACAGTGTAAATTTGCTGTGCCCTCAAAATAACTCAACACAGCCATTAATGTCTAAACCGCTGGCAACAAAAGTCAGTACACCCCTAAGTGAAAATGTCCAAATTGGGCCCACTTAGCCATTTTCCCTCCCCCGGTGTCATGCGACTCGTTAGTGTTACAAGGTCTCAGGTGTGAATGGGGAGCAGGTGTGATAAATTTGGTGTTATCGCTCTCACTCTCTCATACTGGTCACTGGAAGTTCAACATGGCACCTCATGGCAAAGAACTCTCTGAGGATCTGAAAGAAAGAATTGTTGCTCTACATAAAGATGGGCTAGGCTATAAGATTGCCAAGACCCTGAAACTGAGCTGCAGCATGGTGGTCAAGACCATACAGCGGTATACAGGACAGGTTCCACTCAGAACTCAGTCCGCCAAAGAAGTTGAGTGCACGTGCTCAGCGTCATATGCAGAGGTTGTCTTTGGGAAATAGATGTATGAGTGCTGCCAGCATTGCTGCAGAGGTTGTAGGGGTGGGGGGGGTCAGCCTGTCAGTGTTCAGACCATACGCCGCACACTGCATCAAATTGGTCTGTGAAACATGACTACCAGTTTCTTGTCCTTCTTGGGCACCCCCCTCTCTCTAGGCTCACGTTACTCCCTTCTTCAACCTGGGGACCAACATCGGAGCCTTCAAATCACTGCGCATACTCCTGCATCATGTACCCGACACTGTGGTCGAATAGTTCTGGGGACTCCTCTGTGCATGATGGTGGGGCTACGGAAGGAGTGACTGTGGACAAGGAGCCGGTGGAATAGGCAGCTTTGGCAGCCGCATTGGAAAGAAAACTACTCTGTGCCTGGGTGACAGAGGATGAGGACGATGAGGACGGCTTTGTTATCAACTCCACCAACTCTTCTGCGTGTTGTGGCTCAATAACCAGCAGCAGCAGAAAAAAAAAAAAAAAAAAAAAGACAAGCGTGCCTCACGGCCACCTGCAGAGGATGCACCGTGTCCACAACCAGCACTGTTGACTGTAGACACAGAGCCTGCTTGCCCTCTTTTAGTGGCCTGTGAGCGTCTGCCTCTCCTTGGCGGCCTTCCGGACATGATGTATATTTTGTTTTGCAACACCGCACTACACTGTATTAGATACTGTGTACACCACCAGAAGTGTATTAGAAAGTGTACAACAGCTGCACTGTATTGTGTACACCACCAGAAGTGTAATAGAAACTGTACACACTCTATTAGATACAATGTATACCGCCTAAAGTGTATTAGAAACACTACACCATAGAATGCACTGTAGGTATAGGCTACATTGAATGCACTGTGTGTGTGTGTATATATATATATATATATATATATATATATATATATATATATATATATATATATATATATATATATATATATATATATATATATATATATATATATATATATATACACACACACATATATATACACACACACACACATACATACATACATATATATATATATATACATATCTCAAATAAACTGCCACTACCTGAATAACCTGGCTTCTTAATCTAACTCAAGCTCTCTGTCCACACCAACAACACTACACAGGGCCGCGTGGAGTGTGGGGTGTGGACTTAGTCCCCCTGAGCCATGATTGGCCAAAGGCACCCTGCCTTTGGCCAATTATGGCTCTCTTAGCAGAGGGCGCTGGGATTGGCCAAAGCATGCAGGTCAGGTGCATGCTTTGGCCAATCATCATACAGCAATGCACTGCAATCTCGCAGTGCATTATGGGGCGTTCCGCGGCACTCAAATTTTCTTGCGAACGCCCCCCATATGTTCGGTTCGTTTTAGAACAAACGAACACCCGATGTTCGTCTCGAACCGCAGGCTCATCCCTACAAACAAGCATATCAAATGGGTTGAGAGGAGTAGCCTCTCCCACAATGCAATATCCAAAATAATAAACTCAACCACTCGTTATTCGGGGATCGACATCCTTCCAGCCAATCCCTGGACAAGATATTTACCTACCCATTGAAGACCACCCAACCAATCAATATACAGAGTATGTAAACTCAACATCATCAAACGTAGGGGGGAGTCAAACACACAAGAAATGAGATAGGAAAGAAAAGAGAAAAGAAAGGAAAGAAGCTAAAAGAGGTGCGAACCTGGATAAAAGGGAAACATAGGAATCGCGTCCCATAATTTTTATTGTACTCCACATTATCTCAAAGCTGTGGTTTTACCCCCCCCCCCCCCCATTAACCCACTCAAAAGAGGGCTTCACCCCCGACAAACGTGACCCATTAAAGTCTCACAATGGGGGCACAATGGAGCATTTACAGGTTAAATCAGGTGGTGAGGAGGTGACATATCGCCTCCTTAGCGCCCTTTAGAAGGACAGTCGCAAACGAGCCCTTAAGGTTAACACCTGTGCTTTTCAGGAAGATGTGCATCTTGCAAGCGGGCAGCGGTGCTATTAATAATATTTCTTAATGGTACTCCAATGCATTTTGCTGACGTGCACCATAAGAAATGGTAACAGAGTAGCTACACCTCTTATGTGATTTTCGCACGTAGGGCAGCCCATTGAAAGGAATTGGCTGCCCGAAACGCGACGCGCAGAAACGAGCACGCACCTGCATAGGTGTGAACGGAGCTTTAGATTTGCATGTTTAGAAAGATGAAGGAAAACTTCAGACAAGCCAACCGCTTTGGTGAGTCGGCCCCCTCACACAGCAAGGCTCCCCTCACTGGCCACCCAACAAAATGTTCAAGCCAATACAGAAATGAGCGCCAGACCAAAACCAGATGAAAAAGAGTCCAAGATAACTTCAGTTGTTGGTAAGAAAAAAAAAATTCATATAAAAACCCCAATGTGTTTCGTGGCAACATCAATCCCTCTTCATCAGGACTCGACTTGGATGGAACTCTTCTCATGGAGCAACAACTTGAGCAGCAATGGAAGCGTTTAGTACTAGTTCTATTATAGATCTGTGAAGTCCAAGTTTTATCCTGGGTTGAGCCCTGTCGAAGGGGGAGGAGTGTTGACTCAAAACGCGTTGGCTGCTTTTATACGTATTTATTTTTTAACCAATAATTAAAATGATCTTGGACCCTTAACCAGTTTTGGTCTGGCACTCCTTTCTGTATTTCTATGAAATTAACCAATCATTTTTAGTGTCACCAATTTAAAAACTTTCCAATTCCAATAAAGGACTATTATGTGAAATGGGGGAGGGGAGAAACTGAAGACTCCAATGAGAAAGGGGGGGGGGGACTGAAGACTTATGAGAAGGGGGGGCTGAAGACTTATGAAAAAGGGGGGGTACTGAGGACTCATATGTGAAAGGGGGAAGGGGAAACTCTTATGAGAAGGGGGGGTGAAGCCTCTTATGAGAGGGGGGGTGAAGCCTCTTATGAGAGGGGGGGCTGAAGACTTATGCGAGGGGGGGGCTGAAGACTTATGAGAAATGGGGGCTGAAGACTTATGAGAAATGGGGGCTGAAGACTTATGAGAAATGGGGGCTGAAGACTTATGAGAAAGGGGGGCTGAAGACTTATGAGAAAGGGGGGCTGAAGACTTATGAGAAAGGGGGGCTGAAGACTTATGAGAAAGGGGGGCTGAAGACTTATGAGAAAGGGGGGCTGAAGACTTATGAGAAAGGGGGGCTGAAGACTTATGAGAAAGGGGGGCTGAAGACTTGAGAAAGGAAGGGCTGAAGACTTGAGAAAGGAAGGGCTGAAGACTTGAGAAAGGGGGGCTGAAGACTTATGAGAAAGGGGGGCTGAAGACTTGAGAAAGGAGGGGCTGAAGACTCTTATGAGAAGGGGGGGGCTAAAGACTTATGAAAAAGGGGGGGGGACTGAGGACCCTTATATGAAAGGGGGGAGGGGAAACTGAAGCCTTATGTGAAAGGGGGTGGGGGTAAACTGAGGGCTTTAATGTGAAAAGAAGACGGGGGATCCAAGGACTGTAAGGACCAATGATTCTAGTGTGAAAGTGGGGGGGCTGAAGACTGAGTACCCTTATGCGAAAGGAGGGGGAGAACTGAAGATTCTTATGAGAAGGGGGGGACTTATGTGAAAGGGGGAAGGTAAATTGAAGCCTCTTATGAGAAGGGGGGGGGACTGAGGACACTTAGGAGAAAGGGGGGGGGGGACTGAAGACTTATGTGAAAGGGGGGCTGAGGATTCTGGCGTGGGGGGAGGGGGGGACACGGGAGACTTATGTGAAAGGGGAGCTGAGGATTCTGGCGGTGGGGGGGTAAACAGAGCTTTAGATTTGCATGTTTAGAAAGATGAAGGGAAAACTTCAAGCTCAACAGCTCTGATGAGGCGGCCCCCATACAGCAAGGCTTTCCACACTGGGCACCCAACAAAAATGCACAAGCCATAGGAATACAGAAAAGAGCACCGGACTAACACCAGAAGAAAGAGTCCAAGATAACTTTAGTTGGTAAAAATAATAATAATAATAATAATAAAAAAATTAAAAAAAAAAAGAACAAAGAAAAATGCATTTCGAGGCAGCACCACTCCCTCTTTATCAGGGCTCAACACAGGATATGACTTGGATGAAATTCTCATGGAGCAACAATTTGAGCAGCAATGGAAGCGTTCAATACTGGTTCTAGTATAGATTCATAATGAGACTGTTTTTTCTGAGTCCATCCAAGTTTTATCCTGTGTTGTGCCCTGATGAAGAAGAAGGGGTGCTGCCCTGAAATGCGTTTGTAGGTTAAAAAAAAGAAAATTCATAAAAAAGCCAATGTGTTTCTAGAATAGAACCAGTATTGAAAGCCTCCACTGCTGCTCAAGTTGTTGCTCCGTGAGGAAAGTTCCATCCAACTTTCATCCTGTGTTGAACCCCGATGAAGGAGTGGTGTTTCCCTTAAAAACATTGGGGGTTTTTTTTTTTCTTTTCATAATAATTTTTTTTTAAAACAGCAGCTAAAATTACCTTGGACTCTTGTCCGGTTTTGGTGTGGCGCTGCTTTCTGTATTTCTATTAAATGAGCGAACCATTTTTTTTAGTGTCACCCATTTAAGAATTTTCATATTCCAATAAACGTGTTCTGATTGGCAGCACAACCAATTCCTGTGTAAAGCCCGGATGAGCTTTCAGTTTAAAATTTGCTAAATATAATCAAATTACAAAGCAACAAATCTACAGACTCTTCATTTTCTTTAGAAAGCAGCCACAGGATAAGTAGAAAAGCCTCTTCCCTGCAAGAAAAGGAGCCTTACTCTGTAGGGAAGCAGTGGTCTCCCTCCAGAGGCATCAGAGCTTTAGTTCTCCGATCAGTGAAGTTAATGCCGCTCCCCATCAATTAGGGGGCTCTAGGCCTAAACCAGGGTGCGTTGAGCATCTGCAGGGCTCTAGCTCTAAAGCAGGGCCCAATCACACCTAGAGAACTGCAGTAACACTGCGGCTTTTCGCAGCACACAGCTACATAGTGTGTTTTAAAAGGCATATGCACATACAAAGCACACTTCTGTAGCACTGGGGTCCTTGGTTCAAATCCCAGCCAGGACATTATCTGCATGGAGTTTGCATGTTCTCCCTGTGCTTGCATGGGTTTCCTCCGGGTACTCGGATTTTGTTCCAAAATCATGATGGTAAATTGACTGTCTGCTGTCTGAACTGGCCCTAGCATGTGTGTGCTTATATGTAAGATAAAGACCATAGAATGTGAGCTCCTCGGGGGCAGGGACTGATGTGAGCTCCTTGGGGGCAGGGACTGATGTGAGCTGCTTGAGGCCCGGTTCACAATGCCAGACATCACATGTGATTCTCACAGCACTGCTGTGCAGATCGCATGCGATGTCTGTGCAATGTGATTTCAGCCATACAAAAACTGTATGGCTGAAATCGTATTCACACCTGGTTTTGGTCTTCACTGGAATCGGATCACACCCATGCGATCCCATTCCTGCACCATTTTACAGTTCGCACTGCGATCCGATCTGGGGGTGTTGTTAATTTTACATTGACACCCCCCCAGGGGTTCACAGATCTCATTGTGAACCACTGTGTGATTAAGGTGCGACGTGGGAACCCACACTGGATTCACAGGGTTCCCTCATCGCACCAGTGTGAATCGAGTCTCAGGGCACGGACTGATGTAAGCTCCCTGGGGGGGCAGGGACTGATGTAAGCTCCCTGGGGGGGGCAGGGACTGATGTAAGCTCCCTGGGGGGGGGGGGGCAGAGACTGATGTAAGCTCCCTGGGGGGGCAGGGACTGATGTAAGCTCCCTAGGGGGGGGCAGAGACTGATGTAAGCTCCCTGGGGGGGCAGGGACTGATGTAAGCTCCCTGGGGGGGGGGGGGGGAGGGGGCAGAGACTGATGTAAGCTCCCGGGGGGGGGGGGGGGGGCAGAGACTGATGTAAGCTCCTGGGGGGGGGGGCAGAGACTGATGTAAGCTCCCTGGGGGGGGGGCAGAGACTGATGTAAACTCCCTGGGGGGGGAGCAGGGACTGATGTAAGCTCCCTGGGGGGGGGGGGGAGCAGGGACTGATGTAAGCTCCCTGGGGGGGGGAGCAGGGACTGATGTAAGCTCCCTGGGGGGGGGGGGAGCAGGGACTGATGTAAGCTCCCTGGGGGGGGGGAGCAGGGACTGATGTAAGCTCCCTGGGGGGGGGAGCAGGGACTGATGTAAGCTCCCTGGGGGGGGGGGCAGGGACTGATGTAAGCTCCCTGGGGGGGGGGCAGGGACTGACGCAAGCTCTTCGGGGGCAGGGACTGATGCGAGTATACAGTATGTAAAGAGCGGCGTAAATTGACAGCTCTATAAAAATGCCTAAAATCCATTAATCTGTGCTACGGCACACCACAATGAACAATTGAATGAGCGCTGGATTCCATTCAAAAAGGGAACAATCTGCGGTAACGGCCATGAGAAAAGTAAACCATTTTGCATAAACTTAAAAAAATCTGTTCTAGGTGGAGTCGCCCTTTAAAAAAAAAACAAAAAGAAAGTTGGCGAGCGTTCTCCGTAACATGTTTGCCAGGAGGAGCAGCTTCTGGTGGGTGACTCACAGCTGTAGCGCTTGTCACACTTCTCTCCAGTCTGAGGTCGGGATTCTTCCAAACGGAAAATAAATAACACGTTGCCAGCCGTGTGACTTCTCCTCCTGCAGAGATCACATTCACACAGAAAAACAAAAAAACAAAAAAAAAGGTGTGAAAACTTCAAAAGAACAAAAACAAAAAACAAAAAGATCGAGTAACATCAACCGCGCCTTCCATCTGTCTGAGGAGGACGAGCGCTCCTGGAAGTCATCATTAAAGGGTTTGTCCACTTCATGGTGAAATTTGCATAGAAGCCCCACAGGGGAAAGGAGAGTTTGATCAGAGAATGGGGGGGGGTTGTAGGTTGGAGAGCGGGGGCCATTTAAATGGATCAGACTGTATAGTGAAATCACAGTTATTTCCTAGGGATATTTACATTCCCTGTAATAGGAATAAATGTGATTAAAAAAAAAAAAATTTATTTTTTTTATTTTAAGGAACAGAGTATAAAAAAAAACAAAAAAAAACAAAAAGAAAAGTAAAATAAATAAAAAAAGAAAGAGAAAAAAATATAATTAAAGCCCTCCCATCCCTCCTCGCACGCAGAGTTGAACGCATACAAAAGTCACACACATACGTAAAAAAAACGGTATTCGCACCACACATGTGAGGTATCACCGCGAATGTTAAAGCGAGAGAAATACTTCTAGCACTAGACCTCCTCTAACTCTAAACAGGTAACCTGTAAAAAATGTGAAAACGTCGCCTATGGAGATTTTTAGTGCCCGTAGTTTGTCACAATTCCACGAACGTGCACTTGTTGGGTATCTCCTTACTCGGTGTAATATCATCTTTCACATTTTACAAAATAATGTAGCGTATATATTATTTTTATTTTTTTTATTCATTAAAATGTAAAACCGCTCTTAAAATACTATGGGATATAAAAATAAAATTGCAACAATCACCATTTCATTTCCCAGGGTCTCTTCCAAAAAAAAAAAATAAATGTATAATGTTTGGGGGTTACAAGTAATTTTTTTTTTTTTTTAGCAAAAAATACAGATTTAAACTTGTAAACAAAAAGTGCCAGAAAAACTCAGGTCTTCAAGCGGTTAAGAAATAGAATTAAATTAGTGGTCTCCCGTTAACTGCCACTTGTCTTAAAAACATGGACGACGTTTCATTAGCCGCTTCCCGTCCGCCGTACATACACGTCCTTAAATGGGAAGGGTGATCACTGAGATATCTTTTAGTGCCGGCAATTTGCTACAAGACAAAAGTGATCCGAGCGGCTATATGTTGTTCATCCCTTGTGATAGCAATAAAGTTCAATCAAAATTAAAAAAGGTACAGTGTAAAGAAAAACTGAAATAAAATGTAAAAAAAAAAAAAAGTAAAGCGCGCACATAGGTTCCACACGCAGTGGCGTAGCGTGGGGGGTGCCGTGGCCCCGGGCGCGACATTTAGGGGGGCGCCAGTATGTGTCACTGGCTGCCTCCCCCTAATTTCTAATTCCTGTGTCCCCTGCGCTCCGGCCACCATGTTAAGTGTCCGGCGCCCTGTGATTGGGCGTATGGGGGTCATGTGAGGCGTAGGGCTGGCCTGTCCTCGATCGCTCCTGAAGTCCCGCCTCCGCACATGACCCCCCATACACCCAATCACAGGGCGCTGGACACTGAACATGGCAGCAGGCAGAGCGCAGGGGAGAGAAGAAACAACGTGAGCCGCCGCTGTGTTCTCCTTCTCGTCCGGATTGATGCAGCCAGGATAAGAAGGCGAGTGAGACTCCCTCGTGAGAGTCTTGTTACTGGCCGGGGGGGGGGGGGAGAGAGAGAGAGAGAGAGACTGTAGGTAGGACAGTATAGTGTAGTATAGTGGTGAGTATAGTGGACGATGTAGTGTAGTATAGTGGTCAGTATAGTGGACAGTATAGTGGACAGTATAGTGGTCAGTGTAGTATAGTGGTTAGTATAGTGGTCATTATAGTGTAGTTTAGTATGGAGGTCAGTGTAGTGTAGTGGTCAGTATGGGGGGCATTGTAGTGGACAGTATAGTGTAGTGGACAGTATAGTGTAGTGGTCAGTGTAGTGTAGTGTAGTATGGTGGTCAGTATAGTGTCGTGTAGTATAGTGGACAGTGTAGTATAGTGGTCAGTATAGTGGACAGTATAGTGGTTAGTGTAGTATAGTATAGTGGTTAGCATAGTGGTCAGTATAGTCTAGTTTAGTATGGAGGTCAGTGTAGTGTAGTATAGTGGTCAGTATGGTGGTTAGTGTAGTGGACAGTATAGTGGTCAGTATAGTATAGTGGACAGTGTAGTGGTCAGTGTAGTGCAGTATGGTGGTCAGTATAGTGGACAGTGTAGTGTAGTGTAGTATAGTGGTCAGTGTAGTATGGTGGTCAGTATAGTGGTCAGTGTAGTGTGGTGGTCAGTATAGTGTAGTATAGTGGTCAGTGTAGTATAGTGGTCAGTGTAGTGTAGTATAGTGGACAGTGTAGTGTAGTATAGTGAACAGTGTAGTGGACAGTATAGTGGTCAGTGTAGTATAGTGGACAGTATAGTATAGTGGTCAGTATAGTGGTCAGTGTAGTATAGTGATCAGTATAGTGGTCAGTGTAGTATAGTGGACAGTATAGTATAGTGGTCAGTGTAGTATAGTGGACAGTATAGTATAGTGGACAGTATAGTATAGTGGTCAGTATAGTGGTCAGTGTAGTATAGTGGACAGTGTAGTATAGTGGTCAGTATAGTGGTCAGTGTAGTATAGTGATCAGTATAGTGGTCAGTGTAGTATAGTGGACAGTATAGTATAGTGGTCAGTGTAGTATAGTGGACAGTATAGTATAGTGGTCAGTATAGTGGTCAGTGTAGTATAGTGGACAGTGTAGTATAGTGGTCAGTATAGTGGTCAGTGTAGTATAGTGATCAGTATAGTGGTCAGTGTAGTATAGTGGACAGTATAGTATAGTGGTCAGTGTAGTATAGTGGACAGTGTAGTATAGTGGTCAGTGTAGTGGACAATGTAGTGTAGTGATCAGTATAGTGGTCAGTGTAGTATAGTGGACAGTATAGTATAGTGGTCAGTGTAGTATAGTGGACAGTATAGTATAGTGGTCAGTATAGTGGTCAGTGTAGTATAGTGGACAGTGTAGTATAGTGGTCAGTGTAGTGGACAATGTAGTGTAGTGGACAGTGTAGTTCTCAGTGTAGTGGACAGTGTAGTGGTCAGTATAGGAATCAGGTAGGTCAGTACTATTGTATTTGAAGGGACTCAGGGAGTGCTAAAAGTCCGCAGGTTAGGGGGGGGGGGGGGGGCGCAAATTACTTGCCTTGCCCCGGGTGCTGACAACCCATGCTACGCCACTATCCACACGTATATGTAAACCGTGATCGCTCCACACATATGAGGTATCGCCACGAACGTCAGAGTGAGAGCAATAGTTCTAGCGCTAGATCTCCTCTGTAACTCTAAACTGGTAACCTGTAAAGGCTTTTAGAGCATCACCTATAGACATTTTTAGGCACTGTAGTTTGTTACCGTTCCACGGGCGTGAGCAATTTTAAAGCGTGACATGCTAGGTGTCTATTTACTCAGGGAAACATCTATAATATTTTACCAAAACATTGGATATTATATTTGTGTTCATTAAAACTCATTAAATTATATTTTTTTCCAAAAGATCTGCGTTTGGAAAAACTGCTGCGCAAATATGTGAAAAAAAATTTCAAACATTTTATTCTCCGGGTGCTCTGCCTAAAAACATATACAGTAAAACCTTGGATTGCGGAGCATAATTAGTTCCGGAAACATGCTTGTAATACAAAGCACTCGTATATCAAAGAGTTTTCCCCATAGGAGTCAATGGAAACTCAGACAATTTGCTTCAGTGTCACTGCTAGTGTATGCAGTACCGTATGTGGCCAGAGGTGGAGGGGGGGCACTGGAGACACTCGGAAACGCTCAGAGACACTTGGGAATGCTGGGAGATGCTCGGAGACCACTTTGAGACGCTCAGAGACACTCGGTAACGGAGTGTCTCTGAGCGTCACTGGCGCACCCGCACTTCTGGGCTCATGCGGTACTGCACACCCCAGAGGCATGAATACTGCTTGTCTTGTGAGACAACGCTTGCAAATCGAGTCAGGATTTAAAATAAAGACAAAAACAAAAAAAACGGCTCGTATTGCAAAACGCTAGTAAACCACGTTACTCGCAATCCGAGGTTTTACTCTACAGTAAAACCTTGGATTGCGAGCATAATTGTTTCCGGAAACATGCTTGTAATCCAAAGCACTCTTATATCAAAGTGAATTTCCCCATTAAAAAATAACGTAAAATCAGATGATTCGTTCCACGACCATTTATTCATAAGTCCTTCAATTTATAGTCCATATAAAAAGATTATAGCGATGTGATTGGTTGTGTAACCATAATATGTCCATCCACAAATGGAAGACTCCACAAGGGGATTAGAAGCAAAATCCAGCAGGAGCTCCAGAGTATAAAAGAGAAGAGAGGCGCCTCAAAGTGTAGCAATATGGTTACTTTTAATGAAGGTACAACATTTAGCAAATCACATGGCTGATGATTAAAACAGGCACATCTAAGTATGCAGGCATCTGGAGTAAAGCTGTCCACATAGACCATCCCCCGCACCGCCGGCTCTCGCCGCTGTCAGTCTGCAATCGTGACCGGGAAGACTACCCTGCAGTAGAGCGATCTGAAAGTGAAGCTTGAACCCACTCATGAAGCGCGGCTTGGAAGGGACCACGGCGATGGCGGTGAGGAAGATGATCTATGTGGACAGCTTTACCCCGGATGCCGGCATGCTTAGATGTGCCTTTTAATCATCAACCATGTGAGTTGCTAAATGTTGTACCTTCATTAAATGTAACCATATTGCTACACTTAGAGGCGCCTCTCTTCTCTTATATACTCAGTTGTGACATGACGCTACTTTTATATCAAGACAACGCTTGTATGTCAAGTGAAAATTTATTTTAAAATTTTGCTTGTCTAACAAAAACGCTCTCAGACCAAGTTACTCTCAATCCAAGGTTTTACTGTATACTGTTTGGGGGTCCCAAGTAATTTGCTAGGGTAAAAAAAAAAAAAAATTAAAAAAAAGAATGCAGATTTTTACATGTATGTGAAGAATGTCAGAATTCGCCTGGATGGGAAGTGGTTAAAATAAAAAATCAAATAAAATTTTAATGAACCGAACGACACGAGTCTGATGCCGCGTACACACGGTCGGACTTTTCGTCTACAAAAGTCCAACGGACGCTGACGGACTAAAGCTGGCTGGTAATCCGATCGTGTGTGGGCTTCTCCGGACTTTCAACATACTTTTTTAGCCTCAAATCCGACGTACTTTAGATTTGAAACATGCTTCAAATCTTTACTTCGTAACTACGACGGACCCCGAAATCCGCTCGTCTGTGTGCTAGTCCGACGGACAAAAAGCCACGCTAGGGCACCTATTGGCTACTGGCTATGAACTTCCTTATTTTAGTCCGGTGTACGTCATCACGTAAGAATTCGATGGACTTGTGTGATCGTGTGTAGGCAAGTCCGTTCGTTAGAAAGTCCGCCGAAAGTCTGCCGGAAGTCTGTCGGACAGGCTGTCTGACTTTTGTAGACGAAAAGTCCGACCGTGTGTACGCGGCATGAGTCTATATTTAGCGGTCATGGAAAGATGTTGATGTGAAGATATATCACAGGATGCAAATGGCGTGATAATTGACGCACACGTGACACGCGATCGCTGCTATACACAAATCCCCCGTGTTTACAGCAATGGAAAAGTTTCGGCCAATTTTCCACCAAAAGTGTCTTTATTTCTGCTTAGTTATCAAGTACGTTCTGCAACGGAAAATGGGAGTCAGCCGGCCAAGAAAGTAAATGATCGGGCTGGGACTTGAGGGCCGAAGTGGATTTTCGATTTTTCACAGGAAGAATTTGGTCGTACTCTCACATTCCCCGCTCTGGATTTATGGCTCTTCTACGGGCTAACAATAAAATTGTATTTAAACAGAATAAATTCCATTTGGTTAGAACAGAGAAAATGGAAACAATTTAAGGATAAATCTGCCCTACAAAGATCACCCCGGGGGGAAGATTCCTTCTCACTTCCTATTAATGATAAACAAATGATAGCAGACTGTATGTACAAAGGTGTGCGGGTTCAATATTATAATGATTAAAATTGAATCTCCATATCCCCGATAGGTAGATAGGGATGGAAAACAAAACAGGTGAGACAAAGACTGAGGTGGAGGAAAAAAAGAGAAAAAAAAAAAGGGAAGAAAGGGAGAAGGAGAGAATGCATAAGAATAAAGGAAAGAAAAGAAAGAGAAGTAACTGGGAGAAGGGAAAGAAGGAAGGAAAGAAAGGAAGGAAGGAAAGAAAGGAACAAGGAAGGAAGGAACGAGGGAGGGAGGGAGGGAGGGAAGTAACGAAGGAAGGAAGGAGGGAAGGAAAGAAAGGGAGGAGGGAAGGGAGGAGGGAAGGAAGGAGGGAAAAGGGAAAGGAAGGAAGGAAGGAAGGAAGGAAGGAAGGAAGGAAGGAAGGAAGGAGGGAGATAGGGAAGGGAGGGAAGGAAGGAGGGAGATAGGAAGGAAGGAAGGAAGGAAGGAAGGAAAGGAAGGAAAGGAAGGAAAGGAAGGAAAGGAAGGAAAAAGGTAAAGAGAAGGAATGAATAAGCAAAGGAAAAAGGAAGGAAGGAAAAAAGGAAGGAAGGAAAAAGGAAAGGGTAAAGAAAGAAGGAATGAATGAGCAAAGGAAAGTAGGAAGTAATGGGCAAAGGAAGAAGGAAGTAATAGGCAAAGGTTAAGACGAAAGCAAGGGGGGAAGGAAGCAATGGCAAAGGTTATAATGAATGGGGAAAGGAAGGAAGGAAGGAAGGGGCAAAGGAAAGAATGAAGGAAGGAATGGGCAAAGGAAAGAATGAAGGAATGAAAGCAAGAAGGAAGGGGCAAAGGAAGAAAAGAAGGAGCAAAGGAAGGAGCGAAGGAAGGAAGGAGGGAAGGAGGGAAGGAAGGAAGGAAGGAGGGAAGGAAGGAAGGAAGGAAGGAAGGAAGGAAGGAAGGAGAGCAAAGGATGAAGAAAAGAAAGGACAAAGGAAAGGAGGAAGGAAGGGGGGAAAAGGAAGGAAGGAAGGGGGAAAAAGGAAGGAAGGAAGGGGAAAAAGGAAGGAAGGGGAAAAAAGGAAGGAAGGGGAAAAAAGGAAGGAAGGGGAAAAAAGGAAGGAAGGGTGGAAAAGGAAGCAAGGGTGGAAAAGGAAGCAAGGGTGAAAAAGGAAGCAAGGGTGAAAAAGGAAGCAAGGGGGAAAAAGGAAGCAAGGGGGAAAAAGGAAGCAAGGGGGAAAAGGAAGGAAGGAGTGGGCAAAGGAAAGGGGAGAAGGAAAACGCGAAGGAAGGGGCATTATTTTATTAATGGATTTTGCTGTGTGGGTCTGACTCAAGCTGCATTATTCTGTTGGCATTTTCATCAATATAAAATTGTATGATACAAAGCTGTAAATGGAGGACGTGCCGCCATGGCTGCTTCAGAAAGAACTCTTTTTCGCTGCATTTTCCAGTACACGGTCCTCAGTGGAGGGAACCTACAGGGAGCACAAAGCAGATCACAGCTACTTTGATATTCAGGCTTTTACAGCTTTGATTTGAGGCGCCGACGCCTCTCCTATAAGACAGCCAGCTGATCAATGTAATTTGCCGTGTTGTATAGAGATGACTGGCAATACGACATGCCTTTGACGCAGGGTGACAATAAAACAAGTCTTTTTTTTTTTTTTGGCACAACCCAATCACAGCTTCTAATATTTTAATTCTAACCTCGGCATCAGGGACTTGCTTTGTGTGTGCCAGGTGCTGGCAAGCCTCCTCCATCCAGCAGTCATATTGTGGCATTTGTTATACAAAGTGTTCGGTGCTCAGCGGGACAACACAATGAAAGGTCTGCGCTCTCCACAACGCAGCCAAGAAAACAGATAAGACTACGGTGAGAGGGATGCCGATGACTGGATTAGGTTTTATGGCTATGGATGAGGATCACCACATGAAAAGAATAGCGCATTTAAAGATAAGTTGTGGGGGGTTCCCAAAACAACCCTCAATCATCGGACAGCATATGTAAAATTTGAGCATTTCCAAAACTCACAATGGGGATTAAACTGAATATGTCCCAATGTAACTCTAAAGGTGCCGATGAGCCTCCTAAGATGATCTTTACTGAGCCCCGAGTTCCCCAAAAGCATGGAAACAAATGTGTCCCTGATCACACATCTGCTTCATCTACTCTAACTCTACATACTTTCCAATTGGCTAGGAAGACTTCCCATTGCATTTGCTGGCCAACAGGAAGGCACTGTTAGCAGGAGGTGGCAGGGATGTGGTTTCACCACATCTTCTGGGAAGTTCTTGGGGCTCAGTGAAGAGAACGTAATGATGTGATCAGACCCCAGCATTTTGGAGGGTACAGCGAGGATCATCTAATGATGCAATCAGACCCAAGGAAATTCTGAGGGCACAGTGAAGATAGTATAATTATGTGATAAGACCCCGTGAAGTTCTGGGGGTACAGTAAAGATCATATAACGTTGTGATCAGACCCCAGGAAATTCCGGGGGGGCACAGTGAAGATCATTTAATGATGCAATCAGCCCTCAGGAAATTCTGGGGGTGCAGCGAGGATCATCTAATGATGCAATCAGACCCCAGGAAGTTCTGAGGGAACAGTGAAGATAATATAATGATGTGCAGTGTTCATTTTGGCATCAAATTTTGATTTCGTTTTAGTTATAGTCTTGACTAAAATGCCATTTTAGTCTTAGTCCCATTTTAGTCATCCGCAGTGGTTTTAGTCATATTTTAGTCAACTAAAATCTCCAGTACATGTTAGTCGAATAAAATACTTTTAGTCAACTAAAATCTAATGTGTTTAGTTAAATAAAAGCATTATTTAAGAATTTCTATAGAATTTCCAAACTATATACTCCTGGAGTAAAAAAATCTAATATGTTATTATTTATGGTATTAAGGTTTAAACAAACTCACAGATACAGATTTAGCCACTCTGGACGGTCTGAGGAGGCCTGAAATGCAGCACTGTGGTCTGAGGAGGCCTGAAATGCAGCACTGTGGTCTGAGGAGGCCTGAAATGCAGCACTGTGGTCTGAGGAGGCCTGAAATGCAGCACTGTGGTCTGAGGAGGCCTGAAATGCAGCACTGTGGTCTGAGGAGGCCTGGAATGCTGCACAGTGCTCTGGATGGTGGTCTGAGGAGGCCTGGAATGCTGCACAGTGCTCTGGATGGTGGTCTGAGGAGGCCTGGAATGCTGCACAGTGCTCTGGATGGTGGTCTGAGGAGGGCTGAAATGCTGCACCGTGGTCTGAGGAGGGCTGAAATGCTGCACCGTGGTCTGAGGAGGGCTGAAATGCTGCACCGTGGTCTGAGGAGGGCTGAAATGCTGCACCGTGGTCTGAGGAGAGCTGAAATGCTGCACCGTGGTCTGAGCAGAGCTGAAATGCTGCACCGTGGTCTGAGGAGGGCTGTAATGCTGCACAGTGCTCTGGATGGTGGTCTGGGGAGGCCTGTAATGCACACAGAGCTCTGAATGGTGGTCTGGTCTGAGGAGGCCTGTAATGCACACAGTGCTCTGGATGCCGGTGGTCTGAGGAGGCCTGTAATGCTACGCACAGTGCTTGGTGGTGGTCTGAGGGATGGCCTGTAATGCACAGTGCCCTGGATGCCAGTGGTCAGAGGTGGCCTATAGTGCACACACAGTGCTCTGGACGGATGGTGGTCTGAGGGGAGGCCTCAGACCTGTAATTGTAATGTACACACTCACAGTGGGTGCTCTCTGCTTTGGACAGTGTGACTCATGAGTCGGGAGTGGGAATCTCTTTGGGACTGGGGATTCCTGTAATGCACAGTGCTGCTCTAGATGGTGGTCTGAGGACTCGGAGGCCTGTAATGCCGGCTGCACAGACGCTTGATTGCTGGAAGTGGAAGAAGACGGAATTCTGCAGGAAACCGGAAGTTAGCTCACGGTAAATGTCTCTGCCTCACATTTTCTTTCCGTTTTCGTTTGTTAACGAAAACAGAATTGATTTGTCATAGTTTTCGTCAGTGGACGAAAATGTGGTGTACTTTTCATCACTGTAAAAGTGCTGATGACAAAAAGATTGAGGAAAACGTTTTCGTTGAAGAAATGAACACCGGTGATGTGATCAGACCCCAGGAAGTTCTGAGGACGCACTGAAGGTCATCTAATGATGCGATCAGACTCTAGGAAGTTCTGAGGGTGCACTGAAGGTCAGCTAATGATGCGATCAGAACCCAGGAAGTTCTGAGGGTGCACTGAAGGTCAGCTAATGATGCGATCAGAACCCAGGAAGTTCTGAGGGTGCACTGAAGGTCAGCTAATGATGCGATCAGAACCCAGGAAGTTCTGAGGGCGCACTGAAGGTCAGCTAATGATGCGATCAGAACCCAGGAAGTTCTGAGGACGCACTGAAGGTCATCTAATGATGTGATCAGACTCCAGGAAGTTCTGAGGGCGCACTGAAGGTCAGCTAATGATGCGATCAGAACCCAGGAAGTTCTGAGGACGCACTGAAGGTCATCTAATGATGCGATCAGACTCCAGGAAGTTCTGAGGACGCACTGAAGGTCATCTAATGATGCGATCAGACCCCAGGAAGTTCTGAGGACGCACTGAAGGTCATCTAATGATGCGATCAGACCCCAGGAAGTTCTGAGGGCGCACTGAAGGTCATCTAATGATGTGATCAGACTCCAGGAAGTTCTGAGGGCGCACTGAAGGTCATCTAATGATGCGATCAGACCCCAGGAAGTTCTGAGGACGCACTGAAGGTCATCTAATGATGCGATCAGAACCCAGGAAGTTCTGAGGACGCACTGAAGGTCATCTAATGATGCGATCAGACCCCAGGAAGTTCTGAGGACGCACTGAAGGTCATCTAATGATGCGATCAGACTCTAGGAAGTTCTGAGGACGCACTGAAGGTCATCTAATGATGCGATCAGACCCCAGGAAGTTCTGAGGGCGCAGTGAAGATCAAATGATATAATCAGACCCCAGGAAGTTCTGAGGACGCACTGAAGGTCATCTAATGATGCGATCAGACTCCAGGAAGTTCTGAGGGCGCAGTGAAGATCAAATGATATAATCAGACCCCAGGAAGTTCTGAGGACGCACTGAAGGTCATCTAATGATGCGATCAGACCCCAGGAAGTTCTGAGGACGCACTGAAGGTCATCTAATGATGCGATCAGACTCCAGGAAGTTCTGAGGACGCACAGAAGGTCATCGAATGATGCGATCAGACCCCAGGAAGTTCTGAGGGCGCACTGAAGGTCATCTAATGATGCGATCAGACCCCAGGAAGTTCTGAGGACGCACAGAAGGTCATCGAATGATGCGATCAGACCCCAGGAAGTTCTGAGGGCGCACTGAAGGTCATCTAATGATGTGATCAGACTCCAGGAAGTTCTGAGGGCGCACTGAAGGTCATCTAATGATGCGATCAGACCCCAGGAAGTTCTGAGGGCGCACTGAAGGTCAGCTAATGATGCGATCAGAACCCAGGAAGTTCTGAGGACGCACTGAAGGTCATCTAATGATGCGATCAGACCCCAGGAAGTTCTGAGGACGCACTGAAGGTCATCTAATGATGCGATCAGACTCTAGGAAGTTCTGAGGACGCACTGAAGGTCATCTAATGATGCGATCAGACCCCAGGAAGTTCTGAGGGCGCAGTGAAGATCAAATGATATAATCAGACCCCAGGAAGTTCTGAGGACGCACTGAAGGTCATCTAATGATGCGATCAGACTCCAGGAAGTTCTGAGGGCGCAGTGAAGATCAAATGATATAATCAGACCCCAGGAAGTTCTGAGGACGCACTGAAGGTCATCTAATGATGCGATCAGACCCCAGGAAGTTCTGAGGACGCACTGAAGGTCATCTAATGATGCGATCAGACTCCAGGAAGTTCTGAGGGCGCACTGAAGGTCATCTAATGATGCGATCAGACCCCAGGAAGTTCTGAGGGCGCACTGAAGGTCAGCTAATGATGCGATCAGAACCCAGGAAGTTCTGAGGGCGCACTGAAGGTCATCTAATGATGCGATCAGACCCCAGGAAGTTCTGAGGACGCACTGAAGGTCATCTAATGATGCGATCAGACTCTAGGAAGTTCTGAGGACGCACTGAAGGTCATCTAATGATGCGATCAGACCCCAGGAAGTTCTGAGGGCGCAGTGAAGATCAAATGATATAATCAGACCCCAGGAAGTTCTGAGGACGCACTGAAGGTCATCTAATGATGCGATCAGACCCCAGGAAGTTCTGAGGACGCACTGAAGATCAAATGATATTATCAGACCCCAGGAAGTTCTGGGGGTGCAGTGAGGATCATCTAATGAGGTGATTAGACACCAAGAAGTTTTGGGGGCAGTTTAGATCATCTAATGATGCACTCAGACCCCAGGAAGTTCTGGGGTGCAGTGAAGATCATCTAATGTTGCGATCAGACCTCAGAACGTTTTGGAAGGTACAGTGAAGATCTAATGATGCCCTCAGATCCCAGGAGGTGCCTAGTACCCACAGGCGTAATGTCCGGAGACATTGACCAGCTCAATAAAAAACAGCTGACAATTGGCCCGTGTGTATGGCAGCCGGTCCCTTAGAAGGTGGCCGATCTGGGGGACCCTTGTTAAAAGGGGGCTTCCAGATTCCAATAAGTCACCCCCCCTGTACCTCCATAACCATGATTATGGGGAAGAGGCCCTTGTCCTCATCAGCATGGGGAGAAGGTGCTTTTGCCCTCCCCCCATGTTAAGGGCATGTGACCCTCGGAAAAGGGTCTGGTATGGACTTTGGGGGCACACACTTTTATAAAAATGTTGGCATGGGGCCTGGTATGGATTGGTGGTGCTGGTGGTGGTGGGGGCCTACGCTGTTTTTTTTTTTTTTTTCCCCCCTGACTTTTTCATTGCCGGCATTCTTTTGTTCACATTTCAGCTCTCAGTGGGGAAACCCGCTGACAGCTGATAAGTCATCGGTTGTTAAGGACTTGGCTGCCGACTTCCCGGCCAGCTCCTTAACCACCAGCTATTCTTCACACAGAATTTGAATCGGTCGATCGTTTTCCGACCGATCTGAATTTGAATCTTTCCAAAAATTTGGAATTCGTTAGAAAATTTATATTCGAAACAAAATTAAACAAAATTTGTTACTATTTCATTCCGGAGAGTCGGACCGAAATTAATTGCACACGACTAGCAAGAAATTACGTTTCTGGGGGGGTGGGGGGCTCTGTATATCATCTGTGTACAGAGCGCCCCCAGCTGGCCCATATAATTGCATTTTACAGAAATTTACAGCGACTGCAGATTGGAAAGAACAGGACATTTTTAAAAACATTCAGTTACTTGTGTAGCGATTGTATATATTAATTTTTTTATTTATTTTTTTCCTCCATGAAAGTGGAGTTACCCTTTAATGTTCTTCTACAACAAAACTTTACCCGCCATCAAATGTATTCTTTTCAAGTTTAGTTCCGCTTTAATGAACACAGCCATGGATTAAAGATTAAACTTTGCTATATTTGTTGAATACTCGGCTACAAATGATCAGGTTGGGTGGCAGCTGTGTGACCCGAGAATCCCGATTCGTGTCTTCCAGTCCTCCAGCATCTCAGCGAGTGCCGCGCTCCCCTCCCCCCCCCCCCCCCCCCATCCTGTGACTCACTCATCCATATCCCTGCCAAGTCAAGGCCAAGTCAAGCAAGCCCTCTAGCCTGTAATCTCTCCTCTAACCCAGAAACGCAATGCGGCTCGCTCAGCGCGGCTCAATTATGCAATTAATTTGCCCATTTTTCCGGATGAAATGTAAAAAATTAAAGCGCTTTTCGCTTACGCGGGTTAAATGCCGCCTTTTCCCTGTCACAGGCGCTTATTTACACGCACTCCCTTCACGGGGTTCTCCTAGTAATGGGACCCAAGCAGACAGGTGGACGTCACCTGCTCGTTTAAAGGGGAACTCCAGACAAAAAAAAAGAAAATTTTTAATTAGCCGGGCTGAGAACACTGGCTGAGATTTTAGCTCACTACAGGAAATCAGGAGCTTCAAGTGGTTATAAACCTCTGAAAAAATGAACAAAGCAAATCCTTCTATAGTGTGCATGTGCCTCAATCCAAAGTGTGATTTCTGTTCCCTCCTTCATTCCTCTGCTATCACTCGCTTCTGGCAGATCCATGCCGACACCAAGCAATCCAGGAAGACGACGCCACTCCCCCTTCAGCAAACAGCAGGTGATTGACAGCCTTAGCTGTGCACGTTTCCTTACGAGACTGTGTAGAGGAGCGCATGTCCTTTCCCTCCACTCAGGTCTCAAATTACACTCAGCTCCCTTCTCTATGCCAGTGTTTTTCAACCTTTTTATTTTTCAGTCAAGGCAACCTTTAGAATTGTGCACAATTCTGGGGCACACCAGTTTGGCGCGTGCGCTTTTTTTTGCACGTTCCCACGCGTCACATTTCTTAATGGTCAGCTCCATGCACAGGAGACACGCAAAAGGGTGCTGCCGGGATTTTTTTAAATTGTGCAGCACCAAAATGCATGGTGCTGTGTTACCATGCGTGTTAGCAGTCGCAAATGTACATGCATTTGCTAGGATGTGTAGGGGTGGTAGTTAGAAATTGATGGCACCCATGTGCAAATCCCCCCCTCCCCCCTTCAAGCACAAAATCACCCCCCTCCCTTTAAAATCCACCCCACCCCCAAATCCCCCTCCTAGCACCAGATCAACCCCCCTCCTAGCACAAAATCCCCCCCCCCCCCCCAAATCCCCATTCCAACCCCAATCCACTGCTCCCAAATTCCCTCTCCCAGCACTAAGCCCCCAAAAAAACATCTTTTAGCACAAAATCCACCCCTTCCCAAATCCCCCCTCCTAGCACAAAATCCCCCCCCCCCCCAAATCCCCCTTCCAACCCCAATACACTACTCCCAAATTCCCTCTCCCAGCACTAAGCCCCCAAAAAAACATATTTTAGCACAAAATCCACCCCCTCCCAAATCCCCCCTCCTAGCACAAAATCACCCCCCTCCCAAATCCCGCCTCCTAGCACAAAATCCCCCCCAGCACAAAATCCACCCCCTCCCAAATCCCCCCTCCTAGCACAAAATCCACCCCCTCCCAAATTCCCTCTCCTAGCACAAAACGAACTCCCCCTCCTAGGAAAAAAAAAAAAAAAAAAAAAAAAAAAAAAAAAAAAAAATCGCCCCCCCCTTCCAAATTCCCCCTCCTGGCACAAAATCAATCCCCCCTCCCAAATTCCCCCTCCTAGCACAAAATCAACCCCCTTCCAAATTCCCCCTCCTGGCACAAAATCAACCCCCCCTCCCAAATTCCACCCCCCTCCCAAATTCCCTCTCCTAGCACAAAACGAACTCCCCCTCCTAGGAAAAAAAAAAAAAAATCACCCCCCCCTTCCAAACTCCCCCTCCTAGCACAAAATCGCCCCCCCCTCCAAATTCCCCCTCCTGGCACAAAATCAATCCCCCCTCCCAAATTCCCCCTCCTAGCACAAAATCAACCCCCTTCCAAATTCCCCCTCCTGGCACAAAATCAATCCCCCTCCCAAATTCCACCCCCCCTCCCTAGTTCCCTCTCCTAGCACAAAATGAATTCCCCCTCCTAGCACAAAATTGCCCCCCCCCTTCCAAATTCCCCCTCCTAGTAAAAAAATCACCCCCCCTCCCAAATACCCCCCCAGCACAAAATCGCCCCCCTCCTAGCACAAAATCCCCCCCCCCCAACCCCTTCTAGCACACAGTGCTACAAATCATTGGGCTGAGATTTATCCTGTGACTTTATGTGTCCAAAGTCGCATGACAAGTCGCAATAATGGGAGCGATTTTTAAGCGCTTTTTTTTTTTTTCAGAACGATTTTTATTGAGGTTTCAAAATGAGAGTTGAGTCTGGTAGTCGAGTAGTAGATTTCTGTAGAGGTCTGTACACAGAGACAACCGAGGAGGAAGGAGGGACGGAAGGACTGGGTTCCAGTTAAAGGACAGATGGGACCTCTGATAACGCCGCGTTCTTTGCAGCCAGTGTTCATTTTGGCAGCAAATTTCGATTTAGTCTTAGTCTTAGGACTAAAATGGCATTTTAGTCCCATTTTAGTCTTCTGCAATAGTTTTAGTCGTATTTAGTCGACTAAATCTCCAGTACATTTTAGTCAACTAAAATCGAATGGGTGTAATTAAATTGTAATTCTCTACAATTTCCAAACTCATCATATAAGGCTGGAGTGAAAAATCTCATATGTTATTGAGGTCTGAACATGCACTACAGACCAGTGTTAATTTTGAAGTCAAATTTCAATTTAATTTTAGTCTTATGACTAAAATGCCCTTTTAGTCGTATTTTAGTCATCTCAATGGTTTCAGTTTTAGTCATATTTTAGTAGACTAAATTAGTATTTATTTAGTCGACTAAAAATGTTTTAGTCGTTTTAGTCGACGAAATTAACAAGGTTTGCAGCGTATGCCCATTGTCTTGTTTTATTACCTCTGACAGGTTCTCTTTGATATTTTCGCTCTCGGAAGACGCCATTACCCCGACGCTGGTTACATAATTGTCCTCGGTTTTATCTCCGGAGACTCCTCAGCCTCTGAAGTATTTACTGTGTTAGGAGCGATGCATCTGCCAATTTACAGACCGTTCCCAGCAGCTGCTACACCAGGATTTATTTCACAGCCGTTCTCCAATCTTCTCTACCCGGAGAATTTTCCAAACATTTTATAATCGCCGCTTTACGGTAAAGCCATGCTGGAGATTGGTGCCGGAATCACTTCCAATGGGTGAGAGCCCGCAATGTGTCATTGTGAAAAATATGTCTCCGGAGTCGCGGGTTCTTTTATCTGTACCGTATTCTCTGTGCGTTCTTCATATTCTCATTTATTTATAAAAAGAACACAAAAAAAAAAAAAAAAAAAAAAAGAGGGCGCACAGCCTTGTGTACTACCGTAAAGCCATTTTATTCAGGATAAAACGTAAAGTCAGGTGCATCAATGATCTAACGAACACAATACGGTTGACAGGTTGTATCCATACATATGAAGCAAGGCTTATGCGTTTCAAGGGCAGCCCCCTCTTCATCAGAGCTCTGATGGAGAGGGTTCTTTTGGTACCCATATGCATGAAGTAAGGCTTACGCGTTTCAAGGGCAGAACCCTCTTCATTAGAGCTCTGATGGAGAGGGTTCTTTTGGTACCCATATGCATGGAGTAAGGCTTACTTGATTTAAGGGCAGAACCCTCTCTAAAGCTCTGATGAAGTACAAATGTGCATGGAGCAAAGCTTACGTGTTTCAAAAGGCAGAAACCCTCTTCATCAGAGCTTTGATGAAGAGCATTCCCATAGCACTCTTATGCATGGAGTAAGGCTTATGCATTTCAAGAGCAGAAACCCTCTTCAGAGCTTAGATGAAGAGCATTCCCATGGCACTCTTATGCATGGAGTAAGGCTTATGCATTTCAAGGGCAGAACCCTCTTCATCAGAGCTCTGATGAAGAGGGTTCTTATGGTACCAATATGTATGGTGTAAGGCTTATGCGTTTCAAGGGCAGAACTGCACAACCCTTGCTCCATGCATAAGGGTACCATGGGAACCCTCTTCATCAGAGCTCTGATGAAGAGGGTTTCCCATGGTACGTATATGCATGGAATAAGGCTTACGCATTTCAAGGGTAAGAGCGCATAAGCCTTGCTCCATGCATCTGATGGTTCCCATGGTACCCATACGCATTGAGCAAAGCTTACGTGTTTCAAAGGCAGAAACACTCTTCAACAGAGCTTTGGTGAAGAGCATTCTCATGGTACCCATACGCATGGAGCAAGGTTTACCTGTTTCAAGGGCAGAACCCTCTTCATCAGAGGTCTGATGAAGAGGGTTCTGCCCTTGAAACAGGTAAGCCTTGCTCCATGTGTATGGTTACTAACTGTACACTGTACCGTATTAGATTGCGTTTGTCTCTGGAGCTGCCTTTTTTTTTATCCACACTGTATTCTCTGCGCGTTCTTTATATTCACATTTATAAAAAGAGCACAAAGAGGGTTGCGCCATTACCAAAAAAACTAATTATTCAAGATAAAAATGTGCAAATACTGTAAACTCACAAATTTAAGTACAGTCAGGCACATCGATGGTCCGATAAACACAACCAAATACAGTGTACAGGTGGTACCCATACACATGGAGTATGGTTTATGTGTTTCAAGGGCAAAACCCTCTTCATCAGAGCTCTGATGAAGAGGGTTCCCATATGCATGGTGCCAGTCTTGTGCGTTTTAAAAACAGAACCCTCTTCATCAGGGCTCTGATGAAAAGGGTTCCCCTGGTACCCATTTACATGATACAAAGTTTACACATTTCAAAGGACAGAACCCTCTTCCTCAGAGCTCTGATGAAGAGATGTCCCATGGTACCCATTTACATGATGCAAAATGTAAGCGTTTCAAGCGCAGAATCCTTGAAGAATTGGTTTTATAGTAATGCACAAGGCTGGTGTTCCCTCTTTATAGTCACTTGAAGGATCCCCCCTATCTGGAGAGGGCAGCAAAGCCTCATCACCAGACTTTCGATGGAGCAACGGATCTGGAGATTACGTCGGAGGATTTCTGCTATAGACTATATCACATATGAAGGACCAGTGGGTCTATTGCTCTTTAGCTCTAATGGTTTTTACTTTAGTTCTCATTTATTCATAATCGGAGCGCCTTTGTTTCAATGTGACCTTCCTTCCTCATTCCCTTTACTGGCCGTAATGGAGGTCACGGGTGACAGGAACACAAATCAGCCACCATGGTGGGAATCAGATGGACTTGTGTCTTTATTTAACCAGACTAACGAATGTAACAATATAAAAATATACATTTCCCAGCCTCAGCCCTACTAGTAAGCAAAGACTACTAAACCCGGAATAAAGACAGAAGTCTCAGCCACATTTTCAAATGTTGGGCTCTGCTCACACCTACCAAGGGACATTTTGGGCTTCATTTTTAGGACATCTCATTCATATGAAGGGGGTTCTCCACGTGTGAAAAATCACACAAAAATAGAGCATGACCATTTTATTTTATCACGCCACACCAAAACACAAATTCATGTGTGCCTTAGAAGGCGCCCTCCTAATCCAAACATTGGAACATTTTGGGATCTATTTAGGGCTGCTTCACACCAGATGCATTTTATTCTGCATTGAAAAATGCATTGACAGCGTTTAACATGGATTCCAATGGCCCCAATTCATACCAATGTAGTGTGTTCTAGTGCAGTCAACAAAAGTAGAACATGATGCATTTTTTCTGTATGGAGTGCATCTGGAAATGCATCAAAAACGCACCAGAGCATCAAATAGGCACCATCGCGAACATGTCCTTAAAGCAGAACCTTACCCATAATAGTTTGATAATTATTGTTCTTTAACAAAAACCCGTACGTTCCACATTAATAATTATGCTACTAAAATTAGATTGTGCTGTAATTTGCCTCCACCATTGCTTGTGTTTCTTCTTGCTGGAGGCTGCCATTTTGTTGAAGCCCAGAGCAGTCACTTGCTCATTGAAAACTCTCCTTGGCCTCAAAAACGATATTTCACTTTTTTCAATTAAAATATCTACATTTCCAATCTTGATTGTAAGTCTTTGCTTAGCTAGATAGGAAGGTTGACAGAAGCTTTGCAGTGCTGAAGTTCACAGGCTGCCAAATGAGGGGGAGAATATCGGGGACATACAGTGCATCTGGAAAGTATTCACATTGCTTCACTTTTTCCACATTTTGTTATGTTACAGCCTTATTCCAAAATGGATTAAATTCATGATTTTCCTCAAAATTCTACAAACGAAATCCCCATAATGACAACGTGAAAGAAGTTTGTTTGAAATCTTTGCAAATGTGTTAAAAATAAGAAACCAAAAGAATCCCATGTACATAAGTATCACAGGCTCCTCCCATGTACATAAGTATCACAGGCTCCTCCCATGTACATAAGTATCACAGGCTCCTCCCATGTACATAAGTATCACAGCCTCCTCCCATGCACATAAGTATCACAGGCTCCTCCCATGCACATAAGTATCACAGGCTCCTCCCATGCACATAAGTATCACAGCCTCCTCCCATGCACATAAGTATCACAGACTTCTCCCATGTACACAAGTATCACAGGCTCCTCCCATCTACACAAGTATCACAGGCTCCTCCCATGTACACAAGTATCACAGCCTTTGCTCAATACTTTGGTGAAGCACCTTTGGCGCCAATTACAGCCTCAAGTCTTGTTGAGTATGATGCTACAAGCTTGGCACACCTATTTTTGGGCGGTTTCTCCCATTCTTCTTTGCAGGACCTCTCAAGCTCCATCAGGTTGGATGGGGAGCATCGGTGCACAGCCATTTTCAAATCTCTCCAGAGATATTCAATCGGGTTCAAGTCTGGGCTCTGGTTGGGCCACTCAAGGACATTCACAGAGTTGTCCCGTAGCCACTCCTTTGTTATCTTGGCTGTGTACTTAGGGTCGTTGTCCTGTTGGAAGATGAACCTTAGCCCCAGTCTGAGGTCCAGAGGGTTCTAGAGCAGATTTTCATCAAGGATGTCTCTGTACATTGCTACATTCATCTTTTGCCCGATCCCGACCAGTCTCCCTGTTCCTGCCGCTGAAAAACATCACCACAGCATGATGCTGCCACCACCATGCTTCACTGTAGGGATGGTATTGGCCAGGTGATGGAGTGATGCCTGGTCTCCTCCAGACATGACGCTTGCCATTCAGGCCAAAGAGTTCAATCTTTATTTCATCAGACCAGAGAATTTTGTTTCTCATGGTCAGAGTCCTTCAGGTGCCTTTTGGCAAACTCCAGGTGGGCTGTCATGTGCCTTTTACTGAGGAGTGGCTTCCATCTGGCTAGTCTACCATACAGGCCTGATTGGTGGAGTGCTGCAGAGATGGTTGTTCTCCTGGAAGGTTCTCCTCTCTCCACAGAGAAACACTGGAGCTCTGTCAGAGTGACCATCGGGTTCTTGGTCACCTCCCTGACTAAGGTCCTTCTCCCCCGATCGCTCAGTTTGGCCGGGCGTCCCGCTCTAGGAAGAGTCCTGGTGGTTCCAAACTTCTTCCATTTACGGATGATGGAGGCCACTGTGCTCATTGGGACCTTCAATGCTGCAGAAATGTTTCTGTACCCTTCCCCCAATCTGTGCCTCCATACAATCCTGTCTTGGAGGTCTACAGACAATTCCTTGGACTTCATGGCTTGATTTGTGCTCTGACATAGACACGTGTGCCTTTCCAAATCAGGTCCAATCAACTGAATTTACTACAGGTGGACTCCAATCACGTTGTAGAAACATCTCGAGGATGATCAGTGGAAACAGGATGTACCTGAGCTCAATTTTGAGTGTCATTGCAAAGGCTGTGAATACTTATGTACATGGGATTTTTTTCGTTTTTTATTTTTAATAAATTTGCAAAGATTTCAAACAAACTTCTTTCACGTTGTCATTATGGGGTATTTTTTGTGGAATTTTGAGGAAAATAATGAATTTAATCCATTTTGGAATAAGGCTGTAACATAACAAAATGTGGAAAAAGTGAAGCGCTGTGAATACTTTCCAGATGCACTGTAAGATAAGACATTATCCTTGTAAGTTTAACTCTTGTGTGCCTCCCTGACAGCAGAGTTTGGGCAGTCACCTCTCCTGCATTTCTTCCCCCCCCCCCCCCCCAATCTGTGTTCCCTCCACTCTGTCAGTATCATTCCTTTTGCTTTCTTCCCTCTTGCGCAACAGTAAATCTTAAAGATGTCAGCTGATTGGCCTTTAGTGGCTCTGATTTTAGGCACAGTGCCAAAAATAGAGAGCAACTGAGCATGTGCAGAGCACTGAAAACGCAGAAATTGTGGTGTGAACCGGCCCTAACAGATGGCCCCCCCCCATTTCCTCTCGGATAGTTATACAAACTCCTATAATACAGAACATTAAAAAGAACGTAATGAAGTCAGAATTCCATCTGCAGATAATTACCTGGATTGGGGGAACTTCGGTGACTTTGTCCACGTTGGTCAGAGAAAGCGGCACGTACCACAAAGTCGCTCTGTTGGTTAATCTCTTCGCTCCTACAAGAGAAATCAAATCACATGAATAGAGTTCCAATTCTCTCCCTATTCTCTCCCCCTCCCAAGCAGTGCAAGGTCTCCGTCACACGTCCAAATCGGCTGTGGTGCGGCAAGCGTGTTGCAAAAAGCTGCGTTCGGGCGCCCAGGTGAATACGGACAGCCATGGCTGTACCACGCAATAACAGGCTGAAAGCAACCACAGATCTCAGCTGTTGTTCAAATGTTATTGCAAAGCCAGCAGCTACCTGCCATCAGTGGCGAATGATCGGCCCCGGACGCAAACTACTTGTTTGTACATCGGTCCCCAACTGCAGGTAGTTGCTAACTGTGCAATGACTTTCCAACACCAGCGAACAGAACGCGCATGCGACTGAACTGGGGACGGGGCGGTAGTAGATATGCATGGTTCATAAATGGCTAATTGGAGGATGCAAAACCCATTAGCAGGATGTCTCTTATTCCATCGCCTGCTAATAAAACAATAGCCTGGGCTCTACTTGGCCTGAAACAGTCCTTTTCATACAACCTAGCTCTCAATATCTATTCATATTCCATAAATCCTGATATGATAAAATTATAGGCGAAACAAGGTGCTGGAGGGGGTGTTCCATCAGGGGAACAATGGCCCACCTCTGGTGGGAGTGCCCAATTATTAAAAAATATTGGCAAGAGGTGTTAAAGATAACACAGGAGATAACGGGTACTGAGATCAAGGAGGACCCCTGGGTGTGCATGTTCCATGGGACAGATGGTCATATAAGTACAATTTATCCTTAACCCCGGAATGACTAAATGCGGCAAAGAGTTTAATACCAAAAAAATGGCAAGATGCTGAGGGCCCAAGCATTCGGGAATGGCTAATAAGGGTCTATGAAACCTATATCTTGGAGGTGGGTGAGGGTGACGATACAAGGCTAGAGATGGAAGAGGACCTGGAGGAAGCAAAGTGGGCGAAGTGGATATCCTTTAAATAAACAAGGTGTCTACCCAAAATGTATAGGGGCCAGTTCACGCCATAGAAACGCAGTCCAGGTGAGTTTCGGATGCTTTTTTACATGCAAGTTTTTTACGTGTTTTTGGCGTATTCCGGTGCATTTTTTCCCCCTCTTTTTTCTTCACCTTAAAGCGGTTGTATTGTCCGCTTGGTCATTTTTACCTACAGATAAGCCTATAATAAGACTTACCTGTAGGTAAAATGAATATCTCCGAAACCTGTATGGTTTAGGAGATATTCACCTTGCATGCAGCCGCTGATGTCAGCGGCGCATGCGCGGCGAAGGTTTGGCGGATGGTGCCAGAACGGAGGGCTCCCGCATGGCTCCAACCACTCTCAGCGCCGGAGCCGTGAACCCAGAAGAAGCGCCAAGGGGACATGTCGGCTCCCTCAGAGATGACTGGGCGGCCCTATGGAAGCTTCGTTCTAAGGTATTTCATAATGAGCTAGTATGCGACACTGCGGCCGGCTCCTCCCATAGGCGATCAAACAATAGGTCGTCTTTGATCACCTCCGTGGCCTTGGAGGAAGGGTGGACGTAATTTTTTTCTTTAAGCAGAAGATCAAATTGTATTTAATTTTTGATCTTTTTCTCTTAAAGATAAAAGGAGAATTGAGGCCTTTTTGATCCCATATCTCTCCATAAAGGAGGACCAATCATCCTTATTTCTATTACTAGGGATGTTTACATTGCTTATAACAGGAATAAAAAGGACAGTGTAAAAATCAAATATAAAAAGTAAAATAAAAAAAAAATAAAAAAGTAAAAGCATCCCCATCCCTCCGTGCTCGCATGCAGAAGTGAACACATATGTTAGTCACGCACGCATATGCAAACGCTATTTGCATCAGACATGTGAGGCATTTCCATGATTGTTGGAGCGAGAGCAATAATTCTAGCGCTAGACCTCCTCTAAAGAGGTAACCTGTAAAAACCTTTAAAGTGTCGCCTTTGGAGATTTTAAAGTACCATAGTTTGGCGAAATTCCACGAGTGCGCACATTTTTAAAGCGCGACATGTTAGGCATCTATTTACTCGGCGTAACATCATCGTTCACATTTTACAAAAAATTGGGGTATATTATTTTTTTTTATTCATTAAAGTGTATTTTTTTCCCCCAAAAATTGTGTTTGCAAAACCGCTGTGCAAATACTGTATGATCTAAACAATTGCAACGATCGCCATTTTATTCCCTAAGGTCTCTGCAAAAAAAAAAAAAAAAAGTATAGTAGAGGTTACAAGTAATTTTCTAGCAAAAAATACTGATTTAAACCTGTAGACAAAAAGTGCCAGAAAAGGCCAGGTCTTCAAGGGGATATAAAAGAAAAAAAAAAAGTGGTGGTGGAGATTCATGTGTGTATAAAAAGGGTTACTGTGGAGTTTACGGACCCGAGTGAAGTCTACCTGCCGGCACGTAGACTGTTGAAGTGCTCTGTGCAGGGAGAGGGAGTGCCATCGTCACTGTGATGTACATGCATTTTGCACATGTCTAACCACTTTAGGACCACCCAAAACACATGTTCTGAAAAGGGCGGGCTTTAATGGCCACACGCCTTACATATGGCAGTTTGGGCGGCCAATGTTTATATGCTGAGCGCGCGCTCACTGCACGCTCCTAGCAGAAGGAACCTGTTGTCAAAGACAGCCCTCAGCCTGGACTAAAGATCAGTAGCCGACGGGACCGACTTTTAAACATGTGACCTCTGTGACAGTAGTCACACGATTGCCGATCTGAGAAAACCTGAACCCAGGGTTAAAGGCTTTGTTCCCTCAAGACTCTTTCAAGTCACCGAACTCCAGGACTCAATCTGGAAATGGCAAAACCCAGAGAATATCTGAGAAAACCTGGACCCAGAGTTAAAGGCTTTATACCTCCCAAGACGTTTTCAAGCCTTCAAACTGCAGAACCCAATCTGGGAATTACAAAACTCATAGAAAATCTGAGAAAACCTGGACCCAAGGTTAGAAGCTTTGCTCCTCCCAAGACTCTTTAAAGTCTCCAAACTCCAAAACTCAATCTGGGTTTTACAAAACCTAAAGAAAATCTGGAGAAAACCTGGACACAAGGTTAGAGGCTTGTTCCCTCTCTAGCCTCCAAACTCCAAAACTTGATCCGGGAATTGCAAAACCTGGAGAAAATCTGATATACCTGGACCCAAGCTTAGAGGCTTTGTCCCTCCCAACTCCAGAACCCAACTTGGAGAAAATCTGAGAAACCCAGAGTTTGGAGGCTTTGTTCCCTCCAAGACTCTGATGCTTCTGAACCCCAGGACCCATTCTGGGAATTACAAAACCCAGAGAAAAATCTAAGAAAACCTGGACCCAAGGTTAGAGGTTTCGTCCCTCCCAAAACTCTTAGGAGCTCCGAATTCCAGAACCCAATGTGGGAATTACAAACCCCAGAGAAAACAGATTTTTTTTTTTTCCAAAGCCATTCAGAACTGCGTTTTCAGGGACGCTGGGGCAGATGGGAAGGGGTAACGAGCTTTTGATCTTTTCATTTGTCATAATTTCCTGTCTCCGTTATGTAGGTTCTGTTTGTTGAAAATATAGACGCGACTTGAAAAATGCACCAATACAAATGATTATTGTGCCTTTTTAGTGCGTTTTCCACATATCATAATGTAATGCACGTTTTTTACAAAAACCAGCAAGCAACGGCGATGTAATTGCGGCTTATCTATTATTTACCAACATGACTATAAGAATACCAGTTCCCTGCAGCACCCAATCAGATTCTTCCTCCGCTCCTCCCAGACTGCACTGTGCGAGAAGACAGAATCGTCTGAATTGCCGGGAAAAGTCTGGCCGGTTCTTTGTTCTACTCCTGAAAAGGAGCAGCTGGCTCCTCCAGGGTACCACGGGGATTGGAGGAGTACCTGGGCACTGGACCCTTAAGGTTACATGGCAACTTCATTAAATCTCAGCTGGATGCTAAATTTTTAATTAAAATTCAATTATAAATTTAGATGAAGTGGCGAGGTCCCATGATAGAGCCACAAAGAGAGCTCATTAACTCCTCTTCTAATCTGTGAATTTAATCATATTGTAACGCCTTGCCAGGACCGGCATTTTACTGGCTAAGTGAAAGGAACACCAGCTGAAGGGCGAAAACAATCTGCAAAACAAGCAAATAACTGATTTTAGGGGTTAATAATGCCGCCCGAGGTGTGATGTTGGTGACAAGGTCTCTTTATAGAAGACTAAACACAATTATAAAAATCTGATATCAGCTGTAATGTTACAAAAGCAGTTTTCATTGAATACCCGGTGATCCTGCCATTATAGTCCTTCTTCAAGCACTTCCTGTTATAAGGTGACAACAATCTCAGTTGTTCTCCTGTGTTGGCACCTTGTTACATGCACCCCCCCCCCCCTCCCCCGGTGGGGACTACAAGCCTACAGACGTTGAGCAGGCACAGTCCCCTCTTTGGGAAGCCGGTCCAGAGTAACGCTGTGCAGCCGATTCTGGGGCGAGTGCACGTAGACAGGAAGTGGTGGAAAGAGGCCACAGGAGATCAGCACAAGATGCAAAAATACAAAAAAAAAGTGAAAAATGTATTTTAGGGGGAAAAAAAAAGTCCATGGCTATTACGACACAGAGCAAATGTTCATTTAAGCCCTGCTGCACTGGCCCACTGAGTAAGGAACCTCCTGTCCCCCCTGCGTGGAGCCCTGAACGACTGTGAGGCCCTTGACTATAAAGGGTGTGCATACCTGCAACACACACAGTCTGCATTTCTCTTGTAAAACCTGGACATGGAGTTAAGAGGCTTGATCCCTCCTAAGACTCTTTGAAGTCTCCAAGCTCCAGAACCCATTGTCGGAAAGTAGAAAATCTTAATAAACTTGGACCCAGAGTTAGAAGTGTCATTCCTTCATAAGGTTCTTTGAAGCCATCTGAACTCTGTAATTCCCGGATTGGGTTTTAGAGTTCAGGTGGTTTCAAAGAGTCTTATGAAGGGATGACACTTCTAACTTTGGGTCCAAGTTTATTCAGATTTTCGGCTATGGGTTCTGGAGTTTGGAGGCTTCAAAACGAGTTTTGGGAGGGACGAAACCTCTAATCCCGAGTCCAGGCTTTATCAGATTTTCTCCAGATTTTGCAATTTCTGAAATAGGGTTCTGGAGTTTGGAGAATTCCTGAAACCTGGGTTCAGGTTTTCTTAGATTTTGTAATTCCCGGACTGGGTTTTGGAGTTTTGGGTGGCTTCAAGGAGTCTTGGGAGGGATGAAGCCTCTAACCCTGGGTCCACATTTTATCAGATTTTCTCCACGATTTGGTAATTCCTGGATTGGGTTCTGAAGTGTGAAGACTTTAAAGAGTTTTGGGAGGCACAAGGCCTCTAACACTAGGTGCAGGTTTTTTCAGATTTTCTCTGGGTTTTGTAATTCCAAGATTGAGTTCTGGAGGTTGGTGGGCTTCAGAGAATCTTGGGAGGGACAAAAAACCTCAAACCCTGGGTCCTTTGTAATTCCAGAATTGGGTTTTAAAGGACCCAGGGTTAGAGGTTTTGTCCCTCCAAAGATTTTCTGAAGCCTCCAACCTCCTGCATCCAATCTGGGAATTACAAAACCCAGAGAAAATCTAAAAAAAACCTGCACCCAGTGTTAAGAGGCCTCGTGCCTCCAAAAACTCTTTGAAGTCTCCCAACTCCAGAACTCAATCTGGGAATTACCAAACCATGGAGACAATCTGATAAAATGTGGACCCAGGGTTAGAGGCTTCGTCCCTCCCAAAATTCTTTGAAGCTTCCGATCTCCAGAATAAAATCTGGGAATTACACAACCCAGAGAAGATCTGCGAAAACTTGGACCCAGGGTTAGAGGCTTCGTCCCTCCCAAGACTCTTTTGAAGTCTCTCAACTCCAGAGCCCAATCCGGTAATTATAAAACCCAGAGAAAAAACTGAAAGATCAACATTCTCTGCTTAAAACGGGCATTCTGGAACCCCTCAATCTGTATTTGTGAGAACCTTTGTGCCTTTTGCGATTTTTTTTATAGTGGCAGGGCCCAGCGCGGTCACACAGGAAAGAGCATTCCAGTGTTATCCACAGATGTAAAAACAGAACCGGCAGACATTAGAACCAGATCTACTGACCAATACTAAAAGATATGACTCAACACAATCATACGAGCGTTCTGGATAACGATCGTTTTGATAAAAGAATCGCACTTTCCAGAAAATCGATCGGACTACACAGGTGGGATCAGTCGATAAACAGTTTTCACTGTAAAGGAACAATTCAGAGTAAACTCAACCAAAATCAATACAGTTTTTGTTATGCTGGATGGTTGTTTCGGAGAAAGAAGGATGAAAAAAAAAAAATTGCTGAGCCGGTTAGATTACAGTGCGCTGAATTTTGATTGGCTGTCCCTGCTTCCAGCATTTTGCATATGGTTGATCTTTGCAGAGCCTTATGTACTACATATGATTACATTATAACCGCTCCAGTGACTGCATGAAAGGATCCAATTATTTATCCCCTACAAATGACATGTCAGCACTCCACAACGACTATTAATAGAAAACTCCCTTCATTAGAAATGATGCAGCGAAAAAAAAAAAAAAAAAAAAAAAACAACAGGATGCCCCGGAACAATGTATACGATGACCACTGATATAAATGGATGTTCCGGTGACACATGGGACGAGGCGGTGCGGGGGTCGCCGGAGGCAAAAGAGCTTTTCGTGTTTCCCGACATGATAAAGAGCCGCTGTCAGGATTTCCATGTATTAAATTAAGCCTCAAAACTGCAGCCCACGAGCGCAATTATTAATAGAAATAATGAGAGCGCACGGCGGCACGATGCTGACCCGCGGCCTACGCGACCCAGAACGAGGAGCCGACCTCTGACTGGCGCTAATTTACAGCCCCAACCGTGTGCGCCCACCATATGCATGTACGGAACATCGATCGTATGTACGGAACATCAATTGTATGCATGTACCTAACATCAACCATATGTATGGAACATCGATCGTATGCATGTATGAAACATCGATCGCATGTACGGAACATCAATCATATGTATGTACCCAACATCAACCATATGTATGGAACATCGATCATATGCATGTACGGAACATCGATCGTATTTATGTACAATGTATCTAAAAAAGGTACAGAACATCGACCATATGTATGTATGTACAGAACATCGATCGTACTACATGAATGATGCCAATACTTTCCAAATGGAAGTCACATCCGTCTTTAGAGGTGTACAGAGATAGACAGACAATCTCCTGCAATC
>JBBDGP010003950.1:0-40000 GCA_037952835.1 Lithobates septentrionalis | reverse complement strand
GATAGAATCTGTCCGCCCCAAATCTTTCATCAACCTTTGTGCTCCAGTCTCGGGCAGACAGCAGCAGGTGACGGAAGTGGACAATCTGCTGCCGCTATCCAGGAATCTAAGTACAATAGTTACTCCATTTACATCAGATTCCAGGGAGGCCCTGGGAATTCGATGATTATATGTATGATCAATCACTTATTGAGTCAGAAAGCGTGCTGGCTCTGGTTAGGCCTCATGCAGGAGTTTTAGCTTCACCCTAACACACAGGTCTTGGTCTATACCCAACCGGGCCAACAAACTCCTACATGGCTTGATCTATACCCGATCACCGAACACACCTCACATGGCTTGGTCTATACCCAACCGGGCCAACAAACTCCTACATGGCTTGATCTATACCCGATCACCGAACACACCTCACATGGCTTGGTCTATACCCAACCGGGCCAACAAACTCCTACATGGCTTGATCTATACCCGATCACCGAACACACCTCACATGGCTTGGTCTATACCCAACCGGGCCAACAAACTCCTACATGGCTTGATCTATACCCGATCACCGAACACACCTCACATGGCTTGGTCTATACCCAACCGGGCCAACAAACTCCTACATGGCTTGATCTATACCCGATCACCGAACACACCTCACATGGCTTGGTCTATACCCAACCGGGCCAACAAACTCCTACATGGCTTGATCTATACCCGATCACCGAACACACCTCACATGGCTTGGTCTATACCCAACCGGGCCAACAAACTCCTACATGGCTTGATCTATACCCGATCACCGAACACACCTCACATGGCTTGGTCTATACCCAACCGGGCCAACAAACTCCTACATGGCTTGATCTATACCCGATCACCGAACACACTCCACATGGTTCGGTCTATACCCAACAAACTCCTACATAGCTTGATCTATACCCGATCACCGAACACACCCCACATGGCTTGGTCTATACCCAACCGGGCCAATAAACTCCTACATGGCTTGATCTATACCCAATCACCGAACACACCCCACATGGCTTGGTCTATACCTAATCACCATAACGCAGCTCTGCATGGCGTGAGCTATACCCGATCGCCCCCCCCCCCCCAAAAAAAACCCTAGATGGCTCGATCTATGCCTGATCACCCCAACAAGCACCTACATGGTTCGATTTATATCTGATCGCCCCAACAAATTCCTACATGACTTGATCTATACCCGATCACTCCAACAAACCCCTACATGGCTTGATCTTTACATAGTAGGTGAGGTTGAAAAAAGACACAAGTCTATCAAGTCCAACCTATGTGTGTGATTATGTGTCAGTATTACATTGTATATCCCTGTATGTTGTGGTCGTTCAGGTGATTATCTAATAGCTTTTTTAAACTATCGATGTCCCCCGCTGAGACCACCGCCTGTGGAAGGGAATTCCACATCCTTGCCGCTCTTACAGTAAAGAACCCTCTATGTAGTTTAAGGTTAAACCTCTTTTCTTCTAATTTTAATGAGTGGCCACAAGTCTTGTTAAACTCCCTTCCGCAAAAAAGTTTTCTCCCCATTTTGGGGTCACCAGTACGGTATTTATAAATTGAAATCATATCCCCTCTCAAGCGTCTCTTCTCCAGAGAGAATAAGTTCAGTGCTCACAACCTTTCCTCATAACTAATATCCTCCAGACCCTTTATTAGCTTTGTTGCCCTTCTTTGTACTCGCTCCATTTCCAGTACATCCTTCCTGAGGACTGGTGCCCAGAACTGGACAGCATACTCCAGGTGCGGCCGGACCAGAGTCTTGTAGAGCGGGAGAATTATCGTTTTATCTCTGGAGTTGATCCCCTTTTTAATGCCAATATTCTGTTTGCTTTGTTAGCAGCAGCTTGGCATTGCATGTCATTGCTGAGCCTATCATCTACTAGGACCCCCAGGTCCTTTTCCATCCTAGATTCCCCCAGAGGTTCTCCCCCCAGTCTATAGATTGCATTCAGATTTTTGCCACCCAAATGCATTATTTTACATTTTTCTACATTGAACCTCATTTGCCATGTAGTCGCCCACCCCATTCATTTGTTAAGATCTTCTTGCAAGGTTTCCACATCCTGCGGAGAAGTTATTGCCCTGCTTAGCATCCTCCGCAAATACAGAGATTGAACTGTTTATCCCATCCTCCAGATCGTTTATGAACAAATTAAATAGGATTGGTCCCAGCACAGAACCCTGTATTACACATTGATTATATATATATATATATATATATATATATATATATATATATATATATAGCTATAGCAACATGAACATGGGGATATATGCAACAAACACAAATATTGGGAGAAGAAATGGAAACCAGCTGCAAGGAAAAGCCCAGAGCTTTGTCAAATAGACAGAACATTCAACGCGTTTCGAAAAACAAAATGCAGATCTTCTTCAGGGACAGAGGGCTTGCGGGTTCCAGATCTGTAGCTTATCTCCCAAATGTTGATGATCCACCCATAAAAACAAAGAACATAACTCAAAAATGAAAAGAAAGCTATGTCCGTCAGAGCAGCGCACAAGCAACAGAAAACGTGAATAACATCAGCCATCGGTCCTTATATTGTGGGTTGGTCTTATTATAGAACTTAGTGGTATAACTCTATATAGACCGTAGCTATAGAGCAGAGGTAGAATAGTACTTTCCCCTTGATGCAGGTCCTGTTGATAGAGAGTGGATATCAAAAGTTATAAACCATCCAGAACATCAAGGAGTAAAAATGGTTGTATCCATCAGCCAGATATCTGGATGTGCCTCATGGATCTTAAAGTTGGAGTCAAAATGATGTGGTTGGAGATGTGGCTGGTGGTGTCTGGCAAGCTACCTTATATAGGGGGGGGGCTCTCTGAAGTAAGGGGGGACCCTGGAGGGGACCCGGAAATAAGGGGGGATGGGACTCTGGAGGGGACCCAAGGATGGGGGGGGCACTGATGGGGTCCCGGTGTAAAGGAGGACCCTGATGTGGGGAAGGGGAACTGATAGACCCTGAAGGGGAGAACTTTAGAGGACCCCTGATGTATGGGGGGCGGTTGCTCCAAAGGGGGAACCCTGGAGGGGACACTGAACTGAGGGAGTACCCTGGAGGGGAGGATCCTGAAGTAAGGGGGGGCGGGGGCTCTGAAGGGGGAACCCTGGAGGGGACACTGAACTGAGGGAGTACCCTGGAGGGGAGGACACTGAAGTAAGGTGGGAGGGGCTCTGCAGGGGACCCTGAAGTTGTCAGGGCTGGCCTCAGCCCTTCCTTCTCTGCGCTGACCGCTCAGCTGTTGGCTAATTGCCAGCTCCCATCTCTCCACAGTGACTCACCTGTTGATGATATACTGCTCATCAGTCCTGCTTACTTAAGCCGTCCAGCCCAGATTATCTCTGCCTTCGCCTTGGTCACATCTCTAGAGACGCTCTCCTGTGTTCCTGTTAAAGACTTGCTTGGCTGACGTTCCTTCTGGCTCCAGATCCTGCTTGCTGTTCTACGCTGATCTCTGGCTCCCTGGCGTTTTGGCTTGTCTGACTATCCGCTCCGTTTGCTGAAACTCTGGCTATGTTTTGACTACGTTTACACCGTTTACCTTTTTTTATTATTATTTTTAAACAAGTGTGATTTAACTGTACTTCTGCCTCAGTCTGATTCATGGTTTCTGACAAAAGTAAGGGGGGGCCAAGAATGGGGGGGGACATTGATGGGGTCCCAGATGTAAGAGAGGACCCTGATGGGGGCAAGGGGGACTGATAGAGACCCTGAGGTAAGGGGATAACTTTATAGGATTCCTGATGTAAGGGGGGGGGGAGGGTGCTCTGAAGTAAGGGGGGGGATCCTGGAGGGGATGCTGAAATAAGGGAGGACCCTGGAGGGGGGCCCCTAAAGTAAGGGGGGGCACTGGAGGGGACCCAAGGATGGGGGGGGACTGAATTAAGGGGGAAAAGCACTAATGAGGGCCCTGATGTAAGGGATGACCCTGATGGGGACTCTGAAGTGGGGAAGGGGAACTGATAGAGAGACCCTGAGGGGGAGAACTTTAGAGGACCCCTAATGTAAGGGGGGGGGGGGTCGGGGGCTCTGAAGTCAGGGTGGCCCCTTCATTTATAAAAACTTTTTTTTTACCTTAAATATTTGTTAAATATATGATGTGGCCCTCATACTGCAATGGTCGGAGTCCCCCCCCCCCCCACCACCCCCATTTCTGGAGGCGATAAGTATAAAGCAGTCTAATGAGGAGAAATCGCCGGATTCTGATGCATTCTAGGGATTAGCGAGGTAATAAAACTTTGCCCGTTAAGCATATTTCCCCGTTACTTTCCTCCCTGCCGGGACGGTTACATTTAGATGTAATTATCGGTTCTGTGTGGAGTACAAGCAAATAATATGGAAAATATTTTCTCCGCGCTTTGACTAAAAGTGAATCTGACAACATGCTTTTGGGAATAGGAATTACCATTGGACCTTAATAAAACCATCCTGACAGGCCGGTCGTCATGGCAACTGTGCGCCAATGTCTGCCTCCCTCGGCCTAAGTGAACAAAGGCGTGCTTTACTAGGAGGCTTCATTTTATTGCATCCGCCAAATATTTAGCACAACGGCAGATAAATGAGAAGCCGCCACCCCGTCAGGATTCCTTTTGTGCGAGGAGTAAAGAAAAAACAAAAAACAAAATAAAAAATACAAAGGTTAACATGTAACAAATGTAACAACTGTAAGTAACAAAGTAACATTGCTGATAGAATGACTGTTAAGGGAAAGTCGCTATTTCCTTATTATAATATACATTCACCGGCCACTATATTAGGTACAGCTGTTCAATTGCTTGGTAACACAAATTGCTAATCAGCCAATCACATGGCAGCAACTCAATGCAGATTGCAATAATATATATATATATATATATATATATATATATATATATATATATATATATATATATATATATATATATATATATATATAAAATTAGCAAGTCCTTAAAAATAATTAAAAAAATAAATAAAGTATTAAAGTATTCATACCCCCTTGAAATTTCCCACATTTTGTCCTGTTACAACCAAAAACATAAATGTATTTTATTGGGATTTTATGTGATAGACCAACACAAAGTGGCTCATAATTGTGAAGTGAAAGGAAAATGATACAAATAAATATGTGAAAAGTGTGGGGGGGGGGGGGGCATTTGTATGGCGCCCCCCCCGAGTCAATACTTTGTAGAACCCCCTTTCTCTACAAGCCTTTTTGGGGGTGTCTCTACCAGCTTTGCACATCTAGAGAGGGACATTTTTGCTGTTTTTTCTTATTTTACTTTTTATTTATTTCATTTATTTTTACACTTAATTTTGTTTTAATGACTTTTATTCCTACTACAAGGAATGTAAACATCCCTTGTAATAGAAAGAAGCATGACAGGTCCTCTTTATTGAGAGACCAAAATACTTCATATCTCTCATTTACCTTTAAAAAAGGAAAAAAAAAAAAAAAAAAAAAAAAAAAAAAGGAAAAGAAAAAGAAAGTCCCCCTCAGACTGACAATGCTGCCGTCTCCCCTGTGCTCCTTTATCCAGAGTGGGCTGCTCTAAGCAGTGTTAATTTCCTCGACTAAATGAAGACTATTTTAGTCGACTAAAACAATTGAGAAGACTAAAATACGACTACAACTAAAATGGCATTTTAGCCAAAAGGCTAATATGGGACTAAAACTTAAATGCAATTTTAGTCAAAAGACTAAGACTTAAACTAAAGTGAAATTTGACTTGGACATTAACACTGGTCTGTAGTGCATGTTCATACCTCAATACCATAAAATAATAACATATGAGATTTCTCACTCCAGCAGTATATGAGTTTGGAAATTGGAGAGAAATATTAACTAATGCATTACAATTTAAAGTGGATTTTCGCGAAAAAATTTTTTTAGATGTCAGCATCTGCAAATACTGCAGCTGCTGACTTTTAAAATAAGGACACTTACCTGTCCCGGGGTCCAGCGATGTCGGCACCCGAGACCGAACCGTCCCTCGATCTTCGGGTGCTGCCGCCGCCATTCTCTCTGAGGGAATCAGGAAGTGAAGTGTTGCGGCTTCACTGCCCGGGTCCCTACTGCACATGCGCGAGTCGCGCTGTGCGTCTACACTGGTCCCCGTTGTGTTGTGGGAACTGTGTATTTCCCACAACACAACGGGGGTGGGTGGGGGGTTTGCGGCTAGCTATACCCGGAAGTGGGTGCAGATACCTGTATTATACAGGTATCTGCACCCCCCTGAAAAGGTGCCAATTGTGACACCGGAGGGGGGGGAGGAATCCGATGAGCGGAACTTCCACTTTAGGGTGGAACTCCGCTTTAATTACACCCATTTGATTTCAGACGACTAAAATGAGTTTTAGTCAACTAAAATGTCCTGGAGATTTAGTCGACTAAAACAATTGCAGAAGACTAAAATGGGACTAAAACTGAAATGCCATTTTAGTCCTAAGACTAAAACTGAATCGAAATTTGCTGCCAAAATTAATACTGACTCTAAGGCCACATTCACACCTCAGTGTTTTATAGCTGGAAGCTACAAAACGCTGGAGGAGGAAAAAAAAAAAAAAAAAAATCAATAATTCTCTATGGAGACGGTTCACATCTCCGCTCCCAGTCGCCTGAAGCCAAACAAGTTCTGGAGCTTTATTGCAGGTTGAATTGGGCAGATCTGCGCATTTTTATGCTCATAGAAATGAATGGAAACGCAACATTCACACGTTTTTGCGCGGTTTTCTGCTCAAGTGGAAGAAAGGAAAGAAGGAAGGAAAGAATAGAAGGGAATAGGGAAGGAAAGGGAAGGAAGGAAGGAAGGACAAAATTGCTGTATACAAATGTATAAGTCAAGAAAGAAAAGAAAGAAAGAAAAAGAAAGAAAGAAAGAAAAAAGAAAGAAAAAGAAAGAAAAAAGAAAGAAAAAGAAAGAAAAAAGAAAGAAAAAGAAAGAAAAAGAAAAAGAAAAAGAAAAAGAAAAAGAAAGAAAAAGAAAGAAAGAAAAAGAAAGAAAAAGGAAAGAAAAAGAAAGAAGAAAAAGAAAGAAAGAAGAAAGAAGAAAAAGAAAGAAAGAAGAAAGAAGAAAAAGAAAGAAAGAAGAAAAAAGAAAAAGAAAGAAAAAGAAAGAAAAAGAAAAAGAAAGAAAAAGAAAGAGAAAGAAAAAGAAAGAAAAAGAAAGAAGAAAAAGAAAGAAAAAGAAAGAAAGAAGAAAAAGAAAGAAAGAAGAAAAAGAAAGAAAAAGAAAGAAAAAGAAAGAAAGAAAAAGAAAGAAAAAGGAAAGAAAAAGAAAGAAGAAAAAGAAAGAAAGAAGAAAGAAGAAAAAGAAAGAAAGAAGAAAAAAGAAAAAGAAAGAAAAAGAAAGAAAAAGAAAAAGAAAGAAAAAGAAAGAGAAAGAAAAAGAAAGAAAAAGAAAGAAGAAAAAGAAAGAAAAAGAAAGAAAGAAGAAAAAGAAAGAAAAAGAAAGAAAGAAGAAAAAGAAAGAAAAAGAAAGAAAAAGAAAGAAAGAAGAAAAAGAAAGAAAAAGAAAGAAAAAGAAAGAAAAAGAAAGAAAAAGAAAGAAAGAAAAAGAAAGAAAGAAAAAGAAAGAAAGAAAAAGAAAGAAAGAAAAAGAAAGAAAGAAGAAAAAGAAAGAAAAAGAAAGAAAGAAAGAAGAAAAAGAAAGAAAAAGAAAAGAAAGAAAAAGAAAGAAAAAGAAAGAAAGAAAAAGAAAGAAAGAAAAAGAAAGAAAAAGAAAGAGAAAGAAAAAGAAAGAAAAAGAAAGAAGAAAAAGAAAGAAAAAGAAAGAAAGAAGAAAAAGAAAGAAAAAGAAAGAAAGAAGAAAAAGAAAGAAAAAGAAAGAAAAAGAAAGAAAGAAGAAAAAGAAAGAAAAAGAAAGAAAAAGAAAGAAAAAGAAAGAAAGAAAAAGAAAGAAAGAAAAAGAAAGAAAGAAAAAGAAAGAAAGAAAAAGAAAGAAAGAAGAAAAAGAAAGAAAAAGAAAGAAAGAAAGAAGAAAAAGAAAGAAAAAGAAAAGAAAGAAAAAGAAAGAAAAAGAAAGAAAGAAAAAGAAAGAAAGAAAGAAAAAGAAAGAAAGAAAGAAAAGAAACGAAAAGAAAGAAAAGAAAAAAGAAAGAAAGCACAAAAATTGCTGTATACAAAAATGCACAAGTAATGCATAAAAATGCACAAAAAAAAAAAAAAGAGAAAATGCTCTAAGATGCTACGCTCAGGTGTGATTGAAGGATAATACAGGAGGTGTGTTACTGGCCAGATCACCAGGTGAAAACAGAGGAGAAAAAAGGCCAAAAAAACAAACAAACAAACAAATGCAGCCGCCACACCTAATGATTGGTAAGCTTGTTCAGCCAATGAGATGCATCCAAGCTTTTTTTTGCACGTTCCTGTGTAGCACGTTTTAGGATGACCAAGTTGAACAGGACTGCCCTGTGTGCACAGAACACGCAAAAAAAGGTACAGGTGTGATTTTTCAAATCGCACCGCAAAGCGCACCGCACGCTCTGGCGGCGCGTATGCACAAGCCTTGTATACATCAGCGCGTCATTAAGAATAAATGACAGCCGCGAGCGCCTGCAGAAGGCGGCGTGTTTTTGTGCGGTGCAGGAAAAGGCACAATGGCACACGCTGGTGTGAACAAGCCCTAAAATAAAAAAGGATGCAAACAGCTGCAACCCAGCCAACCAATCAGAATCCATCCTTCATTAGCCGGAATAAATGGCTACATCCGGATTGCTATAGGTAACTATAAGAGACACTTCCATGCGTCGTCTTATTAAATGGAAGAACGCCGATGATCTGCCGGTGGAGGAGAAGAGACGCCGCCGCGATATCCGAGACTTCCAGTTCCCTTTCCTTCTGCCAAGAGGCGTCACCGCGCAGAGCGGCAAAATAAAGATGATGTATTGTGACAAAGGCGAGACAGCACAGCGATAAACAGACCCGACAAAAACAAATGTTTTAAGTAAAACACGCCACGTTCAGTAGCAGCCACGCTGATTAGAAATGAAATGATGTCTTTACCATTTTTTTATCCCTTCAGTAATAATAAAAATAAAAAAAATAAAAAAAAAAATCTATCAATGGCGAGCCAGTCACAGCGTTGTATTTACTTCCCGGATCTCCTAGAACTTCTGCAGAATAAAGTCATTATTTTTGGGTTCATTCACATGTGCAGCAGGGACTGTCACTCCTCTGAAAAAGCAATTCACACTTGGATCACTTTTCAGGGGTGTTTGACAGGTGGTGGAGGCGGCGTTGTATTGCCCCCTTATCGCCTGCTCTACTCGCTTGGATGCCGCAGTAGTACGCCACAACCGCGTGCATTGTATGCAGTAGCAGGGCGGCCCCACTCACTTGCACATAAAGTGACGCGGGGGTAGAAAACTTGCAGAAAGCAAAACAGTGGTACCCCCCGGCCACTACCTCTGTAGCTAAAGGACGGAGCAGCTGGGGGGCGGTAAGAACATCATGTGTTAACAAGCTGTAAGTAAAAGGTGCGCCGGGAGAGCGGGAAAGGTGCGCCAAGGAGTGCGTAAATGGTGCGCCGGGGAACCCGGGAAAGGTGCGCCAGGGAGTGCGTGAAAGGTGCGCCGGGGAGTGCAAGGTGCACCGGGGAGGGCATGAAAGGAGCGCCAGGGAGAGCGTGAAAGGTGCGCCAGGGAACCCAGGAAAGGTGCGCTGGGAAGTGCAAGGTGTGCCGGGGAGGGCATGACAGGAGCGCCAGGGAGAGCGCGAAAGGTGCGCCAGGGAACCCGGGAAAGGTGCGCCAGGGAGTGCGCAAAAGCTGTGTTGGGGAACCTGGGAAAGGTGCTCTGGGAGGGCGAGAAAGGTGCGCCGGGGAGAGCGCGAAAGGTGTGCCAGGAGTGCGCCAAAGGTACGTTGGGGAACTCGGGAAAGGTGTGCCAGGGAGTGCGCTAAAGGTGCGTTGGGGAACCTGGGAAAGGTGCGCCGTGGATTGCACGAAAGGTGCGCCGGGGAGAGCGCGAAAGGTGCACCAGGGAGTGTACGAAAGGTGCACCAGGGAGTGTACGAAAGGTGCATTGGGGAACCCAGGAAAGGCGCGCCGGGGAGTGCGCGAAAGGAGCGCCGGAGAGTGCGCCAGGGAGAGCGCGGAAGTTGCGCCAGGGAGAGCGCGAAAGGTGCGCTGGGGAATGCAAGGTGCGCCGGGGAGGGCATGAAAGGAGCGCCAGGGAGAGCGCGAAAGGTGCGCCGGGGAGGGCATGAAAGGAGCGCCGGGGAAACCGAGAAAGGTGCGCCGGGGAAACCGAGAAAGGTGCGCCGGGGAAACCGGGAAAGGTGCGCCGGGGAAATCGGGAAAGGTGCGCCGGGGAAACCGGGAAAGGTGCGCCGGGGAAACCGGGAAAGGTGCGCCGGGGAAACCGGGAAAGGTGCGCCGGGGAAACCGGGAAAGGTGCGCCGGGGAAACCGGGAAAGGTGCGCCGGGGAGTGCATGAAAGGAGCGCCGGGGAGGGAATGAAAAGGAGCGCCTGGGAGAGCGCGAAAGGGGCGCCGGGGAACCCAGGAAAGGTCCCCCGGGGAGTGCGCAAAAAGCTGTGTTGGGGAACCCGGGAAAGGTGCTCCGGGAGGGCGAGAAAGGTGTGCCGGGGAGGGAGGGAAAGGTGCGCCGGGGAGAGCGCGAAAGGTGCGCCGGGAGTGCGCCAAATGTACGTTGGGGAACCCGGGAAAGGTGCGCTGGAGAGAGTGCGAAAGGTGCGCTGAGTGCGTGAAAGGTGCGCCGTGGAGTGCGCAAAAGGTGCACTGGGGAGAGCGCAAAAGGTGCACTGGGGAGAGCGTAAAAGGTGCACTGGGGAGAGCGTAAAAGGTGCACTGGGGAGAGCGTAAAAGGTGCACTGGGGAGAGCGTAAAAGGTGCACTGGGGAACCCGGGAAAGGTGCGCTGGAGAGAGTGCGAAAGGTGCGCTGAGTGCGTGAAAGGTGCGTTGGGGAACCCAGTAAAGGTGCGCCGTGGAGTGTGCAAAAGGTGCACTGGGGAGAGCGTGAAAGGTGCGTTGGGGAACCCGGGAAAGGTGCGCTGGGGAGTGCGGGAAAGGGAAGCCGGAGAGTGCGTGAAAGGGGCGCCGGGGAGTGCACGAAAGGTGCATTGGGGAAACTGGGAAAGGTGTGCCGGGGAGTGCGCGAAAGGGGCACCAAAGAGTGTGTGAAAGGTGCGCCTGGGAGTGCGCGAAAGGGGCTCCAAAGAGTGCGTGAAAGGTGCGCCGGGGAACCCAGGAAAGGTGCGCTGGGGAGTGCGCGAAAGGTGCACCGGGGAGGGCACACAGCCTGTGATTGACAGCCTCAGCTCTATTTCTGTGTGCTGTGTGAAAAAGAGAGGGGGTGTCCCTTCCCTTCAATCAGCTATCACTGAGCTCTGCAGCGGGTAATTCCAGCTCCCTGTCCCGGCTTTCTGAAAGCTCAGACAAGCTTTATAAATTCAGCACTTTGATAGGATGTAGAGAAGAGAAGACTGCAGATAGACGGATACGACTTATGTAGGTGTGTATCACCTGAGGCCAGTCACCTCACTGGGTATATGAAGGGTTTACCTCCACTTTATTATTAATATTATTATACAGGATTTATAACTTTACGCTTTAAAAGTTGTATTTTTGCCTTTCTTGGCTCTTTGGATTCCAGGCAAACCGTTAAAGACGCAGAAATTTTTATATATATATATATATATATATATATATATATATATATATATATATATATATATATATATATATATATATATAAAAATTTCTGCGTCTTTAACTGCGTCTGCGTCTTTTAACGCTGAACCCGAAACACAGACACGATCGCTGCAGCCAAGATGACAATGCGACTTCAGCCCTCTGATAGGAGCTCCCTCTAGTGGCCAAGGCTATGAACTGCACAATTGTAAAGCTTCACTTGAATACAATGTATCAGAAATAAGAACAGATCAATTCTAAATCGTTACAAGTTCTGATTCCTGACGAAGGCAAATAAGTTTAACAGAAAAAAGAAAAAGAAACCCGGAGAAATTCAGACGTATCGATTTCACGTCTCAGACACACTTTTGAAATCATTCATCCCAGAGGTTGGTTGCCACGGAAACCGCAACTTCAAATTGTCAAACAGCTGCTTCCAGGAAGACAAATTTAGCACGACTAAAATACAGACAAAGCTCAGCGAGCGCGCTGCGGGACCGCAGGAGAAATCCGAACGATCGGATGAGACGACGAGCCGCAGGATAAATATGGCGGTTCTCTGTACATTGAGGACGCGCCCGCCGAAAGATTTGTAGCGTAACTTTAGTCACCTTACAAGTCTGCAAGAACAAATCTCTAAAATGTCACCCAAAAAAATCATTTAAAATCTGTTTAGCTCCACTCAGTGACTTCGCCAAGGGGCCGAGATGTCATCAGTCTGCTGCAGGCAGGAAGAAGCATTTCCTCAGTCTCCCCTCCTCCACTGACTGTTTAACTTCAGATAATGTCATTATTCTGCAGCAGTCTCCCCGTTCCTGGTGATTTTGCCTAGCCTTAGATGAGGTCATCAGTCTGCTGCAGGCAGGAAAAAAAAAGCATTTTCCCAGTCTACCCTCCCCAAGTGATTTACCGAGATGTCATCAGTCTGATGCAAGTAGGAAGAAGCATTTCCTCAGTATCTGATCGTCCAGTGACTTTGCCTAATCTGAGATGTCATCAGTCTGCTGCAGGCAGAAAGCATTTCCTCAGTCTCCCCTCCCCCAGTAACTTTGCCTAACCTCAGGTGTTGTCATCAGTCCACTGCAGGAAGAAGCATTTCCTCAGTCTCCCCTCCCCCAGTTGACTGAGATATTGTCAGTCTGCTGCAGGCAGAAACATTTCCTCAGTCCCACCCCAAGTAACTTTGCCTGGCTTCAGTTGATGTCACCAGTCTGTGGCAAGCAGAAAGAAGCATTTCCTTAGTCTCCCCTCCCCCAGTTGACTTTGCCTAGTCTGAGATGTCATCAGTCTGCTGCAAGCAGACAAAAGCATTTCCTCAGTCTCCCCTCCCCCAGTGACTGTCTAGCCTCGAGTGCGGTCATCCTCTACTGCAGGCAGTAAGAAGCATTTTCTCAGTCTCCCCTCCCCCCAGTGACTCTGTCTAGACTCGAGTGTTGTCATCCTCTACTGCAGGCAGTAAGAAGCATTTCCTCAGTCTCCCCTCCCCCAGTGACTTTGCCTAATCTGAGATATCATCAGTCTGCTGCAGGTAGAAAGAAACATTTCCTCAGTCACCAGTGACTTTGCCTAGCTTCAGATGAAGTCATCAGTCTGTGGCAAGCAGAAAGAAGCATTTCCTCAGTCCCCCCCCCCCCCCCCAGTGATCAGCCTGCAACTTTGCAGCAATTCACAAGATGAGAGGCTGCGGCATGGGCAGATCTGTGTCAAATATGTTATGTGAACACAGCCAAGAAATGCACAGGCACCAGAGTTTACATGATTGTGAGATATTTACAAAGAGTTCTGGATCTCTACATGCTGGAAGTTCTTTTTTCTTATCCCCTTTTTGGAGCGAGTCATGTAGCAGGTTGTATTGCCTCACTGCTATGTAGTCTTCAGGGAGCTCCAGGACACAGCTCTTCTGTCTGGCAGGAGGCCCCGAATCACAAGACTGGCCGAATGTAATTATCAATCCTTTGTCAGGCCTAGCACTGTGAAGATTTCTATAAATCGGCGGTGAGTTTAGCTGGCCGCCCCCCCGGAGTTCAGCTTCAATATTGGGGGGGGGATCATCGCAACCCTCAGCCTGGCAGTGTCACCCTGCGCCAATCATTGACGTTTTCTCCCCGGATACTCCGCAAAAAATAAAAGCGATGAATCAGCTTCACAGCAATCTCCTCTCATCCCGCGTGATGGAAGGATTACAATCCCCGCCATTCATTATTCATGACAATCAAGATGTGACCATCACTGGCTGGAAGTGTGCTGAGATCATCAAATCTCCCGGTGAAGGTTACCGGCGCAGTAAACAGGCGAATGAGGCCTTGGATGGCGGCAAACGCGGTGCGGGCGACATCACCCGCTGGCTATACCCCACACAGATCAGACGGCCGTGCCTCTGGCTATCTGTGGGCGTCTTACAGGCTTCCTGGCGGCCATCGGCTGATTTAAAGGGGAACTACAGTCTCTGCAGTTCTGTTTTTAGCAGAAATATTTAAACTTTGGCTTTGGGTGAAACTGTTCTTTACCCATTTGGAGTGTCGTATCCGGTCCAATGAAGAGCCGGCATTCTCTGGTTCTTCTACTTGCCATGGATGGTCTCTATACTTATGGCAGCCTCCAACCCTCCAGGCAGAGTATGGACCATACATAGGATGAACAAGCATTCTCTGGTTCTTCTACCTGCCATGGATGGTCTCTATACTTATGGCAGCCTCCAACCCTCCAGGCAGAGCATGGACCATACATAGGATGAACAAGCATTCTCTGGATCTTCTACTTGTCATGAATGGTCTCTATACTTATGGCAGCCTCCAGCCCTCCAGGCAGAGTATGGACCATACATAGGATGAACAAGCATTCTCTGGTTCTTGTGTCTGCCATGGATGGCCTCTATACTTATGGCAGCCTCCAACCCTCCAGTAGAGTATAGACCATACATAGGATGAACAAGAATTCTCTGGTTCCTCTACTTGCCATGGATGGTCTCTATAACTTATGGCAGCCTCCAACCCTCCAGGCAGAGTATGGACCATACATATGATGAACAAGCATTCTCTGGTTCTTCTACCTATCATGAATGGTCTCTATATTTATGGCAGCCTCCAACCCTACAGGCAGAGTATGGACCATACATAGGATGAACAAGCATTCTCTGGTTCTTCTACCTGCCATGGATGGTCTCTATACTTATGGCAGCCTCCAGCCCTACAGGCAGAGCATGGACCATACATAGGATGAACAAGCATTCTCTGGTTCTTGTGTCTGCCATGGATGGCCTCTATACTTATGGCAGCCTCCAACCCTACAGGCAGAGTATGGACCATACATAGGATGAACAATCATTCTCTGGTTCTTCTACTTGCCATGGATGGTCTCTATACTTATGGCAGCCTCCAGCCCTCCAGGCAGAGTATGGACCATACATAGGATGAACAAGCATTCTCTGGTTCTTCTACCTGCCATGGATGGTCTCTATACTTATGGCAGCCTCCAGCCCTACAGGCAGAGCATGGACCATACATAGGATGAACAAGCATTCTCTGGTTCTTGTGTCTGCCATGGATGGTCTCTATACTTATGGCAGCCTCCAACCCTCCAGCAGAGTATGGACCATACATAGGATGAACAAGCATTCTCTGGTTCTTGTGTCTGCCATGGATGGCCTCTATACTTATGGCAGCCTCCAACCCTACAGGCAGAGTATGGACCATACATAGGATGAACAAGCATTCTCTGGTTCCTCTACTTGCCATGAATGGTCTCTATAACTTATGGCAGCCTCCAACCCTCCAGCAGAGTATGGACCATACATAGGATGAACAATCATTCTCTGGTTCTTCTACCTGCCATGGATGGTCTCTATACTTATGGCAGCCTCCAACCCTCCAGGCAGAGTATGGACCATACATAGGATGAACAAGCATTCTCTGGTTCTTGTACCTGCCATGGATGGTCTCTATACTTATGGCAGCCTCCAACCCTACAGGCAGAGTATAGACCATACATAGGATGAACAATCATTCTCTGGTTCTTCTACCTGCCATGGATGGTCTCTATACTTATGGCAGCCTCCAACCCTCCAGGCAGAGTATGGACCATACATAGGATGAACAAGCATTCTCTGGTTCTTGTACCTGCCATGGATGGTCTCTATACTTATGGCAGCCTCCAACCCTACAGGCAGAGTATAGACCATACATAGGATGAACAAGCATTCTCTGGTTCTTCTACTTGCCATGGATGGTCTCTATAACTTATGGCAGCCTCCAACCCTCCAGCAGAGGATGGACCATACATAGGATGAACAATCATTCTCTGGTTTTTGTACCTGCTTCCACATTACCATAAGCTACCCCCATACTTCTTAGTATGGAGGACCATGGGACTTCTTCTCTTGGCTCCCACAATGCTTAAAAAGAAAAAACTTCACTCTTCGTGAAGTTGTCCATTAAGATCCCCCACCCTAGTGAGATCGGCCTTCTGCAAGCTAAACCTCCCTGGGTCCTCTTTCTAGTGCACACATGGGCCACTGCGCCATTCATTCCCATGGGTGATCCTTACATTGGGTAGGCTCCTACCTTCTAGCAGAGTATGGACCATCTCAGGTTCCTGTACCTGCTTCCACATCACTCTGCCAGCACAAGATCCCCATAAGATACCCCCATAATTCCTAGTTATGGAGGAGCATGTGACTTTTACTCTTGGCTCCCACAATGCTTAAAAAGACAACTTCATTCTTCGTGAATTTGAACATTAAGATCCCCACCCAAGTGAGATTAGCCTGGTAAAATAAGTGACCTTCTGCAAGCTAAACATCCTGGCTGGGTTCTCTTTCTAGTGCACACATGGGCCACTGCGCCATTCATTCCCATGGATGATCCTTGCAAATGGTAGGCTCCAACCTTCTAGCAAAGTATGGACCATGCATAGGATGAGAAGTCATTCTCTGGTTCTTGTACTGCTTCCACATCACTCTGTCCGCCCCAGCTCTTCATAAGATACCCCCATACTTCCTTGTATGGAGGAGCATGTGACTTTTTCTCTTGGCTCCCACAATGCTTAAAGGGCAACCTCATTCTTTGTGAAGTTGCCCTGTAAGTGAACACCCCACCCCCTGTGAGGTCAACCTGGTAAAATAAGTGACCTTCTGCAAGCAAAACGTCCCAGCTAGGTCTTCTTTCTAGTGCACACATGGGCCACTGCGCCATTCATTCCCATGGATGATCAATACATACGGCAGGCTCCAACCATCTAACAGAGTATGGACCATCCATTCTCTGTTTCTTATACTGCTTCCACAACGTCTTGTCTACATGAGAGCCCCACAAGATATCCTGTTCTTCCTAATACGGCGGAGCATGTCTATGACTTTATCTCTTTGCCCCAACAATGCTTAAATGACGCCTTTATTCTTCGTTAACCTCCATTTCCATAGATAATTATGGGATTACAACAGCTCAACCCCTGTGAGGTCAACCTGGTAAAATAAGTTACCTTCTGCAAGCAAAATGTCCCTGCTGGGTCCTCCTTCTAGTGCACACGTGGGCTACTGTGTCATTCATTTTCATGGATGGTCCATACTTATGGCAGCCTCCAGACTTCCAGCAGAGTATGGATCATCTATAGGATGAGAAGTCATTCTCTAGTTCTTGTATTTGCTTCCACATCACCTTGTCCGGACCACATGATACCCATACTTCCTAGCATGGACGAGCATGTGACATTTTCTTTCTTGGCCACCACAAATGCTTAAATGACAACTTAATTCTTTGTGAAGTTGCCCTTTAAGTAGACTCCTTACCCCCCAGTGAGATCAGCCTGGTAAAATTAGTTACCTTCTGCAAGCAAAACTTCCTCTTTTTAGTGCACACATGGGCCACTGCACCATTCATTCCCATAAATGGTCCTTGCATATGGTAGGCTCTACACTTCCAGCCAAATATGGACCATCCATGGGATGAGAAGTCCTTCTCTGGTTTGTGTACCTGCTTCAGTGCTTCCACATTACCTTGTCTTCATTAGAGTCCTACAAGATACCCTGTATTTCCTAGTTTAGAGAAGCATACGACTTTCTCTCTTGTCCCCCACAATGCTTAAAAGGACAACTTTATTCTTCATTAACCTCCAGTTTCATGGATTGTCCATACTTATGGTAGCCTCCAGCCAACCAGGGGAGTATGGACCATCCATAGATATGCATGGGGTCACAGCTTGTGTGTACCCTGGGAGAACTCATTCTTAGTGAGGTTGTCCTTTAAGGAAACTCCCCCAACCCCAGTGAGCTGAACCTGGTAAAATAAGTTACCTTTTGCAAGCAAAATGTCCTGGATGGGCCCTCTTTAGTACACATGTGGGTCACTGCTCCATTCATTCCCATGGATGGTCCCTACTTATGGTAGGTTCAAGCCACCCAGCAAAGTATGCACCGTTCATAGGATGAACAGTTATTCTCTAGATCTTGTATCTGCTTCCACATCACCTTGTCTACACCACACAATACCCATACTTCCTAATATGGAGGAGCATGTGACTTTTTCTTTCTTGGCCCCCACAAAGCTTAAAGGACAACTTTATTCTTCGTGAAGTTGCCTTTTATGTAAACCTCCCACCCCCAGTGAGATCAACCTGGAAAAATAAGTGACCTTCTGCTAGCAAAATGTCCTGGCTGGGTCCTCTTGCTAGTGCATATGTGGGCCACTGCTCCATTCATTCCCATGGATGGTCCTTACATATGGTAGGCTTCAACCTTCCAGCAGAATATGGACCATCCATAGGATAAGAAGTAATCCTCTGTTTCTTGTACCTGCTTCCACACCACCTTGTCCACACCAGAGCCCCACAAGATATCCTGAACTTCCTAGTTGGAGGAGCATATGACTTTCTCGATTGACCCACACAATGCCTACAAGGACAACTTTCGTGAACCCCCCCAACCCCTAATGAGATCAGCCTCATAATTACCTTCTACAAGCAAAGCGTCCCAGATGGGTCCTCTTTCTACTGGAAACATGAGTCACTGCTCCATTCATTCTCATGGATGGACCGTGCTTATGGCAGCCTCCAGCCAACCAGGGGAGTATGGACCATCCATAAATATGCATGGTGCTGGACCTCATGTGCACCCTTGAAAAGGACTCATGAAGCTGTCCTTTAAAGAATCTCCCAGCTAGGTCAACCTGGGAAAAGGAGTTACATTTTGCAAGCAAGACATCCCAAATGACTCCTCTTTCTAGTACACGTGGGCCACTGCACCATTCTTTCCCATGGATGGTCCTTAACTATAGTAGGTTCCAACCTTGTGACTTTCTCTCTTGGCCTCAACAATGCTTAAAGGACAACTTCATTCTTCATGACGTTGTTCTTTTAAGTAACTCCCCCAGTGAGATCAGCCTGGTAAAATAAGGTAAATGTCCTGGCCGGGTCCTCTTTCTAGTGCATACATGTGCCACTGCCCCATTCAGTCCCTTAGATGGTCTGTACAAATGGCAGCCTTCAGCCAACCAGGGGGCACGGGCCATCCACAGGATTAGAAGTATTTCTCTGGATCTTGTATCCGTTTCCACATCACCTTGTTTACACCACACGCTACCCAAACTTTCTAGTATGGAGGAGCATGCGACTTTGTTTCTTGACCCCAACAATGCTTAAAGGACAACTTCATACTTCATGCAGTCTTTTAGGTTAACCCCCCCCCCCCAGATCCTAGTGAGATCAGCCTGATGAAAAAAACTTTCTACAAGCAAAAAGGTCCCGGCTGGGTCCCCTTTCTAATGCACATGTGAGCTACTGCCCCATTAATTTCTTTAAATGGTCTGTACATATGGCAGCTTCCAGCCAACGAGGGGAGTATGGGCCATCCATAGACATGCCACAGGGTTACACTGCTCACTTGCACCCTGGCCTGGGAGAGAACATGGCGCCAATACAGCCTTGCCCCTTTGCAAATGTAAGACGCTGACTTTTTAATTAAAATTCAATTCTTTCCCTGTTTTATGCCTGAGAATGATGTGTGCTACTGCTGCAGCTCCTACATCAAACATCTCAGCTTTGGTGTCCATAAGGTTGCAGGAACAAGTTGGACCTGGTGATCACGTCATCAGGGGTCAGCTGTAAGAATCCAGAAGACTCAGTCAGCTCCTCGATGATGTCAAAGAAGATGTGAGGTGGGAGCTGGCGCACAGCGGTGAACAGCAGTACAACACTGGATTCACTGGGCGGGTATTGTAACTGAGCTCCAGCATGACAGGTAAGGGGCATTCAATGGAAAAATGAGCAAGGGAGAGTGAAGTTCCTTTCTTTGGGCAGGGCAAGGGCGTTTAACCGTGCATCCGTGTGGAAACTCCTCCCCAAACCTAAACTGCATCTTATACAGTAAGTATGAGGAACGTCCTGGTGTCTTGTGACACCGGAAGAAGCTGTCCATTTAACACGACTTAGATCACAGTTTCTCAACCAGGGTTTCCTCAGGAGGTTGCTAGGGGCTTCTTGAGCAATAAGCAATTTCAGCTAAGTGCCCACTGACAGCATTGATCTTTTACTTATCTGTAAGGGGGCAATTCTTACCAATGTCCACAAGAGTAAGGAACATTCTTCCCACTGACCATCACACTAAATGTATCATAAGTTGTAGATACAGTCATTTTTAGCAGGCGTTCCCGGCAATGGCTGAATAGCAACTTTTGGGCCAGAGGGAAAGTACAACCCAGAGTCCTGAGATGGAGCTGTGACTCAGACCCCTCCCGCTCCTCCTCCTCCTGACCCCATCCCAGACTGAAGCTCTGCTCCAGGTACTCTCTGCTCACCAGGCGGTAGGGGCTGGACAGTGCCTGCAGCACCGACTCGGGGTTCCAGAACTGGTCGGCAGGGGTTGGCCGGGCGGCTCAGTCTGGGCTGGCCAGGGGAGGAGAGCCCTTGATGGGGCACGGAGCCAGCCCAGCACAGCCTTCACCATCCATGCAAGGGGGGCATCCTGTCCTTGTCCTCATCCTGCACTCGGCAGGACACCGGCAGGGAGTGTTTACTCCTCTTCACCAGGAAGCCTTTGGGCATGTTTGTGGTGGAAGTGGTGCAGCCTTTATACGGCGGGCATCAGAGTGGCCCGGGGGGGGGGGGGGGGGGTTTAATTGCCCCCCCAGCCTAGTCCACCCCTGGTCCCCGGAGACCGGAAAGTTATTTCAAGGGTTCCTCTGTGTTGAAAAGGGCTGCCTTAGACTTTCCCCCGAATGGGGCTCCACGTACGACACAAGAAAGGTCACCATCCAATTTGTGTCCAGCTACGGATCATCAATGGTAGGACGGACTGAGCGGAATGGCGCACGTTCCATTCAGCAAAACAAGCCAAAAATTAAATCTCCTTCTCTGGAAAAAGAAGATATTTCTGTGTTCTTAAAATTAAAAGTTTCTTTTTTTCCTCCTCCAGGTAAAAACAACAGACCGCAAAATATGCCACGCGCTCTTCAACGTTCAGCCTAGTCCGCCTACGCCAACCTAGGCGGCAAAGAAAACAAAATCTAAAAGAAGCTAATTTGAGCACGGCTTTAAATAAAACATGTGAAAACTTCAAAACTCGGAGCGAGCGGCACGAGCCGTGCGGGGGTGGGCTCCACTGGAGGAAGATTTTAAACCCCCCCCCCCAACGGAGACCAGCTGAGGGTCTTCGAACAAAAGAATAAAATGTGATTACAAAGCTGGGAAATCAAACTTGTTTGGATGTTGAGCAATCATTATCACACTTCCAGCTAGAGAGCGCGAATGTGAAAAAAGGGAGGGGGGAGAAGAAGGGTTGCCATGGTTACCGCTGCCTTGCCAGCAAATTATTAGAAGACTTCTAAAGTTGGGTTATTCATAGTGAAAAGTGCCGATATGCAGACTGATCTCCCGCCACCATTATGAACAGAAGGATTCCAATAAACATTATTTTCATCTCAAACAGTCAAATAATATAATCCAATTATCGGGTTAGAAAATCCGCGATTCTTCCCGGAATAAAGCGCGCATCTATGGCGGCTTCCACATGTTTTCTGGAACCAGTTTTGGTCCCGGGCATGAAAGAAAAAATTGATACAATGTATACACATCTGTCATTCTATAGATTGGTTCATTTAAAGTGGTTGTAAGCCTCCGACATGAAATCTGAACAAAACATATCCCTCTATAGTGTGTACTTGTCTCAGTCCAGAGCACCAAGTGTCATTTCTGTCTGCTACCACCTTCCTCTGCTATCTCCATGAGTCACTTCTGACAAGTTTTCCCTGACACCAAGAGAAAAATGGTGACAGGGGAGGGAGCTCCAGCACAAAGTCTGTGATTGACAGCCTCAGCTCTGTTCCTGTGTGCTGTGTGAAAGAGGAGGGGTGTCCCTTCTCTGCCTATGTAGGGGCAGTTTAACCACTTCCCTGCCAGGCCTATAGCAGAATGACGGCAAGGCGGTGGTTCAGTTATCCTGACTGGGCGTCATATGACGTCTAGCAGGATCCCGGCATGTTATCTCTCTGACACACTGCATCTCCGATCATGGTATGGAGCCTCCGACAGAGGCTCCTTACCACGTGATCAGCTGTGACCAATCACAGCGTGAACCAGGCAATGCCGGTAAATGGCTTTCCTCGGTTTGCGCTGACGGGGAGAGACGATTGGTGGCTCTCCCTGTCAGAGGGGGGGGGGGGGGGGGGTTGTGCTGATAATCCGACATCAGCTGCCAGTCAGTGCCCCATCAGGAACGCCTGCCAGTGACCATCAAATTGCCACTCAGTGCCCACCACAGTGCCCATCAGTAACACCTGACAGTACCTCATCAGTGCTGCCCATCAGTGCCATTTATTAGTGTCCATCAGTGCTGCCTGTCAGTGCCCATCAATTCTACATATCAATGCCTCCTCATCAGTGCCAACTCATCAGTGAAGGAGAAAACTAAATTTTATAACAGAAACGAAGAAAATCTTTTTTTTTCCCAAAAATGTCGGTCCTTTTTTAGGTTGTTTAGCAAAAAATAAAAACCCCAGTGGTATCCAAATACCACCAAAATCCTGACTAGGTACGGGATGCAGTACAGCAGTCTTTTTCCTTTAAATGGTGCACACAAGCACCCCCTTATCTTGGCATTAAACTCGCTCAGGACAGTCCCACACTGTTTCAGGTTAACTATACCCCCCCTTTATAACTCCATTGAACAAGAATTAAAGAACTGGCAGATACATGATCTTTCCTGGATGGGTAGAATAGTAGCCAGTAAGATGGCGGTACTCCCTCGAATCTTATATTATTTCTGATCATTGCCGATTCCGATACCCTTCACATTCTTTAAAAAACTTCAGTCGCTGGTTTACAAACTAAATTGGGGTGGTAGGGGGTGTAGGGTGGCTCACTCCACTCTCTATATCTCCAAGTGGAGAGGTGGACTGGGAGTTCCTCACTTCTTGAGGTACTATAGGGCTGCTCAACTGGTACAACTATACCAAATTTTCTCTACGACAATACCAACCTGACTGGGTACGGTTGGAGGCGCAGGCTAGTCCCTCACTGCCTGTAGACCTCCAGATGCGGCTTCCGACAAGAGAACGTCGGGCTCTTTTGAGTCCTTCTTTATCCCACTCCCTACGTCTCTGGGACACGATGTGCAAATTATACCCGCTGAGATCTCCCCATTCCCCTGTGGCCCCTATATTCAATAACCCGCACTTCCCTCCAGGACAGAATCCCCAACAATTTACATGGTGGGTAAACAAAGGCCTTTACAGGATAGCACACTTCATAGGTCACAAAGGGCTCAGGCAGCAGTCTTATTTCCGGGAGATGTTACAGATGTCCCAGACGGAATCTTTCCATCTACATCAAATTACTCATTTTATAAAATCCCTTGGTACCGATCTGATAGACATAACCACTAGGACCTTGTTTGAAAATAAATGCTTAGTCGGACCTAAGTCACATGGGGGGGGGGGATCTCGGAGCTCTATGCCCTCTTCAACAATCAACAGACTAAACCTTCATAAACAGCATGGGAATCAGATCTAGGCGAGACTATAGAGGAGGAGGTTTGGGGGCAGTGGTTGACCATGGTGCACAAGGGAATACTCCATACATCCCTAGTGGAAGGGAATTACAAGGTGCTGTCCAGGTGGTACCTAGTTCTGGCGGGGCCGGCGAGATTGTACCCCGGCACCTCACCCCTTTGCTTCATAGGATGCAGGCAAGAGGGTACCATGTTCCATGTCTGGTGGTCCTGTCCCAAGGTCCAGCGCTTTTTGATCAGAATATTCACTCTGGTCTATTCAGTGAGAGGACAAAATCTACCTAAAGGTCCTAAGACGGTGCCATTTGCGGATCTGCTGGACGAGATCCCTAGACATCTCCGAACTCTCAACTTCTTTATGGTTTCAGCTGCTAAAATTACAATAGCACGAGCATGGAAAACCCCAGTGGTCGGTCTTGCACTAGCAAAGCATAAACTTTCTTGGATCATGGTCAATGAAAGAGACGAGCCAGATTTGACAGGGTGTAGTCCCCCTGGATTAAGTACCTCCAAGCTCCATAATCTCCAGAACTGGATAGTGGGGGGCCTAGGCCGAAGGCCAATGACTCCTGCTTTGGATTTCTGACCTCTATTCTTCTCCTCCCCCCCCCCCCTTTTTTTTAATTATTTTTATTATATTTATTTTTTCTCTTCTTTTTTCCCCCCCTCTTCTTTTCTCTTTTATGTTCAATGATTTACCTTATGGATACAAATGGAGTCCTGGAGCCTCTCATTTTTTGACATCAATGTGGGAGCTATGTAAAATAACTCTAAGTACCTGATCAACTTTGGTGATAAGGGCCCCGATCTTGAGCTATGCTAAAGGCGCTACAGCTTGAGCTAGCGTTGCCAAGAAGTTAGAATTATTCCGTTCAGGCCCAAGTGGGCAGTAGCCCAACTCACTGTAATTACCGTTATAGTTTTTTTTTTACATTACAGCCATATGGATCAGACACTTTGTCACTTTTTGAGAGTGCATGGATCTTTCTGTACTGATATACTATTTGTATCCAAAGAAATTTCTTAAACTTTTGAATAAAAACCTATTGCAAACAAATACCAGCAAAAGAAAGCTCAATTTGTGGGAAGAAAATGATAAAAATTTAGTTTGGGTACAGTGTAGCATGACAGCGCAATTGTCATTCAAAGTGTGACAGCGCTGAAAGCTGAAAATTGTCCTGTTCAGGAAGGGGTGAAAGCGTCTGGTATTAAAGTGGTTAAAGACCATTCTTCTACCAGCACACTACCACTATGAGATAGCATGAGACTCACTCCCGTTCCTCCCATGTGATGGCACTGCTTTCCTTGTTCTTTTGAGGGAAATACTCAGGCCTGTTTGCTGCATGCTTTGCATCCTCCTTCTGAGGCGATACTTTGTGCAAGCCCCCATGGACAATTAGAGTCCCCATTGATGGTGAGACCGTACAGTAAACCTCTTTCGGCAAAGCACACACCTGTAAAGAAGAGACAAAATATTTACCTCTCTGGCACCACTCAAAGCTGCTCTGTTGCAGGAGTCAAAGTCAACTGGGAAACCAACACTTCTGGGAATGCTGATTCTGGTGGTCCCACAGTTTTCACTTGTTCGTCCCGTTGATCCCACATCTCATCGGTTCCTCCCGTTAACCCCATATTATCTCACCGGTTCGTCCCGTTGACCCCACATTATCTCACCGGTTCGTCCCGTTGACCCCACATTATCTCACCGGTTCGTCCCGTTGACCCCACATTATCTCACCGGTTCGTCCCGTTGACCCCACATTATCTCACCGGTTCGTCCCGTTGACCCCACATTATCTCACCGGTTCGTCCCGTTGACCCCACATTATCTCACCGGTTCGTCCCGTTGACCCCACATTATCTCACCGGTTCGTCCCGTTGACCCCACATTATCTCACCGGTTCGTCCCGTTGACCCCACATTATCTCACCGGTTCGTCCCGTTGACCCCACATTATCTCACCGGTTCGTCCCGTTGACCCCACATTATCTCACCGGTTCGTCCCGTTGACCCCACATTATCTCACCGGTTCGTCCCGTTGACCCCACATTATCTCACCGGTTCGTCCCGTTGACCCCACATTATCTCACCGGTTCGTCCCGTTGACCCCACATTATCTCACCGGTTCGTCCCGCTGACCCCACATTATCTCACCGGTTCGTCCCGCTGACCCCACATTATGTGACCGGTTCGTCCCGTTGACCCCACATTATCTCACCGGTTCATCCCGTTGACCCCACATTATCTCACCGGTTCATCCCGTTGACCCCACATTATGTCACCGGTTCATCCCGTTGACCCCACATTATGTCACCGGTTCATCCCGTTGACCCCACATTATGTCACCGGTTCATCCCGTTGACCCCACATTATCTCACCGGTTCATCCCGTTGACCCCACATTATCTCACCGGTTCATCCCGTTGACCCCACATTATCTCACCGGTTCATTCCGTTGACCCCACATTATCTCACCGGTTCATCCCGTTGACCCCACATTATCTCACCGGTTCATCCCGTTGACCCCACATTATCTCACCGGTTCATCCCGTTGACCCCACATTATCTCACCGGTTCATCCTGTTGACCCCACATTATCTCACCGGTTCATCCCGTTGACCCCACATTATCTCACCGGTTCATCCCGTTGACCCCACATTATCTCACCGGTTCATCCCGTTGACCCCACATTATCTCACCGGTTCATCCCGTTGACCCCACATTATCTCACCGGTTCATCCCGTTGACCCCACATTATCTCACCGGTTCATCCCGTTGACCCCACATTATCTCACCGGTTCATCCCGTTGACCCCACATTATCTCACCGGTTCATCCCATTGACCCCACATTATTGTAGGGCACAGTAATAAGCAAGGTCAGAGGAAGGAAGCAAAGAGAGGTGTTGGAGGCCACAAAGATAGTCTGACAGAGAACAGAGAAGATATGGAAGCCTATAAAGACATTGGAGCGAGGAACCTGAACTATCATCACCAGGAGGCCTTGTTAACCTTCCACCCTGTCATATAATAAACCTCTTTCAGCAAAAGCACACACCTGTAAAGAGATAGATACTGCTCTGGCACTACTCCATGCTGGTCCATCGCAGGAACCGAAGTCCACTGGCAAACCAACAATTCTAGGAACACCGATCTCAGTAGCCCCTGGTAGTTCTCACCGGTTGGTCCTGTTGACCCCACATTATTGCAGGACACAGTAATAAGTCAGGTCAGGGGAAGGGACCAGAGAGGGGTGTTGGGGGCCACACAGATCAACAGAAATGGTGGAGAACAGGGAAGACATAGAAGCCTATGGAGACATTGGAGTGAGGAACCTAAACCATCATCACCAGGAGGCCTCGTTAACCTTCCACCCTGTCATATAATAAACCTATTTCAGCAAAGCACACACTTGTAAAGAGACAGATAACTCTCTGGCACCACTCAATGCTGTTCCATCACAGAAACTGAAGTCCACTGGGAAACCAACACTTCTAGGAACACTGGTCTCAGGAGCCCCCGGCAGCTCTCACCGATTGGTCCCGTTGACCCCACATTATTGTAGGATACAGTAATAAGTCAAGTCAGGGGAAGAGACCAGAGAAAGTTGTTGGGGGCCACAAAGATTGACAGAGATGGCAGAGAACAGAGAAGATATAGAAGCCTATAGAGATGTTTGGAGTGGGGAACCTGAACCGTCATCGCCAGGGGGCCTCGTTGACCTTACTCTGCACCAGAGCAGTCTATGAATCCACTGAAGGATGCTGCCTCCCTCATACACCATCGTGGACAGAAATGTTAAACACACAAAGGGAATCAATCAACAAAAGAGGAGGAGAGGTAATACAGAGGAAAGTGGGGCAATGCAAGGAAGTGTGTCAAGCGAGATAAAAATATAACTGAACAAAAGAGACACCAAATCCCACACAGACGGAGGAGAGCCGGGCCGGCGTGGAGGAAACGATGAGGGTTTGAGAAAATGCCAAGACAAGTATAGAGCCTCACGGCACAGTCGCTGCGCAACGCTGACCATCCATCATTCTAAGTGCTTCATCTACCCATTATCCTCCGGCATGATGGCTCTCTGTCTCGGAGGTGTGCAACGGTCCCCGAGCTGGCGGGAGGCTTGCTGGAAACAGGCTGGCTCGCCAGAAACAGAGACCGTTTTATAAACTGCTTGCAGATATAAAAGGCACTAGTTATTACATCAACAAATACTTAAGTACTTGAAAGTGTCCTGGTAACAGCTTCTTGCAGTCCCTGTACAGCAATGATGGAGTATGGGAGGAAAAAAGCGACACAAGTAGCCAAATCGGTTGTTGTGCTGGCACAACTCCTCCTGCTGCTTCTGAAAGTGATCCAGCGGCTAATTAGCCGCTCGTACCACTTTTATGAGATACAAACGCCAGCTGAAGAAAAAAAAAAAATACAGCGGTTATAGTCGATATCATTAGCTATAACCCTGGTAAACCACCTGCAGACTGCAATGTATATATGCATATTTCGGTCGGCAAGTGGATATGGCAACCTGGAGGCATTCTCTAGACAGACTGTATACAGAGCGCCCCCTAGAAAATGTAATTTCCTGCTTGTATGATTGGCTCTCTAATTTTCCCAGAAGGCTGCACTAAGATACAGATTTTGGAAAGAGAATAAGACTCCTAAATTAGGGAATCTATGTACCCCCCAGTATAATGGGACTTTATGGGCGAACTTAAACATGGATTAGATAAAAGATATTTTCTTTATTTGAAAAATCATAAAAACAGGATACATTTAACAAGAATATCTATACAATAAAATTTGCTGTCCTATAATGGATATTGTATACTTCCATTCATAGAATATTTTCTCTAGAAGCCTGACATGTTTCAGGACGATGTCCCTTCTTCAGAGGCGTATTGCAGAGAGAAAAATCGCATATATAGGAGATACATTCGACAGGAAGTCTTCAAAATCGAAAAATGCATATAGGACTGCACCCCAACCTATGATTTGGCAAGGGGTAGCAAGTTAAATCTTTTTTAAAAGAAAAACACACTGGTTGTCAGCTGGTCAGCCAGTGTGAGATAGAGGCTGCCCATCGGCTTCAGAAATGGTCTCGCAAAGGCCCCCCAAAAACAGGAAGGACAACCCTGTTGGATCCCAGATTGCCTTGGTAAGTATGAGGATGGTATTTAGGCAGCTGGAGTAGAAAGTACAACGTCTGAAGGGTTGAATAGTGAGGCAGCGTTGCATTTTTCGATTTTGAAGACTTCCTGTCGAATGTATCTCCTATATATGCGATTTTTCTCTCTGCAATACGCCTCTGAAGAAGGGACATCGTCCTGAAACATGTCAGGCTTCTAGAGAAAATATTCTATGAATGGAAGTATACAATATCCATTATAGGACAGCAAATGTTATTGTATAGATATTCTTGTTAAATGTATCCTGTTTTTATGATTTTTCAAATAAAGAAAATATCTTTTATCTAATCCATGTTTAAGTTCGCCCATAAAGTCCCATTATACTGGGGGGTACATAGATTCCCTAATTTAGGAGTCTTATTCTCTTTCCATTAACTCGGGATGTTGGCAACTCTTTGAAGGCAATTATTGAGAATTGTGTCCTTCAGTGGTTCAATTCATTATATATCAAGATACAGATTTTGGGCATCCCCTGCAACAAAAATGTCATTTTTGGTGAGATGTTCCCAAAAGGGAAATCACAACTAAAAAAAGAGATGCAGACCCTGCCACTTTACTCAATAAAGCGCCGCAGGTGCAGCAGCTGATTGAGAATTATAAAATCACTCCCATTCACATTCACTGTGCACATGGACACAGAGAAACAAACAACTGTTTCTTCAGAATAACAAAAAGGTAGGAATCTGCAACAAAGTTTGTTACAAACCCTGCAATGTACAGAGATCACCCAGAGGGGGGAGGTTTTTTTTTTTATTTCAAACAAAAGTGGAGTTACTCTTTAACTACTTGTGCACCGCCCGCCGTCACTGTACGTTGGCTGTTTGGACGCTAAATACCGTTGTTATGGCAGCAGATAGCTTCCATAACCCCGGTATCTTTTTAAACAGCAGTCCGTGCGCTTTCAGATAATTGGTCTCTGCTGCGGATTTGCCGCAAGATCACTTTTATCGGCGGCAGGAGAGGTGCCTCCCACCGCTCCCTGGTGGTCTCAGCCCCTTGCCAGAGCCGCTCGGGTCCTCTCCCCTCTGAGACATGGAGCCGCGTGGGGGTAAGATGGCCCCCACTCGGCTCCATACCATTGGATGACGGAGGTGTCCCAGACTGCTTAGAGATTCGTGGACATCGCTGGAGAGAGAAGGGGCTCGGGTAAGTAATTAGGGGGGTGCTGAGGAGGGGGGCTGCTATACACAGGCGGCTTTTTATCTTAATGCACCTTCTGCCTTTACAACTCCTTTTATTCTGAAATTGAAATGTCATTTGGCTTCTTGTATCGATGGAATGATTGGATGACTCTGGGTTCACCACACACCAGAACACATCATCCTCGCCAATCAGGGAACGCCGCCGGTACGGGGTGAAGTCGGTCTACACAGCTATTTCCAGCAGAGGAAATAATAGGATGTTCTGTGTCTCTCCCTCTATAATATACGGTTCGGCAGGACTGAAGAGTCACTTTAGCGCTCAGCGTGTCATTTACTATGGAGACGCTTCTGCAGATTTCATGTTTTTATGCACGGCGGCGTGCGGGCAAAGATCAATGTTTTATCGGCGCTGCTCCCTGCTGGGGCCGCCGCGGGCAACGTTGGAGATTCAGAGGCGCGCAGTACAGACCGTAAATGTGCGCGGTGCGGCAGAGACAAGCAATTTAGCGCAGCGGCACGGCTTCTCCTCATCAGAATATGAAACTCGGGAGGAAAGCGGGAGGCCGTCTCAGAAGAAGAACAAAACCAGATAATGGCGGCCATGAGGGTTTAAGGGGAAATTGCTGGTCGGCGCTCCGCGGCTTCGCTTCTGAGGATCGGCTCTGGAGGGGTGAACCGCCATCATTATGGGACCACAAAGGCCAGTTCATTGGATTTTAGTTCTCAGCAAGAAGCTTTTCCAACACTAAAATAAAGGGATTATAAACGTGTTAAGAGAACCTGTCATCTACTTAAAGTAGAAGTACTGTAAAACAAAAGTATTTCAAATGTGCCAGAAAATGCAACTTCTCCAGGAGGAGACTATTCCCCGGCACAGCCCTCGCCCCTTCTTCTACAGCCCAGCCCTCGCCCCTTCTTCTACAGCACAGCCCTCGCCCCTTCTTCTACAGCACAGCCCCCGCCCCTTCTTCTACAGCACAGCCCCCACCCCCTTCTTCTACAGCACAACCCCCATCTCTTCTGGGAGTGTCTTAATTCATCTGCAGAGAAAAGTAATCAGCTTTGATCTTCATATGATGTAATTTGAAGCAACCTGATAATTAACCACCTCCTGCCCGCCGTATTGTAATAGGACGGGCGCAAGGTGGCGCTCTTGTTCTGGGATGACGTCATACGAGGCCGTCTCACTTCTGCTGCGCTTGCGCACACACAGGGGCATGCAGCGCGGCGATCGGTGGTGCGCTCTGTCCCTGGGACACGGGACATCACTGATTTCAATGACGCGGCTCTTTACCCATGTGATCAGCTGTGTCCAATCACAGTTGATCACATGTAAACAAGGAAATGCCGGTTATCTGCATTCCTCTCCTCACATTGACAGAGAGGAGAGCCGATCTGCGGCATTTCCTCACAGGGGAGATCTGTATAGTAATCGGGGCACTGATCTTCAGTGCAGCTCCATCAGTGCTGCCCATCGATGCTCTTCAGTGCCGCCTCAACAATGCCCATCAGTGCCGCCTATCAGTGCTGCATATCAGTGCAGCCCATCAGTGCCACCTCATCAGAGCACATCAGTGAAGGAGAAAAATTACTTATTTACAACATTCTATAACAGAAACTAACAAAAACTCTTTTTTTGTTCAAAATTTTCATTTTTTTTTAGCAAAAAATTAAAAACCCCAGTGGTGATTAAATGCCACCAAAAGAAAGCTCTGTCTCAAAAAAATGATAAAAATGTCATACCAGTACAGTGTTACATGACCACGTCAAATTATGACAGCGCTGAAAGCTGAAAATTAGCCTGGCCAGGAAAGTGCCTGGTAGGCAAGTGGTTAAAAAATAAATAAATAAAAAAAAAACATTTAAAAGCATTTTTTTTCTTCTTTTAATAAAAATGTGGTTATAGTTAACCCCTAGTTTACAATAATCCGCACTAATGAACTCTTTCCCCTTCTCCCCCCACAAAAAAAAGAAATAAAAAGAAATCAGGAAATGAATAGTTGCTTCTATTTTTCCAATCATTAAACAGGTAAACTTTTTTTTTTGCTTTTATTTGTTTTGGTTTATTTTATATTATTTTTGTAGTGATGCATCAACAAATCATGCAAAATACTGTAAAAAAATAAATAAATAAAAAAGTAATGTAACCATCCTCGTTTCAGCAATAGTCATGTGACAGGTACTCTTTATGGAAAGATCCGAGTTCTATAAGAGACTCCAAATACCTCCTCTGCCCATAAAAGCATTCAAAAACACAGAGATCGCCGTTTCTGAAGGCTTTCAAATTTCCAAAAGATGGCGCCGATGGTTTCGGAGAAAACCGAAAGTGAAGTCATGTCATCGCTTCTGGATTACCATTACGAACAGCCGAGCAAAGCAGATTCCGGCTTTGTTCGGCTGTCTGGCCAGCCGTAAATGTGCCGGTTGGTCACTCTGGTCTCCTGGTGGGACAGGACAGACCAAGAAAGCTGCGGAAGGCGGCAGGAGGGGGAGGGGGTGTGGGGGCAACGGTCCCTTCCACTGCTTGTAATAGCAATCCAGCAGCTGGTGAGCCACTCCGGTTGCTATTACAAGAGAGACAATCACTGGCTCTAAAAAAACGGTGTCGGGGTGATGCCTGTGGCTACATACAATCCCGGTACAACCACCGAAAGTCCAGTCACATACCGGTACATCGCTGGATGGGAAGTGGTTAAACAGGACAAATTAAACATATAAATTTACACTTCTCTACAGTAAAAAAGTGTTTTTTAAATTTCTTTTGGTTTTGTTACGTTTTTGTCCTTGGATTGCATAAACATTTTTGCAAATTAGTCCCCTTTTTAAACTGACGAACCAATCATCACCAACCATGCGGATGTCAGCGGACATGTTGCCGCCGACACCCGGCGGCATCCGATCTGCTAAAAACAGACAGGTGGGGGATACGTTCTCCCCATCCATCTGGCGGATCGGATGACAGTCAAATGGAAATGGACAGGCAGTCGATTTCCAGCCGATGCCCCATAGAGTACGGCGGGCTGTGTCTGCTCTGCATAGCGGAGCAGACACGGACCCGTCATCCGCTTGTTCATCAGGGATTAGCAGAGAGACCCCCCCCCCCCCCACTGAACAGGCCGATCCACATGACGGAGCCCACCATGTCTGCAAGGGGCCCTGACTACTTCCCACCTGGGCCAATTCTGGCACTAAAAAAAAAAAAAAAATCATTTTTTTTTTCTAGAAAATCACTCAGAACCCCCAAACATTATACATGTTTTTTTAGCAGAGACCCTGGGCAATAAAATGGCAGTCGTTGCAACTTTTAATGTCACACGGTATTTGCGCAGCAATTTTTCAAATACATTTTTTTTTTTGAAAAGTTAGCCCAATTTTTTTTTGTATAATATGAAAGACGATGTTACGCCAAGAAAATAGATACCCAACATATCACGCTTGAAAATTGTGCACACTCGTGGAATGGTGCGGAACTTCGGTATGTAAAAATCTCCATAGGCAAGGCTTTAAAAATTTTTACAGGTTACCACTTTAGGAGTTACAGAGGAGGTCTAGTGATAGAATTATTGCTCTTGTTCTGACGCATGCAGTGATACCTCACATGTGTGAATTGAACGCCGTTTACATATGTGGGCGCGACTTACATATGCATTTCGCTTCTGTGTGCGAGGACAGGGGGCGCTTTAAAATTCTCTTTTTTTTTTTTTTTACTCTGTTTTACTTTTCTTTATTTTTTTCACTTTCTCTTAAATTTTTTTTTTTTTTTAACACTTTTATTCCAATTACAAGGAATATAAACATCCCTTGTAATAGGAATAGTGCATGACAGGTCCTCTTTAAGGAGAGATGTGGGGTCAATAAGACCCCAGATCACTCCTCCAGGCTGGAAAGGCTGAGATAAAAAAAAAAACAAAAAAAAACAAAAAAAAAAACACCTCTCTCGACCTTACCAGCCAAATCTCCAGCATTGTTTACTTCTGGTCGGGCCGGACGTGACGCCGAGCCCCAGTTGCCACTCCTGGCACTCCTGCCGAGTGACCCCACAGCAGGGAGTGTGCTATGGGGGCACCCGAGCCGAGGCACTGCTCTGTGTGTCCATTTAGACATGGAGCCGTGGCTCAGCCCCGCCCCCTCTATCTCCTCATTGGCTTACTGACTTTGATTGACAGCAGCAGGCACCAATGGCACCCCCCCCCCCTTCTATGTCTTGGCTAATCAGGAGGGGAGAGTCCCGGACAGCCAAGGCTCCTGTGCAACATCGCTGGATTGAAATGGGGCTCAGGTAAATATTAGGAGGGCTGAGGGGGGCTGCTACCCACAGAAGGCTTTTTATCGTAATGCGGGGGGGGGGGGAGATTTCAATAGACATCCATGCATGAACCCGCACAGATGTCTCTGAAATCGCTGCCCAAAGTCGGACTGACATGCGGATATGAAATTGTGCGAGTTCAGCTGAACCCAGGCTTAATCTCACCAAATCACAGGGTGGATCTAAATCTATATTTACATTCTTGGTAAACTCATTCAGTGAATCCAAGCTCTGCAGGCTGAGATAACATGCACTGCATTGATGCATTCACACAATTTCACAGTAACCATGAGATAAAACAAAGTTCAGGAATATTCCTTTATCCCATTGTTTTGCAAATCTATGTACACTACAAACTGTATGATTGAATTGGTTCTGATATCGCTGTTTTACTAACCTGACAGCTTATTATTCTAAATAGGAAACCTTCATTTTGCAGACATTAAAGATTCTAACTACCCCCAAGAATAAGTCCTTACATTTAAAGCGCACCTGTCATTTGCAGCGCCTGTTAGTGGGCATTCACTCACCTCCTGCCGCCACGTCACCGCCGCATCGCCAGCTGTACCATTAAAGTGAATGGGGCTGTCAGTGAGCCAACAGCGGGCCAGAGGAAGGGCCCACAGCGGGCCAGAGGAAGGGCCCACAGCGGGCCAGAGGAAGGGCCCACAGCGGGCCAGAGGAAGGGCCCACAGCGGGCCAGAGGAAGGGCCCACAGCGGGCCAGAGGAAGGGCCAACAGCGGGCCAGAGGAAGGGCCAACAGCGGGCCAGAGGAAGGGCCAACAGCGGGCCAGAGGAAGGGCCAACAGCGGGCCAGAGGAAGGGCCAACAGCGGGCCAGAGGAAGGGCCAACAGCGGGCCAGAGGAAGGGCCAACAGCGGGCCAGAGGAAGGGCCAACAGCGGGCCAGAGGAGGGGCCAACAGCGGGCCAGAGGAGGGGCCAACAGCGGGCCAGAGGAGGGGCCAACAGCGGGCCAGAGGAGGGGCCAACAGCGGGCCAGAGGAGGGGCCAACAGCGGGCCAGAGGAGGGGCCAACAGCGGGCCAGAGGAGGGGCCAACAGCGGGCCAGAGGAGGGGCCAACAGCGGGCCAGAGGAGGGGCCAACAGCGGGCCAGAGGAGGGGCCAACAGCGGGCCAGAGGAGGGGCCAACAGCGGGCCAGAGGAGGGGCCAACAGCGGGCCAGAGGAGGGGCCAACAGCGGGCCAGAGGAGGGGCCAACAGCGGGCCAGAGGAGGGGCCAACAGCGGGCCAGAGGAGGGGCCAACAGCGGGCCAGAGGAAGGGGCCAACAGCGGGTCAGAGGAAGGGGCCAACAGCGGGTCAGAGGAGGGGCCAACAGCGGGTCAGAGGAGGGGCCAACAGCGGGTCAGAGGAGGGGCCAACAGCGGGTCAGAGGAGAGGCCAACAGCGGGTCAGAGGAGGGGCTAACAGCGGGTCAGAGGAGGGGCTAATAGCGGGTCAGAGGAGGGGCTAACAGCGGGTCAGAGATGACAGTTGCCCTTTAAAAATTGTGGTTTAAATTGAGTGGATTTAAAATCAAGCCTTTTTACTAGTGATTTAAATCAAATCCACTCTGCCAAATCACCAAACAAAAGCCTATATTGTACTAAAAAAAAAAAATAAAAAAATAATAATCTCTATTACAAGAGGAACTTCAGAGTTGTATTTAAGTCAGCGGGTACAAATACTGTAGCTGCTGAGTTTTAAAAATGTAGGTATTTACCAGAGCCAGGGATACAGCGCCAGCTTTCTGCAGATGGCTCTTACCTGTGCAGGTCTCCGGCACCACCATCTTGGATATGGGAGCCAGCTTTGGCTTTCCCGAGGAACCACAGCAGTCCCCCCAGTGCCTGAGCTTGCATGGCGCCCTGTGAACGGTTCCGCAGCCTCCTGGGACATGTCACATGTTCCAGGAGGCTGAGGGAGTGGAGGGGCGAAAAAGGGGGAGAAAAAGCACAAGCTTGCTCCTCAGTTACAGGATGGGGTGGGGGAGAGATGCTGCTCGGACGGTCAGCAGGCTCTAAGCTCTGCCCGGCATGCTCTGCACTTACCTGTCAGGATGTTTTCGGCCAGGACGTTCACCTGCACCTCCACCGAGTGCTTTGACGTGTAGGTGATTTCCGCACTGACGTGACCCACTTCTCCGATACACATGGGTGACAGGAAGTCTGTGCGCTCCACACGGGCCAACGCCGCCACGCATTTCTCCTAGAAGAGAGCGGAGAAAAGGTTAGACAGGGGAAAATAATAAATCTTAAATTTTAATAACAATAAAAGCAGAAAGAGCAATCAGAGTTACAGAGGAGGTCTAGCGCTAGAATTATTGCTCTTGCTCCAATGATCGTGGAGATATCTCACAAGTGTGCTGTGAACACCGTTTACATATGCGTGTGGGGCGTATGCATTTACTTCTTTCTTATTATTGTACTTTTTATTTTTAACCTTTTACACTGTTCCTTTCAATTTTTTTTGATCACTTTTGTTTCTATTACAAGGAATGTAAACATCACGTGTAATAGAAATAACGATAACAGGTCCCCTTTATGGAGAGATCTGGGGTCAAAGACCTCAAAATGTATTCTTTACTTTTAAAAGCAAAAGTTAAAAAAAAAACTATATATTTGATCTTTTGCTTAAAAAAAAAAGCAAACAGTTGAGAAGGAAAAAGAAAAAGAAAGAAGGAAGATCTATTGCAGATCACTTTCCAGACAATAGAGTCTGCAACCAACTGTGAAGCACGTTGGAGGTTCCTTCCAAGTTTGGGGCTGCATTTCTGTAAATGTATGGAGATTTGGTCAGGATCGACGATGTCCTCAATGCGGAGAAATACAGGCAGATACTTCTCCAACATGCCATACTATCAGGGAGGCGTGTGATTGGCCCCAAGTTTATTCTGCAGCAGGACAACCACCCCAAACATACAACCACTGTCATCAAGAACTATATTCAGTGTAAAGAAGAACAAGGAGTCCTGCAATTGATGGTTTGGCCCCCACAGAGCCCTGATCTCATTATCATGGAATCTGTCCAGGATCGACATGAAGAGGCAGAAGGAATGGAGGCAGCCGACATTCACAGAAGATCTGTGCCTAGTTCTCCAAGATGTACATAGAACAACCTACCTGCCGAGTTCCTTCAACAACTCTGTGATATGTCTACCTAGAAGTAGGCAAAGGGGGGGGGGGGGGGTCACCCCAAATATTGATTGGATTTCTTTTAATTTTCCATTTTGTTAATTGATAAAAATAAATAAATTTATATATATTTATTAACACTTCAATTTCTGAAAGAATTCTTCCTTTACATCATTAGCATCACACCTGCCTAAAAACTTTTATCACACCTGCCTAAAAACTTTTACACAGTACTGTATGTCTTATATATACAATGAGAATGTGCCAATCAAAAAGCAGAGCCAAATGAATTGTATATAAAACAGCAGCACATTCTAAACGTAAACAAGTGCGCCATCTAGTGGCCAAAATATGTATCACTTAAAGATTTTGCTTACAAAGAAATCGTCTTCTGTAGAGCAAAGGTTCACTTGAACGCTTACAAAGGCGTCCATGCTCGCATCCAAAATGATTACATATATATATGTATATACACACTGATCAGCCATAACATTAGGACCACCCATCGAATACTGAGTAGGTCCCCCTTTTGCCACCACAGCCCTGAACCATTGGAGGCATGGACCCCACTAGACCTCTGAAGGTACGCTGTGGTATCCGGCACCAAGCCGCCAGTAGCAGATCCTTTAAGTCCTGTAAGTTGGGGAGGGGGGGGGGGGGGTCTCTGAGGATCGGATTTGTTTTTCCAGCACAGATGCTCAATTTGATTGAGATCTGGAGAATTTGAAGGCCAAGCCAACACCTCAAACTTAATGTGGTGTTGCTCAAAACATTATTGAACCATTTTTGCAGTGTGGCAGGGTGCATGATCCCGCTGAAAGAGGCCACTGCCATCAGGGAATACTGTTTCTATAAAGGGGTGTACTTGGTCACCAACAGGGCTTAGGTAGGTGATGCGTGTCCAGTAACATCCACACGAATGGGAGGAGCCAAGGTTTCCTAGCAGGACATTGCCCAAAGCTTCACACTGCCTCCGCCGGCTTGTCTTCTTCCCATACTGCATCCTGGTACCATCTCTTCTCCAGGTAAGTGACCCACCCGACCATCCACATGATGGAAAAGAAAACGTCATTCATCAGACCGGCCACCTTCTTCCATTGCTCCGTGATCCAGTTCTGAGGCTCACATGTCTATTGTAGACAAGGGTCAGCATGGGCACCCTGACCGGTCTGCGGCTACACAGCCCCATAAACAGCCTGCGATAAACATTTTTTCTGCTTTTAACACATCAACTTCAAGGACAACATGTTCAGTTGCTACCGAATATAATTATTACCATTTATATTATTATACAAGATTTATAAAGCGCCAACAGTTTGAGCAGCGCTTTACAACATGAGGGCAGACAGTTCAGTTACAATACAATTCAATACAGGAGGAATCAGAGGGCCCGGCTCCTTAGAGCTTACAATCTAAGAGGGAGGGTCAAGTGATACAAAAAGGTAATACGTGTGGGGGATGGGCTGATGGAGAAAATAAAAGTACAGTTGTTAGATGGAGGAAGGATGGGCTTCTCTGAAGAAAAAAGTTTTCAGGGATCGTCTAAAAGTTGGATAGAGTTGGAGATAGTGTGACAGATTGGGGTAGGGAATTCTAAAGGATGGGAGAGGCCCGGGAGAAGTCCTGGAGGTGAGGATGGGGAGGAGGTGATGAGGGATCTAGAGAGCAGGAGGTCTTGGGAGGAACAAAGAGAATGATTTGGTTGGTATTTGGAGACTAGGCTAGTGATATAACTGGGGGCAGAGTTGTGGATGGCTTTGGAAGTTATTGTTAGTATCTTGAGTTTAATTAGTTGGGTGAGTGGCAGCCAATGGAGGGATTGGAAGAGAGGAGTAGCAGACACTGAGCGGAGACCAATGGAGGGATTGGAAACCAGGTATCCATTCCCACTTCCTTGTAAGATTGCCACAATCTAGTATGGCGATCTACGCAATGTCTGCCCCCCCCCCCGCTGCCTTCTGGGAGACACACACAGGTCCCAGAAGACAGCGGGACCATTCAGAAAGTGCAGCACGACTCGTGCATGTACAGTAGGAAACTTCCCGTTTCCCTTAGTAAGGATGCCGGCGCCTGCACCCCGGAACGCCCATATATTAAAAGTCATCAGCTGGAGTATTTGTACAGTATTTGTAGCTGCTGACATTTTTTTTGTACAGGCTGGGACTCCTCTTTAAAAGGGGTTGTAAAGGTTCGCGTTTTTTCACCTTAACGCTTCCTATGCATGAAGGTGAAAAAACATCCGAAAATACCGCCCCCCCCCCCCCCCCCCGTTTTACTTACCTGAGCCCCTAAACCTGCTGCGCTCGCCCCCGATGTCCTCTTCGCCGCTCAGCCTGGCTGTTGATTGGCTAGAGTGGATGGATTGAAAGCAGTGCAGCCATTGGCTCGCGCTGCTGTCAATCCCATCCAATGACACGGCGCGCTGGAAGGCAGGGCCGAGTGATACAGTAAGCGGCTATAGCCGCCGGCTGTATCACGGGAGCGCGCCCGCAAGAACTCACCACCATGCGAGGGAGCACGCATGAAGGGGATTACTTCTTGCGGGGAGGAGC
>JBBDGP010003949.1:0-48862 GCA_037952835.1 Lithobates septentrionalis | reverse complement strand
AAAAAAGAGTACCTGTCACTACCTATTGCTATCATAGGGGATATTTACATTCCCTGAGATAACAATAAAAATGATTTTAAAAAAAATGAAAGGAACAGTTTAAAAATAAGATAAAAAAGAAAAAAAAAAAAAGAAAAAAAAAAAGCACCCCTGTCCCCCCCTGCTCTCACGCAAAGGCGAACGCAAGCGTCGATCTGGCGTCAAATGTAGACAGCAATTGCACCATGCATGTGAGGTATCACCGCGAAGGTCAGATCGAGGGCAGTCATTTTAGCAGTAGACCTCCTCTGTAAATCTAAAGTGGTAACCTATAAAGGCTTTTAAAGGCTTTTAAAAATGTATTTAGTTTGTCGCCACTTTTAATCTGTAGGGCAGTTGCTTTAAAAAAAATATATAATGTTTGGGGGTTCAAAATAATTTTCTTGCAAAAAAAAATAATTTTTTCATGTAAACAAAAAGTGTCAGAAAGGGCTTTGTCTTCAAGTGGTTAGAAGAGTGGGTGATGTGTGGCATAAGCTTTCAAATGTTGTGCATAAAATGCCAGGACAGTTCAAACCCCCCCCAAATGACCCATTTTGGAAAGTAGATACCCCAAGCTATTTGCTGAGAGGCATGTTGAGCCCATGGAATATTTTATATTGTGACATAAGTTGCGGGAAAAAGACAATTTTTTTTTTTTTTTTTTGCACAAAGTTGTCACTAAATGATATATTTCTCAAACATGCCATGGGAATATGTGAAATTACACCCCAAAATACATTCTGTTGCTTCTCCTGAGTATGAGGATACCACATGTGTGAGACTTTTTGGGAGCCTAGCCACGTACGGGACCCTGAAAACCAAGCACCGCCTTCAGGCTTTCTAAGGGCGTACATTTTTGATTTCACTCTTCACTGCCTATCACAGTTTCGGAGGCCATGGAATGCCCAGGTGGCACAACCCCCCCCCCCCCCAAATGACCCTATTTTGGAAAGTAGACACCCCAAGCTATTTGCTGAGAGGTATAGTGAGTATTTTGCAGACCTCACTTTTTGTCACAAAGTTTTGAAAATTGAAAAAAGAAAAAAAACATTTTTTTCTTGTCTTTCTTCATTTTCAAAAATGAGAGCTGCAAAATACTCACCATGCCTCTCAGCAAATAGCTTGGGGTCTACTTTCCAAAATGGGGTCATTGGGGGGGGGGGGGGGTTGTGCCACCTGGGCATTCCATGGCCTCCGAAATCCACGTTGAGCCTTGTCCACATCCACCTGTCCAGCATACCACTGCTACCTTCTGTAAGGTAACCCTTGTACCTTCACACTGTATTACTCTTGTACCAATATCTTCATAACCCCAAACAGCCTTATTGACCTGATCTATAGAAGGGTTTCAGTTACTTGCATTATACCCCTTTCAGTAACTTCAGACCAAGTGAGAACAAGGTTTCAAACTTTACTAGAAAAAGTGCAAAAGGCATTACAAGTATAACATACAGAAACATTCTTCCTTCCTATGTGCCTAACCCTAACTCAGGCCTTGGCATACCTGCATGTATAATACAGAGTCCATCAGTGGCGTACTCCAGCAACTGGCGTCTTCGGGGCGAATCCCAAGTTTTTGATGACTTTTAAAAGAGAAGTATGGGTTTGGGTTTTTTCTTCCCCCATCATACTTACCTAGGTCGATGCTGCATCTGTCCCCTGGCACCTCTACACTGAGAACCAAGCGATCGAATATCGCCGATGGCTCGGTTCTCACAGCTCCTCGAGCAGAGAGCTGCTGACTGTCAATCAGCATCTCTCCTCTCTGCTCCTCCGTGCTCACTGGAGTGCTGAGCTGTGGAGGGGCGGGGAGCGGCCGTCTCAGCCTCTCAGCTGGGAGCTGAGACAGGTGTCAGTCCAGGCACCTGGTGAATCCAGGCTTTATTGTCGCGATGACGCGGTGCCTGGACTGATTCCTGTGATGTCAGCAGAGAGCGGACTTCAGTCTGCTCTCTGCTGAAAATGGGTCACAGGAGTACAAAATGAATTGCACTCCTGTGACCCATAGGAAAAGCCCAGCCAAACAAGCTCAGGCTGGACTTCTCCTTTAAATCTTGGCAGTAGTAAGCAACATTCTTTTGCTCCTCCTCGGTGCTGTTCTCTGACTCTTTCTTTCCCTCTCTCTCTGGGCTCTCTTGCACACCCCTGTAAGAGGCTCTCAGGCCTAGGGCTCTCTGTTTCTGACCATTGTACCTCTTTTATAATACAGGATTAGTGAGAACTGGGAAAGTATTAACTGTTATCCTCCTGTCCAGAGCAGGACCTAACTGGCTTAACTTTCCACCCGCTTTCACACGCACGAATGCCCCCGTAGCAAGCCAATTGTTATGGGGGCACTCAGTGGGATGGGAGGAGCCAAGAGCGCCGACAGGGGATCCATGAATAGGATGACCGGGGCTGCTCTGTGCAAAACTATTGCCCAGAGCGGGTAAGTATAACATGTTTGTTAATTTTGAAAAATAAAATGTAAACCTTTTATAATCACTTTAAAATGTATCTATGGTCAAAATCATAAATTCTTTTTCACATTGTATTTTATTTATTTCTAGCCTACTCCTGTTATTCTGAACATTCTTGAATTTTGTAAGCTTACTTTGTGAAGACCCTCACACATTTACTTGCATGTATTTACTATGCCCTGTGGGTAGCCACTGCTGTGTCACACATTTCACATGGCCTGCCTTCCGAACTATAGAGGTGCTGAGAGGAGGAGTTTCAGGAGGCGGAGTCAGTACAGGAATCATTGTTTGCAGGCAGCAAGGTACCATGGGATATGTAGTCCTTAAAAATGTAAAATAAACAGCAGAGGAGAACCTTCTAAGCATGCAGGGAGCCCAGAAGATTGTGGACAGAAATGACCAACAGCACTAGCAACATGAAAATAGATTTTTCAAGTACCGGTAAGCTTATATTGGATTGTCAGCAATCATTGTTAGTATTACTATTACAGTGCTGATCTAGTAAAATGAATGTGTATACTGTCTGCCCTGTAAAGCGCTGTGCAAACTGCGCTATATAAATCCTGTATAATAATAACAATAATACTGTGACCATAGAACTCTCTTAAATATGGCAGTTTTTGGAAAGTGACCAATGCTTACTAGTACAATACCAGTGGAATGCTTAGAAAAAAAAACAGATAATTCTAAAATCATAATAAACAAGTCTAATATTATACAGGATTTTCTATAAATTTATTATAACAGATTTTTATTTGGCATGTAAACTTTTCTCACATTCTGCCACATTACGATAATAATATTTTTTACAGCTATAATAGAGAGAGAGATTGAGATCAGAGTGTGTGTGGGTGTTCTATGTAAATATACTATATTTTGCTATATGCGAGGCAAAACCACTTCCACACACGTTGTGCTGTAATTGCACAGAATCCAATGCTTTTCAAACCTTATATTTTCTTTCCCCTATGAGTTTATGAATGCTTCTCCCAACACAGTCTGGTTGTATAATATTACTCTATATTATTATGCTCCCAAAGGGAGCAAATAATTATCCTCCAGTCAATCACTGTGAACAACAGAAGCAGTAATACTCACATTCCAATAAGGGGCCACTAAGCCATAAGTCTTGCTCGCTCCTCCTTTCCTGAATCCTCAACATCTCCTATTGAACCGAAAGATTTGCAGCTTTTTCTTGAGCAGATCTCTCCTCTTGCATTGCTGTTCAGAAGTGAGTAAGAGACGGAGGAGGCTCAAACACTGCTGGAAAAAAATGTAAGTGCAAGATTTTTTTCAATGTATCTACTGTGTTTTTTTTATATTTCTCCTTTTTACTATATTACATTTAAAACATTTTTATATATTTTTTTTCTTTCTGCTTTGATGACTTTTCTAGGATAAACATGCATTTATGGTCATTTTTAATGTTCACCTTGTTTTTGAATCATGTGTTTATCCAACATATGCATAGTTTTTTTCATAATAGGTGAAGCTACTGAACAGAAAAGTGTAATGTTAATGCAAAAAAATATATTTATTTACCAAATATGTATATATTGTCCTTTGCTAGAAAAAATGTAGAATTTAAAGGCAGACAGTATTTTTAGCAGAAATGTTATTTTGAGATCACAGTGAAAGTTTTGAGAAGTTTACTATCAGTCTAAAATTAGAATAATTTTAGTAATTAAGACAAAACAGAGCCCCTGTATCCTATTGTAGGTTTCTACGATAACTCTGTGAATGTCCATTCAGAAACAGAGCAGGTTAAGGTGGGGAAAAAAAACAAGCGTGCTATTTTTAGTCAATGTGGTACTGATTCAATTACCTAGCAACGCATCAGAAATCTATGATAGCTCGCATACCAAAGATGGGAATTTTATTAATATAAAAAAAAAATCTTGTGAATTTGTGAGAAGTAGCCAATGGCTTTATCCAGATTGCTGCCTACTCCCTAATACTGGGGAGGGGAACACCCACATATGTACACATATGTTTTACATAAACACAGAATCTTACATAAGAAAATAAAAACAACATTTTTCAATGCAAATTTCAGAAACATTGGCTTAGCTATTAAAATTCTGTAGGGGAGAAATTTAAATATAATCTATTACATATGTAATTCTTATATGGTTGCACCTTTTAAAGCTTTTCTTCTTGGATCCTTCAACATTTTATACTTTGTTTGATGTGGGGTTCTTGAAAAGATGCAAGCTTTGATTAATCCTCAAAACATTGTTTTTTACTCATATGCATATATTCCCTGTATATAGACAGCACAATGCATGTCTTTCGATCTCCCCATATCACTAGCCACGGCTCTGGCTTATCTCTGTTCTTTAAGGAATCTATCAGGATTGGAATATGGGAGCTGCCATTACTGACTTATTTTTTAAAGTGCATGTTCCCGGAGCTATTATCCTTATCCTGCACTGAATCATTGACCTGGAATAAGCATGTAGACAGTGTGAGAACACCTGATGCACAGTTTTGAACAAGCTGACATTTTCCATGGTCGCTTAGAATTTCTATAATTGATGGGCAAGAAAACATCTTGTGATTGTTGTGTTGCCCCTAAAGGCAGTTCCTTTTGATTTTGTAAACATTTTCTTTATCATATTGATGACAGAAAATTAAAATGTGTATTTTTTTTTATTATGCAAATACGATATAATGCATATGGATACTTAAAATGTACTATGTGCATTCAGTATATGAAGCTCTAGAGTCTGCCTAATGCAACTTTTTTGCAGTTCTTCACTTCTGTGCTGTAAAGAGAATATTTTGGATCTCCCACTGTTCGATTCTATTCAGAACACACACAGATGAATGTGACACATCCTCTCCCTGTCTCCCGTTCATACAACTGTATATGGTTTTCAGTTACAGAGAGACAGTCCACAAGTGAGCAGCTGCTACTTGAAATCCCAGAATGCTCTGTGAACACAGTATCATATAGTACCCTGAATTAAATATTTATTGCTAAAATCCAGATTTTATACACGTAATTAATGATGTTACACAATTAGCTTTTTTTTATCAAAAAAGTTCCTATTCACATTTTTTTCTATCTCTTTGCCACCATGTTCCCAAAAAAATCTTGATATTTACATAGCTTAGTCATTCAAACTGAATGTACATACAGTACACAAGTAAATGACTCATTGCAATGACTACTTCCTAATACAACAGCTCAAAGCTTTAGCTAACCCATAGTGTTCTGGAAATCCTTTGTCATTTATTAAATATGTATTTATAAGTCAAAGGTATGTGTGTACAGCTTACTACTTGTTTAGTTTTCTCCTCGGAGCCAGCACATGAATACAAATTTAAAACAGATACTTAACAGTTTTATCTGCCCCAAAAAAATTGTAAAGTAGATACTTGTGATGCTCCCATAACACTGTTACATGACTGTACAGCAGAAATGTTGCCGCAACTCTTTTTTTCAGAACCTGCAGTCTTTAGACTTCGGATCACTAATTCTGACATCTGCCTACACTTCAGGTAACAAGTGAATAGAACCTGACTACCCTGGATTTCATCAATAATTGCAAAGGTCTTGTTGCATTCTATAGATATCTGTGTGTTTACAACATCCATTGAACAGACTTTCAGGCCAGGTTCACATATGTCCGGCTGCGGTTCCCAGCATGGGTCCGGTGCGTTTCTGTTCACCAGTTCAGGTGCGAATCAAGTCTAAATTTTTGCCTGAATTTGCACCTGAACCAGACCCAAACATGCACAGGAGCCTTTTGGAATGCAGACCATGGCCGCCCTGGACATGTGTGAACCAGCTCCATTGAGAGCCGGTCACACTCGCATGTCATGCGAATTGGAGGCGGAGGAAACTCGCATCCAATTCGCACATATGTGAACCTGGCCACAAAGGGAATGTGAGTGTACAAACCTATGAAATATTGCATATGAATATCTTTTACAGCAAGCAGTAGGCTTGAGCAGATCTAATTACAAAGCTAAAATACTGCTGTTGTACTAATATTGCAAGTAGGACTTGCTAACAGTATGTAATTATAATATTATACATATAGTTGAATAGCTCAGAGCAGGGATACAGCCTCTCCAGCTCTCCTAATAGTGCATTGCCCATTTGAATTCCCAGTCAACTAATGCAGAGCTAGTGCTGGGATTTCTATCCTGCAAACAAAGTATCACTATACAATTAATGTAAAATTAACCATCAACTTATAAAACCTGAATAAAAAATATGTTTTAGCAAGAAACATTAAAACTACCACTGTAAAATACATTTCCAAATGGTTATTTACAATACATAACTGCGCTCACATTCTTAATGATTTTCTAAGCTCTCTGCTCAAGTTTTTTTTAGAGCTGCTTAGCCTCTCTTTTGAAAAGCTTGTTGTATACAGAGCTCAGTGGCACAAGCTGAAATTTACCTGGTTTTAACCTTCTACATTACCCCCTCCCTCATTGTCTGAAGTTTTAAAGAGAGAAGGAGGGAGCTGTTTATAGCATAGAGACCTCTGTCTTCTCTCCAACAGGCACTGCAGTGTTGCATTTTAGGTGCCATTCATAAAATGCAGGCTGTGGTATAAAGCCTATGATGTCCATTGGAATGTTCTGTGGCTAATGCTGTAGAAAACATGATTTGATAAGAGAATAAGCAAGTCATGTGACTTTGACAGATTTTATTTACCATGACTTGTAGATCTGTGGTTAGAGAAGACCGCTTAGAGAGGAGATCCAGGCTCCCCCACCAAACAATTCAAAGTCAGCAGCTACAAATACTGTAGCTGCTGACTTATAGTATAAGGACACTAGCCTGTCCAGGGATCCAGCGATGTCCTTACCCGAGCCAGCTCTTTCATCGACTTTGGGTGCAGGCGCCGGCATCTGAAGTAAGGGAAACAGGAACTGAAGTCTTGCAGCTTCACAGCCAGTTTCCTACTGAGTATGTGCCTTGTGAATGGTCCCGTAGTTTTCTGGGACCTGCGATGTGTTCCAGAAGACTGCAGGCAAAGGGGGATGCTGATCTGAGCTGGAAGTGGGAGCCGGTACTTGTCAAAACCAGGCACCCACCCCCCAAAAAATGTGGCAGTAGCGGGTGCAAACAAGCGGAACTTCCCATTTTGGGTGAGGCTCCACTTTAATATACAGTATCTCACAAAAGTGAGTACACCCCTTACATTTTTGAAAATAATTTATTATATATTTTCATGTGACAACAATGAAGAAATGACACTTTGCTACAATGTAAAGTAGTGATTGCACAGCTTGAATAACGGTGTCAATTTGCTGTTCCCTCAAAAGAGCTCAACACACAGCCATTAATGTCTAAAAGACTGGCAACAAAAGTGAGTACACCCCTAAGTGAAAATGTCCAAATTGGGCCCAAAGTGTCAATATTTTGTGTGGCCACCATTATTTTCCAGCACTGCCTTAACCCTCTTGGGCATGGAGTTCACCAGAGCTTCACAGGTTGCCACTGGAGTCTTCTTCCACTCCTACATGATGACATCACGGAGCTGGTGGATGTTAGAGACCTTGCGCTCCTCCACCTTCCATTTGAGGATGCCCCACAGATGCTCAATAGGGTTTAAATCTGGAGACATGCTTGACCAGTCCATTACCTTTACCCTCAGCTTCTATAGAAAGGCAGTGGTCATCTTGGAGGTGCGTTTGGGGTCGTTATCACGTGGAATACTGCCCTGCGGCCAGTCTCCGAAGGGAGGGGCTCATACTCTGCTTCAGTATGTCACAGTACATGTTGGCATTCATGGTTCCCTCAATGAACTGTAGCTTCCCAGTGCCGGCAGCATTCATGAAGCCCCAGACCATGACACTTCCACCACCATGTTTGACTGTAGGCACCAGGCAAGACACACTTGTGTTTGTATTCCTCACCTGGTTGCTGCCTCACACGTTTGACACCATCTGAACCAAATAAATTTGTCTTGGTCTAATCAGACCACAGGACATGGTTCCAGTAATCCATGGCCTTAGTCTGCTTGTCTTCAGCAAACTGTTTGCGGGCTTTCTTGTGCATCATCTTTAGAAGAGGATTCCTTCTGGGACAACAGCCACGCAGATCAATTTGATGCAGTTTGCAGCGTATAGTCTGAGCACTGATAGGCTGACCCCCCACCCCTTCAACCTCTGCAGCAATGCTGGCAGCACTCATAAGTCTATTTCCCAAAGTCAACCTCTGTATATGATGCTGAGCACATGCACTCAACTGCTTTGGTCGACCATGGCGTGGCCTGTTCTGAGTGGAACCTGTCCTGTTAAAACGCTGTATGGTCTTGGCCACTGTGCTTCAGCTCAGTTTCAGGGTCTTGGCAACCTTCTTATAACCTAGGCCATCTTTATGTAGAGCAACAATTCTTTTTTTTCAGATCCTCAGAGAGTTCTTTGCCATGAGGTGCCATGTTGAACTTCCAGTGACCAGTTTGAGAGAGTGAGAGCGATAGCACCAAATTTAACACACCTGCTCCTCATTCACACCTGAGACCTTGTAACACTAACAATTTACATGACACCAGGGAGGGAAAATGGCTAATTGGGCCTAATTTGGACATTTTCACTTAGGGGTGTACTCACTTTTGTTGCCAGCGGTTTAGACATTAATGGCTGTGTGTTGGGTTATTTTGAGGGGACAGAAAATTTACACTGTTATACAAGCTGTACACTCACTACTTTACATTGTAACAGTGTCATTTCTTCAGTGTTGTCAAATGAAAAGATATAATAAAATATTTACAAAAATGTGAGATACTGTATGTTTCCCTGAGAGGGAGTTAAAATCTAGAATGGACTACTGCTTATGTGGGTTTGTGGTGGACAAATGCAGAAGCTGTACAAACTACAATGAGCTTTCTAAACACAGGTCAGACTCCAGTACAATTGCAGCTTCTCCTCCCTTTGACTAATCGGTCCATCATGTAAATGGTACACATGTCAAATTTACCAGTCCTGGGCTGACTATCTTTCACTCAAGTAGGAATTATTTGCATGGCTTTTCCCAGTAAATAAGGAATAACCCTCTTATGGTTTGGAGTTGTAAGGACCTGATGTTTAAGTCTATGTAAAGGAGTTTTTCTATGAAATTAATAGGTGCCCAATTGGCTTAAGTAAAATTACTCTCAATAAAATTACTTGAAAACAAGAATTTTTTTTTACCTTTTATGCAGTTGTTAGAAACCTAGAAAAGTGACAGCAAAAAAAAAAACACTGAGTAGTCCATTGAGTCTGCCAGTTTCATTTTTGTTTTTTGTTTTTTTTTGTTTCTTTTTATTTTTTGTGTTTTTGTTTTGTTTCGTTTATGCGACCGTGTGTATGCTCCATCGGACTTTTGCTGGCAGAATTCCAGCCAGCAAAAGATTGAGAGCATGTTCTCAATTTTTCGGTCGGAAAAAGTTCCGTTCTGAAATTCCGATCGTCTGTACCAATTCCGACACGCAAAATTCCTACACATGCTCGGAAACAATTCGACGCATGCTCAAAAGCATTGAACGCCATTTTATCGGCTCGTCGTAGTGTTGTACGTCACCGTATTCTTGACGGTCGAAAGTTCAGCAAACGTTTGTGTGACCGTGTGTATGCAAGCCAAGCTTGAGTGGAATTCCATTGGAAAAACCATCCAAGATTTTTCCGACGGAAATTCGTGTGCATGGAGCATAAAAGGAGGTGTATAAGTGCCTTGTGATCAGTGAGTAGGAAGGTGGGCCTAGGTACGACCAAGTACTAATTGACAATCTACAGGCTTAGTATAGTAGTAGTGGCAATGCTGCAAGCCATGCCTATGCCATGGGATCAGCTTGTACCTCTGTAATTGTGGAAATAGCGGTTGTAAGCATGACAACTGAGCTGAGTGTTGTCACCTTAAAGCAGGAAGTGAAAATTCAGCAGTTCTACTGGCAGGAACAACAGGTAACACATAATATTGCAAGGGTTTATGTGAAAACAGAAAGGGCAGTATTTCTGATGCTTTGGGCTGCGTAACTTATCTAATTTTATAACGTGCCTGTAGTTTTACTTTAACAAGCATTTTATGTTTTAAAAGGAAAATGTATATTTTTTTTCTGTTAAGAACCCTTCTGTGTAGCAATCTATCCCCCATCACTCTATGAGTTATAAAAAAAAATGACCTTGCTTCACTGTAGGGAGTTGTGGAATGTTTTTTGAAATGGGTGCAACAAGATTCACCAGCCTGATACTGCAGACCTAGCATCATTTTATCGGGATGGTCACAGCTCTGTTTCTATCAGAATTACAGTTCATATGCCTTTTCTGGAGGGCTAGGTCCAGTAGATCAATGAAAGCCCAAAATTACTCACCTTCACTTCATCAATGTGTTGTCTGCAAGGTTCCTCACCACTACAAAAAGGAACACAAGGGAGCGCCAGCTAAGCGCAGCATCAAAGGGTTTATTAGAGCCAAGTGCAATCTCACATACAGGTGCATCTCAAAAAATTAGGATATCATTAAAAAGTTCATTTATTATAGTAGTTCAATTCAAAACGTGAAACGCATATATTTTATATATTCATTACACACAGAGTAATATATTTCAAGCATTTCTTTCTTTTTAATTTTGATGATTATGGCTACCAGTAAGCGAAAACTCAAAATTCAGTATCTCAGAAAATTAGAATATTGAATATTGTGAAAAAGTTCAATTTTGTGGACTAGCTAATTAACTCACAACACCTGAATAGGTGGCCTTTAACCCTTTATAGAGGTCTTCATATATTACATAACTGTGTGGATCCCCCTGTTCCATCCCTCCAGTCTGGGTGCTCGCTTGTTCGTAATACCTATGGATTGATGAACAAGTTCTGTTTTAATGAAAGTTTTGTTTATTTTTTTAGAAAACTTATTTTTGGAATAAACTTTATATATTTTAACTATATATGGACTAGAGCCTTTAAAATACCGCCATATCTAGGGGGTCCAGAAAAAAAAAAGCCTTTCCTTCTCTTTATGTTACTGAGATGAGAGGGAAAATAGTTCTGAAGTCCTAATAACTTCTTGGGCCTGGGTGACAATGCTGCTGATCCATAGAATGCAGTACAGTAAGTGAGCATTGTCACCCTAGTACAGAAAGGCCTTTTTTTCGATGGGTTTCAGCTTGTATATGAGTGGTATGTATGGTAAGGTTTTACAAAGCATTTGCAGGATTGCAAGCTTAAATGTACTATTTTGCTCCAGTTCTGCAATGTTAAACACAGATTTTAATGGGAAAGCTGACGGTCATTTTAAACAAGCTTCTAGTGGTATTGATTAACCTTCGGCACTATGTGTTACCAGCGAGATCACCAGGGGAAAAATAAAGGAAAGAGAGCCTGAAAACGGTATTTCATGAATCCCTATACAACCATTTACTGATCAATATACTTTATAACTTGTAAGCCAAAGTGTTGAAGCACAGTGAGAAACAACTTGGCTTATCGAGACATGAAATCTGCTTTTAAATTCCACCTCTGTATTTCTTGCTCCATCTGCCGTCTCAGGGAGTGGGTAGAGATATATAATTCACCCCTCTATGGTAGACCTGGCCAGACATTGCATGCAATGTGAATATTTTTCTTCAAGTCCTTTTGATGCACAGCCAATTCCTGTTCCCCTGGGTGGATTTTTCAGCCACATTGCTTTTTATCAAATATTCATTTTATTGAAAAGTTTTAAGACTGTAACGGTTTCCTTCAGACTATTTTTCCTCCGCTACCATCTCCAGGGAACGAAGAATTATGCAAGCCAAGCCTTTCTTAGCAGCTAGTCTGTCCATCTTGAAAGCAAACAGTGAGGCCTATGAATCACATTAGTTAATCAAATATGAATGCAGATCACTGCCAGATTGTTTAGCAGAACATATGTCAGCTATAAAACAAAGATGAGCTTGTTTGACTGAAGGCCTGGAACCCACCTGGTTTCTTCCAAATAGTATCAATCAGATTTCGCAAATAGGACTGAACTCTATAACCCCCATGTAAAAAAAAAAAAAAGAAACATGGGTTATGAAGTTCCTATGCTTTTAACGTTCAGGTGTATCAGCACACGTTCGAACTTTACCCTAGGTTCACATCTACACGGCTCTGGTTAATGCGTTTTTCCAGCTCGTTTTGCGTTTTTGAACCCGCGTTTTTGCAGGCAGTTTTCATGCGTTTAGATTTTTTTTTCTCTTTAACCATTTCCATACCGGCCTATTGCGGAATGACGTCTGCAAGGTGGCTCAGTTATCCTGACTGGGCGTCATATGACGTCCAGCAGGATTAGCCGCTCGTGCGTACCCCTGGGGGCGTATAGAGCGGCGATCGGTCTTGCGTTTTTTTGCTCTGACACACAGCATTTATGATCCTGGTAAAGAGCTTATGGCGTAAGCTCTTTACCACTTGATCAGCTGTGACCAATAACAGTGGTAACCAGAAAGTGTAGGTAATCGGCTTTCCTCAGTTCGCGCTGAGCAGAGGAGAGCTGATCGGCAGCTCTCCTGATGGGGGGGGGGGTCTGTGCTGATAATTAGCTGCATTAATTATCAGCCCCCCCATCAGAGGTGCCCATCACAGATGTCAATCGATGCCCATCAAAAATGCCAATCGGTGCCCATCAGTATTACCTGTCAGTCCTCATCAGTAATGCCTATCAGTGCCATCTATTAGTGCCCATCAGTGCCACCTATCAGTGCCTATCAGTACCACCTATTAGTGCCGCCTATCAATGGTCATCAGTGCTGCCTATCAGCGCTGCATATCAGCGCTGCATATTAGTGCCACCTCATCAGTGCCCATCAGTGCTGCCTCATCAGTGCCCCCCAGAGAGGCCTCATCAGTGCCTGTCAGTAAAGGAGAAAACAAAAATTTATAACAGAAACAAAGAAAATCAAAAAAATATTTCGTTCTCTTTTCATTTGTTTAAAAAATAAAACCCCAGTGGTGATTAAACACCACCAAAATAAAGCTCTATTTGTGGGGAAAAATTATAAAAATGTAATTTAGGTACAGCTTTGCATGACTGCGTAATTGTCATTCAAAGTGCGACAGCGCTGAAAGCTGAAAATTGGTCTGGGCAGGAAGGGGGTGAAAGTGCCCTGTATTGAAGTGGTTAACAAACTGTGAATTGGTTGTTAAGGAGCGAGCCGGGAAGCTGGCCTCCGCATCCTTAACAACGTATGAGTCAGCTGTCAACGGGGTTCCCTGCTGACAGCTGAATGTAAAAAAAAAAGAATTGCCGGCAATAAAAAAAATAGGGAAAAAAAATTAACTAAGGAGCACGGCCATCCAGTGACATAACCGGGTAACCCCGCCCCTTGTGACGTCAGCCAGGGGCATCGGTCACCGGCCCCTAATTATTTAAGTACTGTCAGATGGCGGAGCAGGCAGACGTCAGGAGTGGACCTTTTTTTATTTTTCGTGTTGGCAGTGGCAACAGCTGTCGTGATTAACAATGGATTTACTTTGAGGGACATTATTTTTGTTTTTTTTTAATAAAGGATTTGTCAAAAACTGCCTACTGTCATTTTTACACTACACTTTTTTGGGTTAATAAGAAGGGGTACTATGTACCCCATACTCATAAAAGGGGGCTTTCAGACTCCAATAAGCCCCCCACCCCACAGACTCCCACAACCACCGGCCAGGGTTGTGGGGAAGAGGCCCTTGTCCATGAGTACAAGGCACTTTGGGGGGCAGATCCCCCCCTTGCCCCAAAGCACCCCCCCATGTTGAAGGCATGTGGCCTGGTATGGTTCAGGAGGGAGGGGGACTGCTTGCTTATCCCCTCCCTTTCCTGATCTGCCGAGCTACATGCTCAGATAAAGGTCTAGTATGGATATGGGGGGGGGGGCCACGCCATTTTTTAAAAAGGTTGGCATGGAGTTCCCCTCAAAATCCAAACCAGGCCCGTAGAGCCTGATATGGATTGGGGGGGGGGCATGTTGTTTTTTTTCCCAATTTTTTTATTGCCAGCAATTCTTTTTTTTTTTTACATTCTGTCAGCGGGGAACTTGTAAAATCGGATGCTAAAGACACGGAGGCCAATCGGTTGTTAAAGACATAGCGGCCAGCTTCCCGGACCGCTCCTAAACAACCAGCTATTCACAATTTGTTATTAAAAATAAAAACTTATGTAAAAACACACAACACAAAACAACACTTGCGTTTTTGGTGCTGATCTGTTGAAGTCTATTATACACAAAACGCAATCTGCTGTGGGGAAAAAAGTCCGACCATTTCCAAAAATGCACTAGCTGAAAAACACATAAATGTGAACATGTGCCATAGAAAATCATGTTAAAGGGACTGTAGTGCATTTGTGTAAAACACACTAAAAAAAGCATAGGTGTGAACCTAGTGTTGGCTCTAATGCATGCCCATTGCTCATCATGATGTCATAACAAAGAGGGCCTTTGCTTGTTCTGTTCCTGTTCAAGCCTGGCTATCCAACCCAAGTGGGCAGAGATGCTTGGCTTGCAATTGTGTCCACTGTTTTCCCCAGGGTTATTTTGCTGTGTGCTCCACCCCGTCTATTTTTCCTTGGCCATCCGGGTTCTGTTTGTAGCTCATTGCCCTGGGGTAGCAAGCTCTGGCAGTGTGCTTACAAGCAGGGCTTATGCAGAGGCAGTAAAGGTTCACAAATCAAATGCTGTCATTGGGTGTGGGGTGCAGCTGTAGTGGGAGCCTCACCTCCTGTCAGCGCTCCTGAGGACCCATTTTTCAAATGTGACACTGTATCAGGAGTACTGAAATCGAACTATGAAGGGGTTGTAGAAAACGAAGTTTCAAAAAGAAGACACATTTTTAAAATATAGCTTAAATGATAATAAGGGATACCTTTTAGCACACAGTATGTAGGCAAAGGACACTTCCCTGCCATCATTCGGGTAGTACAGACCACAAGGATCTATTATGCAGAAAGCAATTGGCTAAACTGCATGTGTTTTTTTCACCTCTATTTTCCCTTTTATTAGCTTTTTGAAATAATAAAATTCAGTGCAATAGAGGTTGGATAAAAGGTTTATTAAAGTCTAATACTTTTGGCAGTAAAATGTTTTATAGAGATTTACCCATCTGACCAATAAGCACACCTAATGCCCCGTACACACGGTCGGATTTTCCGATGGAAAATGTCCGATCGGAGCGTGTTGTCGGAAATTCCGACCGTGAGTAGGCTCCATCGCACATTTTCTATCGGATTTTCCGACACACAAAGTTGGAGAGCAGGAGATAAAATTTTCCGACAACAAAATCCGTTGTCGGAAATTCCGATCGTGTGTGCACAAATCCGACGGACAAAGTGCCACGCATGCTCAGAATAAATAAAGAGATGAAAGCTATTGGCCACTGCCCCGTTTATAGTCCCGACGTACGTGTTTTACGTCACTGCGTTTAGAACGATCAGATTTTCCGACAACTTTGTGTGACCGTGTGTAGACAAAACAAGTTTGAGCCAACATCCGTCGGAAAAAAACCTAGGATTTTGTTGTCGGAATGTCTGATCAATGTCCGACCGTGTGTACGGGGCATAAGGCTGCATAAGGGACAGAGAGATTTGGTCTCAAAATGAGGCACTGTTGGGAGCAGGGGCGTCGCTAGGGGGTGGCTTTTGGGGCTATAGCCCCGAGTCTCTGCAGGGGTCCCCAAGGGAGGGGGGCTCTCTGGGGACCCTGATGTAAGGGAGAGGCTCTATGCGGACTCTGATGTAAGGAGGAGGCTCTCTGGGGAACCTGATATAAGGGGGGCTCTCTGGGGACCCTGATGTAAGGGGGCTTTCTGGGGACCCTGATGTAAGTGGGGGGCTCTCTGGGGATATATATACACACACACACACACACGTATATCACTGTATATACATGTGTATGCTCGCCCAAGCGTATGACTTTCTTTACTACGCTGCTATGGGCTCTAGCCCCAGATCTTTTGTAGACCTAGCAACGCCCCTGGTTGGGAGCTATGCCTAATTCTATCATTTGGCCTCTAACGTGGCCCCTTTTGCACCTTGTGTTTCCAGCTTTATCCCCTGGTTATAACTATCACATTTGTTTATAACCTTTCCTGATGGACTTTTCTTGAAAGTTACATTTCCAAGAAGGCTGACTGAGGCAAGAGATGGATTGGACCTTTATAAAGAGGGGCACTTAAGGTGGCCATAGATAGACTTAACCACTTGCCTCCTAAGTCAATTCTGATACTTCTCTCCTACATGTAAAAATCATAATTTTGTTGCTAGAAAATTACTCAGAACCCCAAACATTATATATGTTTTTTTTTAGCAGACCCTAGGGAATAAAATGGTGATTGTTGCAACTTTTTATGCCGCATGGTATTTGCGCAGAAATTTTAAAAAAGTTTTTCTTAAAAAACCCCAAAAAAACACTAAAGGTAGCCCAATTTTTTTGCATAATGTGAAAGATGATGTTACACCAAGTAAATAGATACCTAACATATCACGCTTTAAAATTGTGCACACTCGTGGAATGGCGCCAAACTTCAGTACTTACAAATCTCCATAGGCAATGCTTTCAATTTTTTTTACAGGTTACCTGTTTTGAATTACAGAGGAGGTCTTGGGCTAGAATTATTGCTCTTGTTCTAATGTTCGGGGTGATACCTCACATGTGTGGTTTGAACGCCGTTTACATATGCGGGCACGATGTACGTATGCACTCGCTTCTGCATGCGAGCACACGGGGGTGCTTTAATTTTTTTTTATTTATTTATTTTACTTTTATTTTTACATTTTGACACTTTCCCTTTACAATTTCTTTTTTGTTTATCGCTTTTATGCCTATTACAAGGAATCCCTTTTAATAAGAATAGCGGGAACCACGGCTCTGGAGCTATCACTCTCCCGTAGATGTAGATCTTCTTTGTGGATATTTCAGCATATGGAATGCTTGTTTTTATTTATATTTTTTAAACTTTTTTAGATTATGTTTATATATTTTGTTTTTTTCCCGCTGGTTATTTTAAATAAAAACATTTTCCAAATTTTTGATACTACACTATGGGAGCCCTTATCTCATTTTTTTGCATGAATACCCCTATCTGCACTGGAAAGTGGTGAGAGAAAGAAGTATAGCTGGGTGTTTTACCCCTGGAGATTCCACCTGCACCCAATCTGATCTAGACGAGAGATATCCTTGGACGATCCATAGAAGTTGGATATTGGATGTCAATGCTGGAAACACCATCTGGGCACTAAGGCTGGCCTAAATGCGAGATACCCCTGTAGGGGTGATTGGAGCTGATGAATGGGGACCAAAGAGGGGGAGCACCAAAAGTCACCTGGATTTTTCCTGTGTTCATAGTCACAATAGGAACTCACCAAGCATCAAAATTATAAAAGACTCTTGTTTTGTTGGTCTTTGAAGGAGTTTGGATGTTACAACTTGGACTTGGTCTATCTACTTATATCTCACATCTATTTCTCACATATATTGGGACTGGATTCCTTTTTGTTTTTTTTTGGGTTTATTTTGAATATTTGCATATGTCTTTGAGTATCACTCTTTCTGGATATAGTTACTTGTATTTATCACTGCCATTATCACTTATGGTTAGTGTATTATACTTCTGTCACGTGCTTTTTCTATGATATTAGTAGTGGTATATATTACCACAGTAGCAAATTTCACATTAGCACATTTAGGCTTGTCGCCTTTCTACTGCATAGCGACTAGCGATTTAGGCTTGTCGCTGAATACTGTTTAGTAGTGGTTACTTTTTTTTATCACGTTCATTAGTTGCACATTTCTACCTTTTCACTACATAGACGATTTAGGTTTTTCGCCTTTTTACTGCATAACGATTCTAGCGATGGCTTGTCGCTGATTACCATTTTTATCACATTCATTAGTTGCACATTTTTATCTCATCACCTAGTGTTATGTCACACCACATTAATGATATGGGTCTGTTGTTTGTTTATATTGTATTTGTAGAGCCATATTACTCTTAATTTTATTTTTATTCAACATCAGTGCCTGACCTCACAAATGCGCTCCTGGAAAAATAGTCAACCATTCCCATAGTCACACTCCTAAACCTTGTGGACAGCCTTCCCAGAAGAGTTGAAGCTGTTATAGCTGCAAAGAATGAGCCAACTCAATATTGAACCCTACGGACTAAGACTGGGATGCCATTAAAGTTCATGTGCGTTTAAAGGCAGGCATTCCAATACTTATGTTAATATACGGGTTTGCAAGTACTTTAAGGTGGTCATGGATGATCCCCTGCTGAACCGGTCAAATTTCCATCCATGCGTGGCCACTTCAGTTAAACAGAAGGTCACCCACTGTTGAACTGCCCTGTCAGATAAAAAACGCTCAATTAGCAACTGCAATCATTAGCTGCAACGCTGTCTGTGTATTCTGACAGCAGGGGAGTCTCCCCACTGTCAGAATACAATAGCGCAGTGGGGAGGATTTTCCCATCCACCTCGAGTGTGTGGATGGGTTAATAAGTTCAGTTTTCTTTCGTTAAGCCGCTATGAATGTATGCCCAGCTTTAGGCACTATAGAACCATATATGAACTCATCTTGACACAGCAGAATGCAAATGCACCGAAAGTACCTAAAAAAAAAAAAAAAAAAGCACGACCTTTTAAATCATTCTTGGTTTAGCCTTGGACTTTACTCTTTGATGTTTTACATTCACTTCAACATTAAACAATTCTAACGGTGGCGGTGATGTCACGCATGGCTGGAGAAGATGATTCTTTCTCCAATTATACTCATTAACACAAGTTTTACCCTCAACCCCCGGATGTTCTGGCACCCCACGTGATTTAGACATGTACAGTAATGGTTTAATAGATGCTCTCTGTAATTACGGTTGTCCCAGGACATTCTGAAGACCATCGCCTACATAAGTTGTCTAGACCTCATTAATTCTACTATGCCAACTCAACATGAGTTTGTTAGATTTCTTTTTATTATGCTATGCCTTACTAAGATAAGCAACCTCAATATAAATAAATAAATACAGCAGAACTACAATGCATCTGAGCACCACAAACCAAAAACGCTATTTAAATCATTTTTAATATCCAAAGCAAACTCATCCCTTCAGCCATGTCTTCATGTTTTATTCTTCTGAGAAATCACCTTGAAAAGCACCCCTAGAATTTCTGTCCATGGCCTTCTTGAGTAAGGGCAGATGATTCATGTAGCATTTACTTCTTGAAATCCGTCTGCCCTTACCTCAAGCATGCTGGCAGGTGGGTGTGCTTAGCTGAGAAAACCCCTCCTCCCCTCTGAAGACTCCTGGCAAGTTTGACATCATTTGCCTAGGCATGGAACCAGGAAGTAGCTGAGGAAATGGAAAAAAATGTTTAAAACAAGTAAACATGATATATTTCCTAACTATTTACTGCATAAGGATTTAAAAAGAGTGAAGTTCTGCTTTAAAGTAGAAAAAAGGCTTTTGGTCAATTAACTCCCCACAATCCGTTAAACAATACAAGTCCACTGCTATGTGTCCAATTTTTTTTAAATGTGTCTGTTTGTACCTTTTTTTCATTGTAATGCATTGTAGTCACATGACTGCAATGCCTCTGCGTTCATACAGCTAGGACAGCTGGTGGGCGTGTTTTCTTCCTCCTGTTCCTCCTGCCAGAGCACTCGAATGAGGATGCTTGTGTGTCCTTATTCATGAGAAGAAATATGACATCATCAATAAGGACTGGGCTAAGTGTGATGTGGAACTTCACCTTTATCTCAAAAATGACAATAACCTTTAGAAATGTTAAAGTGTTATTGATGTTAAAGCAATTATAGTCTGCGTAATACATTTCTATATCATGTTGTGTCCTTTCTTTTTTTTCTCAGTAAATAGATTTTTAACAAAAATACCTGTTGATCCTGCCAGTGGCCTTGCTATTAGTGGTGGCAGTAATTCATAGGGCTATCTACCCTCTGCAGTGTTGCCACTTCAAGTGTGCATGCTCCATGAGCTGTGTCTATGGCTTACTCTGCCTTTGCTCTATTCAGACTCAAACTGTCCCTCCCACCACCTGGGCTGTTTGAGTCTGGACTACAGATACCAGGGTGCCTTGGCGGGGCTCCGTAGCTTATGCATGCATTGCAAATTTGTGCAACTAAACCCCTATTTTAAACGCATACTGTTAGGTTAATCTGATTGGTCGCAGGCTGGTCGGTAAATAGAGCTTGGAATTTTCCTTGGTCCTTTTTTGTTATGCGTTGACTTCCAATGTTCCTTGCTGTAAAGGGCAGTTATAGGTGAGGGCAGTGGACAATTTTTTAGTACGGTGGGTGGGTCCAGCCTGCCCTTTCACAAATGGCTATGACTGGAGATGCTGCTGTCGATCAAACACTCTTACCTGCCCCATCAGGTGGTGCTGCTAATGACATAGGCAGCTGGGGGTCTGATGGGGTGGGTAAGAGTGATTCACAGAGGCTCCTCCTATCATTGCTTTTCTCAGCAGGGCTGCCCACTGCCTGGGCCATTTGGCTCCAAAAAGTTCAAACCAGTCATGTGACCTGGACGTAACGGAAGGAATAAGAGGTATTGTGGAAGCTCTTTTTTAATACTTTGCTTTATCACTTGATTTGGCAGCCAATTCTCAGCCTCTCTTTGAAAAAGTTGTGGTTTAAGTTTAGAATCACTTTAAGTAATGGCAAACTAGGCCTTAGATTCCTTACATACCTTTTTTTCTTTTCCTACCCATTCATCCCATGGTGGCCATATTCTCTAAACCCTGTGCACATGGGTGGCATGAGCAGGTCCAATCAAAACCATCCGACACTGGGCATGTGTGTATGGGAGTTGGTCCGACAGAAGCTGACCATTTAGCTGGCTTCTGTCAGATGAACATGCTGGAAAACCAGCAGCCGACTGGCCCCCGATCACCACTCTCAGCCAATGGCTGAGATCGCTGATCGGGCCATCGCCCTGTCAGAACACAAAAGCTCAGCCACTGTACTAACGTTGTATTCAACTGAAGGTGAACGGAAAAAAGCTCATAGTGTGTAACATATTTAAGGACAGATTATTGAATCTTCCTTTACTTCATGAAACTCTGGGTCTGTATCCTGAAACGTGACAGTGCACATCATCTTAAGCTCCTTGAGTGCAGGGACTGATGTGAATGTGCAACGTATATTAAAAAGCGCTGCGTAAATTGATGGCGCTATATAAGTACTTGAAATAAATAAATAAATCATCTTATGGGAAAACGCACTTCTGATGTAGCCTTTCTAGGGTGCATATATTAGACTGGAGTTACATCACCAGTGCCTCACTTAACCAGGAAGTGGAAAACAGTTATTGTAAGTAAAAGCAAGAACTTCTTGTTTAACTATAGAACATAAGATGATTTGATGTCGGCATGCAGAGCTGCATGCTAATGTGATTTTTAGTGAAGGAGGGGCAGAGTCCACTTTAAGCTGCTGTAGAAATCACTCCCCATTGGCTGTCTTTTCTAGCCAATCATGTGACCTGGTTTTAGAGAAAGATTGTATGGTACCACAGAGAGCAGAAATCCTCCCATGGATATTATTATAGGTGGGTGTCCTGCCCTCAGGTACCAGACAGCTCCTTGTCAGTCTCAAGAATGCACACCAAAATAGTAAGGGGTTGGACTAACGCTGGCCATACACTAACGGATACCTTCATGCATGTTATACAGCACAGATGAACAACTCACCCGCTGTGCCTTTTGTATTCTCAATACCGAAACTGTTCGGCTGAATATTTTCAATCCGGCTCTTTTAATTTTTTTTAGTAATTTAAAAAGCAGATGAAATTTTAATAGTGTATGAGCAGCTTTAGTAGGGGTTCCATTCTCAGGGAAGAAGCACTTCTTGTGTCAGTGTGAATGAGGACTGTGAGGTGCTTCCCATTGGGGGGAATGGGTTTTTCTCTTCCTCTGTGGTGCGGCGATTGAGAACAGTTCTATTCTGAGAAAGTGGAACAGAAGAGGTAATCGACAGTGGTTTCACTTATGCCCTGTACACACGATCACACATTCCCACAACAAAATCCATCGGATTTTTTCCGAAGGATGTTGGCTCAAACTTGTCTTGCATACACACGGTCACACAAAGTTGCTCGAAAATTCCGATTGTCAAGAACGAAATTAAGTTCAATAGCCAGTGCTGCTCTTTTGCTTGATTCTGAGCATGCGGAATTGTCTACACACGATCGGAATTTACGCAAACGGATTTTGTTGTTGGAAAATTTTAGATCCAGCTCTCAAACTTTGTGTGTCGGAAATTCCGATGGAGCCTACACACGGTCGGAATTTCCGACAACAAGCTCCGATTGCACATTTTCCGTCGGAAAGTCTGACTGTTTGTACAGGGCATAACAGTGGTAGGCACTGAATTTCTCCCTTTGAATGTTGATAACCTGTCTTTTAGGAAGGTTAATAGATTAAATTTGAGAAACCATGGTGGTGTGCAATAATACTGCCAACATCCTAGGAAATATTAATAAAAAATTGTCTGCAACAAAGTGCATATGGGGGACGCCCCTTTGGATTTTATAGGCAGAAAAAAGTAGAAAAAGTATTAGCCATAAAAGGCACCAGCAGTGCCAACTTTATTGATATACAAAAGTGGGATAAAAGATGTCTAAAGGACAAGACCAACATATACAGTCAATATAAGGTAGATTGAAAGATAATATTGGCAAAAACATATAAAGCAAACATGAATATTGTCACCCGATGCCAGCAACCCCGAACCATCACCTAAGTGAGGTGAATGTGGTGGGGGTAGGTGGCTGATGCATATCTCCCAACATGTTTCGGAAAGGACCGTAGTCACATTGGTGTATTCCTTCTTCAGGGGATTTGATTTACATACAGATGGGTGAAGGATAAATATTTCTTGTCTCTAGAACATAGATGTGAACATCAATAAGTAACATAGCAAGAAAAACAGAGTCATAACAGTGATCCATTTTATAGCCATCTTTAGTATCACAAACAGTCATCAAAAAAGTAGTAATGATAATCATAGTACTTACAAAATAAAACTCATGTCATGAAGAAAGAAGAAGCAGAAAAAAGTCAGTGTGCTGGTTGTAAAGGTCCACAGGTGACGGAAGGGGCGCCAAGAGATAACACGCAGAGCCGCGAGGGCACCTTCACAAGGTACGCCTGATCCACCCTGTAGCGAAAAATGTCAGCGTTAGGGGGAAAAAGAAATTGCACATAGTGGGGGGCCAGGGAGGGCATGTAATTAAAAAAAGTTACATAGGTATATATAGGCTGATCCTATTGGGGTGTCAGTTGGGTAGGAGACACATAAAGTTCATACCTGAATTAGGATGGTGATCAAAGACCATTGCTGCTGACAGTGTAGTGTCCCGCAGGTAAGGGGGCTGAGCCAAGAGCATCAGCTGCTGACAAAGATGTTGGATCAGGAATGTCTGCTGTTGACAATCTGGTGTCTGCCACTGTGCTGGCCTAAGACATCCAGAAGTGCGCCAAGACAGCAGCTATATATAGGGGGATGTGGCGCTGAAAGACAGTACAAGATTCGACACAGCTGTGTGTGTAGTCAGCTGAGGAAGTCTGAGTAGGGGGTGTGTGGAGACTGGCCAATCACAGGCAACCCCGGGTCGTCCCGGCCGCCGCGTGATCACGCCTGACAGGCGGGGACACTTCCCAGGGGGCGTACCTCAGGCACAGAGGCGCGCGGCGCAACCGCGCCCACACCTGGCGCGATGGCGTCACGCGTCAACGTGCCTCCGGCGGGGAAGCTTCGCCGCCGTCATGGAGACGGCGGCAAAGGCATGTGAGTGCTCCACCCCCCACAGCCAAGACAGGACGGGAAGGAAGAACCATCGCCGTCCTCGGCTGTGGCGGGGGGAGCTCACCCGCCGGGTGTCAGCGCACAAGCAGCGCCGCGGGAACCACAGGCGTCCATGCTCGCCACCCAGTGGACAGATGAAAAACAAACAAGCCAGCTGATAAAGTTTGGAAAAAAGTAATATATGCATAGGGTGTAGGAGAAGAAGAAGAGGAAAGGAAAAGATGGGAAAAAAAAAAGGAGGCATGAAATGCATACATGAGGAGAATAAATGAACAAAAGTGGAGTGAGGGGGGAAGGAAAAAGAAAAAAGAAGGAAAACAGAGCAAAACAAAATTAAATAACATTGCACACCATAAGAGCAGCAGGAAGACAATAGTGATGCAATATCAAACTTAAATCAACAGTCAGAAGGATGACATCAACACTAAATCTCAAAAGATGAAATTATGTATGTAAAAATGAAAGTAAATATAAAATATAAAATACATATAAAATCTAGACTGTAAGGGTGGCCTACATGTTGAGTTCGCATACCCCTGACGAGAAACCTGGGAGGAAGGGCCTAAAGTTAAAGGCCTCATTCAATCCTGGTGGAAACATGGCTCGTAAGCTGTGAATCCACTTGAGTTCACATTGGAGGAGGCTTTTGTTAAAATCACCACCGCGTGAACTGAAGTGGATGCGATCTAATCCTAGGAAGTGAACTTTAGGGGTCGAAATAGGGTGTACTTGAGCCATATGTCGGCCAATCGTGACATCAGGGTCACGTTTGGAAATGGTTGAAATATGCTGGTATATCCTCTTCCAGAAAGGATTGATAGTCTTTCCAATGTAATACCCTCCACATTCGCATGTGAGCAGGTAAACCACCCCCGGGGTTTTGCAATTAATGAAATGTTTTGGGTGAAATATCTGTCCATTGGGTAGGTGGATGTCCCTACGCCTGTCCATATACTGGCAGTAGGGACATCCACCGCACGAAAAGGTGCCCAAGGTTTTGCAGATATCACCCCTATATGACCTAAATTCACTTTGAACTAATCGGTCCCCAATGGAAGGGGCCCTCCTGTAAGTTACAGCTGGTGTTTCTGGAACAAAGGGTGATAAAAGTGGGTCCATTTTCAATAGGTACCAGTATCTATTGAGGATTTGTTTTAATTTTCGATGTTGCGTGGTGTAAGTGGTGATAATTCTGGTAGTATTGTCCATGGGGGACTGTGTCGGTGTATCTAAAAGGTCATTTCGTGACAGGGCTAATGTTCTTTTATAGGCCTTTTTGAGGGAGGAACGAGAGTAGCCTCGTTCAAGTAATCGCGTTCTTAATATGTCAGCCTCCACTTTAAAAGTGGAGTCATCAGAGCAGTTTCTGCGTGTTCTGAGGTATTGTGAGTAAGGTATGGAAGATAGCAAGGGTTTAGGATGGAAACTGCTTGCGTGTAGCAAGGAGTTTCCCGCTGTAGGCTTCCGATACAGTTGACTTGAATGACTGACACGTCCAGAAAGGTAATCTCGGTTTCACTGTAAACCATAGTAAAGGCTAAGTTGAATTCGTTGCAGTTAATTGCAGCCAAGAATTCATGCAAGAGTTTGTCTGGGCCCTCCCATATAAGGAAGACATCGTCTATATACCTGCGCCACGTAGAGATGTGACGCATGTAGGTAGACAACAAATCGTTGGTGATCAATGAGTGTTCCCACTCCCCCAGGTACAGATTGGCGTACGACGGGGCACAGCAAGTCCCCATCGCAACACCCTGTACCTGGAGGTAGTGGGAACCATTGAAGCAAAAGACATTGTGAGACAGAATGAATTCGAGAGAGTTCAAGATGAACTCGTCGTATTCTGGTTTAGAGTCACTGTATTGAGAAAGTGCACGACGCATCATGGCAAGGCCTAGGTTGTGTGGTATGCTACAGTATAAAGACTCCACGTCAATGCTGACTAGGAGGGTACCCACAGGGAGGTTGCATTTTCGATGCTTCAAGCTTAGTAAAGCAAACTTGTTTAAGCAAATGTCCTGGATCTGGACATTCCTTTATTTCAGATAAACAATCTCTTGTGAGGAGATCCTGTGTGTGGAGAAGAGTGGGACAAACATTGTGGTGGTGGTGAGACTTGGGTGGATAAGTGGTCAAGTTCTGCCATGTCGGTTAGCTACCATGCGTTATTTTGGGAGCCCCAGCTTTGATTAATTCAGATGTGACCTCCTCCCAGTGACCATATATTTAGGAAATAAAGCAACACACAGAGAAATAACAGGAAAATGGGGTACGTGCACAAGATTTCCCCACAGTTTCTCTATCTAGACAAAGTCCAAGCTACAAACATCATATGCATTTACATTAAAATAGGGAGGAGATCCAGGCTAAAAGTATAGCAATTAAAATACTTCAGTACACACGAGCAGAGGTGGGAATCACAATGTTTTGGAGTACAAACCCCTTTCTCAAGTGGATCTCACTTAAGAAATTGGGTTTGTGCTCTGAAATGTTGTGATTCCCACCCCTGCCCGATCCTTAGGGGGAGATTTACTAAAACTGGAGCCTTGGACTCTGGTGCATGGTAGCCAATCAGCTTCACACTTCAGCTTGTTCAATTAAGCTTTGACAATAAAACCTGGAAGCCGAATGGGTTCTATGCAGAGCTTCTCCGGATTTTGCACTCTCCAGTTTTAGTAAATCTCCCCAGAATGTCTGCATGTCAGTCTTCTCCCTTTTCTAATGTAAATGCATATGATGCTTTGGGGTTTGTTTTTGTCTAGAAAATAGAGGAGCTGTGAGAGATCTTGTACATTGTCCAAGAGCAAGGAGCTGCAAGGCAGAGCAGGTAAGGTAGGCATATGGGGTCCATGAATGCCCAGATACATTGTCACCTTCTCCTGTACAAACAAGGTGACAGTGTCTCTTTGAAAGAAAACTACATGGGCCTATTCACACCTATGCATTTGCATTACCACATGCTCTGCAAAGAATGAGGCAATGGACCCTAAAAGTCCTTTTTTCCAATCTGTAGCGTGAGATTGTAGTCACTGTCTGATATGGTAAGTGCTAATTGCTAGATGTGTAAGATAAAAATAAGACATACCTAGTAACCAGCGTAAAATATATCCTTGGTAACAGAATGCAAAATGCTGAAATGTACATGTAATGCAGATTTCTATTTTTTCCTCCTTTGCAGAGACAGCCATGGAGAAAGCCCTAATGCTGCTTCTGGCAGTTGCCCTTCTCTCCTTGGGTCACACAGGTATGTATAATGTTTTGTTTCTAGAAAACATGTATTTTTTTATGAATATTTCTGCTAAATTTTCAACTAACATTCCATGAGTCTGCTTTCAGCCCCGCAAAGATAAATTCTGCATCACAATACAATGAAGGAATACAAATATTATGGAATGATGAGAAATGTATTGGAAATGTTGGTAAATGTAAAAATTATAATTGGTAAAAAAAAGCGCTTTACTATATATTAAATACTTCAAGCATTCCCAAGGCCATACTAGATGGAGAAATTGCAAATAAGACTCCAACTGTTATATTTTTGATAGGGTTGTACATCAAAGTGTAAGTCAGCAGTAGGCTCTAGTCATATATAGTTTTATATGATCCCATTTACTGTATGCCCTTTGATTGTGATTCTTCCATATAAATAAGCAAAGTTTTAAGATTTAAAGTGTCAATACACACAAAAATTATTTTTTGCATCAAAGGCTCCCTATATAAAGTAGAAACAAATAGGGTGCATCAGACCACATTCTATTGTTGTTGCTGCTCCCTATATAAATTGATTACCTGCAGATGCTGTTTGTTTTATCTATAAGTCTTTGTGCAAAAAGAAAATATCCAGTGATACTGCCTGGTAGCTTTACTTCCTTGCTGTTGGAGGCAGCGCTGTGCAAGCACATCTAGTCTCAACAGCGTTGCCACCACCATGCGCATGCTCACATTCCCTCCACCAAAAAGCTTTGCTAATCCAATGCATGCTCTGTTCTATGCTTCTCCCATCTGTCCACGTCTCGGGCAGGAATGCCTTGCAACGTGGTTCTAGATAGGTGATTGACAGCTGATGCAGGCATAAGAGTCTGACAGGACCAGTCAATCTGGATTCATTTCACTCCTATATATATATATATATATACATATATATATATATATATATACATATATATATATATATATATATATACATATATATATATATATATATATATACATACTGTGTGTGTATATATATACTGTATATATGTATACAGCGGGTAAAATAAGTATGGAACACGTCACAATTTTTCTCGATAAATATATTTCTAAACGTAATATTGACACAAATTTTTCACCACATGTCGGTAACAACCCATGCAATCCATACATACAAAAAAAATAAGTTCAGAAATGAAGTTATGTGTAATAAAATGGAATGACACAAGGAAAAAGTATTGAACATGTTAACTGAAATTTATTTAATACTTCGTACAAAATCCTTTGTTGGTAATGACAGCTTCTAGATGCCTCCTGTATGGAGAAACTAGTCGCATGCATTGCTCAGGTGTGATTTTGGCCCATTCTTTCAACAAACAGTTTTCAAATCTTGAAGGTTACCTGGGCCTCTTCTATGAACTCTGATGTTTAGTTATTTCCATAGATTTTCTATTGGTTTCAAGTCAGGTGATTGGCTGCGTCATTCTAGCGGCTTTATTTTCTTTCTTTGAAACCAATTGAGAGTTTCCTTGACTTTGTGTTTGGGATCATGAATAAAATATAAATTAACCAATGCGCAAAACCATACTAATAGATAAAATATACAAGGAGCCGCCAACATAGAATAGTGTACTCACATAACCCTAATAATAAAGTGTAATAAGATATGTGGCGCTACCGTGTTTCCCCGAAAGTAAGACAGTGTCTTACCTTCTTTTTATCCCTTAGGCTCGATTCACACCTATGCATGTTGCTTTTGAGCGTTTTTGGAGGTTTTTTTTTCATGCTTGCCACGTTTTTGAGCTGCGTTTTTGCCGCGATTTTGCCGCGATTTTGCCGCGATTTGCGTTTTGCGTTTTTTTTTTTTTTTTTTTTTTTTTACTTTTTTTTTTACAGTCTTAAAAAAAATTAAAAAAAAAAAAAAAATTAAAAAAAAAAAAAACGGCAAAAACGCATCAAAAACGCACCAAAAACGCATCAAAAACGCTGCAAAAACGGTGCACTTGCGTTTTTGATGCTTGTCCATTGAATTCTATTACATGCAAAACGCTGCATTTTGCATGAAAAAAAGTCCCTGACCCTTTCCAAAAATGCAGAGAAACAAAAAGGCATTGATGTGAACATGTTCCATAGGAACCCATGTTAAAAAATTCCCGTGCATTTCTGCAAAATGCATCAAAAAACGCGCTAGTGTGAATGGAGCCTAAAAGCCCCACTATGTCTTACTTTCGGGGTATGTCTTATATTGGGAAAAAATTGTCGAATTTTTTGTTTTAACCATAAAATTAACATTTATTAACAACCTGAACAGTATTGTATTCACCACAAAACAGGTTAATAAAAGGAAGTGCCAAGAATGTCTTGTTACAACATTGCATAACATGTAAAACAATGAAAAATGGTAAGAACGAACAGTGGAATACTGGAAGATAAAACATATGGTATAAGCACTGCTTGTGGTTCCGTATCACAGTCTCCCATAAGGTTACAGCCCCATACAGTATCCCACACAGCGTGTTTTGTATGTTGTCCATGGTCCTGATGGACCACGGAAAACATTATTGCTGCTCCAGCAGAGGAGAACTGTAAGCCCACACAGCCCGGTATGTTGGGACTTGTAGTCCTCCTCAGCTGCATCTTGCGGTTACAATAAGAGCTGCAGAGAATCTCTTCACACCCCCCCTCCCCCTCCTTGGTCTCTCTCTGTATGACCAGCACTGACCTTTTTCCGGGAGGACACAGAGCCAGTGACACCTGTCGGCAGACTGATCAAAACGGCGCTGTCTCTTCAGTCGGAGGGGGAGGGCACTGGCCTGGCACCCCCCCCAGGGTGCGGCCCGCACCCCCAGCCCCACTCTTTGTACCGCACGTCACTGGAGGCAAATCCCCCCGTGTTTCCCCGAAAGTAAGACATATGTCTTACTTTCGGGGTACGGCTTATATTAGCTGACCCCTCTGAAACTCCCGATACGTCTTACAATCGGGGGTGTCTTACTATCGGGGAAACACGGTACCTCAATCTCGATGTGACAAAATAAAATACGGAATAAAACGGAATCGTCTAAAACCAAAATATGGTGCCAAAATATTAACTAAAAGTAAATGCAAAAATAATGTGTAAATAAACCAACAAAGTGCAAGGTACATACAATGAAACAATTAGACCCCATATATGGAAACAATCAGTGTGAACAAAGATCACATGATATACTGCGTGTTCAATTAATTGTGAACTTCTAGCATAAACACCAGTTATGGAAACAATAAGTGTGAACAATGTCACATGAATAGAATGCATGTCCAATCAATTAACATACCCTAACATCAGAATGAAAAAATTATATGTGAAAATGATGAGTGCAATACACCAACATGCAATGCGATTTTCCAATGCGACTCCCAAAGAGGGAATACTTACAAAGTGCAGTGTGCTTACAATATGAAATATGAGAAAATAATGTGCAAGTATTATGCAAAGTGCAGTGTGCTTACAATATGAAATATGAGAAAATACTATGCAAATAAACAAATGAAACAAATAATGTCAGTATTGCCATGTGATATAATAAGTGTCCAATCCACTGTGAACTGGTAGCAAAAAATAGCATCAAACGAAATGAAGGTGAAAATATATTGTGCAGTCCAAAACCATGCAATGCAATTTTCAATGCGACTTCCAATGTAAACAGCAAGAACTCCTTCTAAAAGTGAGGAAAAGTGCAAGTGCAGTGGTGACAGATGTCTAAAATTCATCCAATTTTGTTCCGATGTGTGGTGACCATTTCCCCCAGCCTCTCACCTGCAGTGGCGGCCCCCAATGGGCCGAATCGAGCTTAAATCCACAGGTGGGCAGGGATGTAGACACCGGAGCGGCTTCCAGAATCGACTTCCAATCGAGGTCCCAGCTCCCAGGGGAGTATAGGTTGGTAAAGGAAGAAATGGCACTCTCCCACCCTTAGTCGGTATTTCTCAGGTAAATAGTGAAAGGAAAAGAATGGGCTCTATAGTGTAGTAAGTTAAAATACATTTTAATAAAATCGCTGTAGTAACTTACATAGAAGTAAAAAGCGATCAGTAACGAAAGTATAGGCTTCCGGGTTCGGCCGTACCCTGGAAGCAGCGGCACCTGGCTCCTCCCTCCCTGACGCGTTGTGTCACACCACATGTGACTTTTCAAAGGTACCAAGGATTGAGGTAGCGCCACATATCTTATTACACTTTGTGTTTGGGATCATTGTCTTGCTGAAATGTCCACCCTTGTTTCATCTTCATCATCCTGGTAGGTGGCAGCAGATTTTTATCAAGAATGTCTTGGTACATTTTTCCATTCATCCTTCCTTCAATGATATGAAATTTGCCAGTACCGTATGCTGAAAAACAGCCCTGCCCACACCATGATGTTCCTACCTCCAAACTTCACTGTTGGTATGGGGGTCCAATTTTGGTCTCATCTAACCAGACTATATTCTCCCAATATTTCACAGGCTTGTCTAAATGTTGTGCAGCAAACTGTAAACAGGCTTCAGCATGCTTTTTCTTCAGCAATAGAGTCTTGCATGGTGAGCGTGCATACAGGTCATGGTGGTTGAATGCATTACTTATTGTTTTCTTTGAAACAATTGCATCTAATTCCAGTTCTTACTGAAGCTCTCCACAAGTTGCCCTTGGCTCTTGGACAACTCTTCTAATAATTTTTTTCACTCCTGTGTCAGAAATCTTGCGAGGAGCACCTGGTCACGGCCGGTTTATGGTGAAATGATGTTCTTTCCACTTGCAGATTATAGCCCCAACAGTGCTCACTGGAACAATTAGAAGTTTAGAAATCCTTCTGTAACCAATGCCATCAGTATGTTTTGCAACAATAAGGTTGCGAAGGTCTTGAGAGAGCTCTTTGTTTTTACCCATCATGGGATGTTTCTTGTGTGACACCTTGGTAATGAGACATCTTTTTATAGGCCGTCAATTGAGGCTGAACCAACTGATATTAATTTACACTGACAAGGGGCAGGACTGCTTTCTAATTACTGATAGATTTCAGCTGGTGTCTTGGCTTTCTCTGCTTTTGTTGCATCTCCCTTTCTTCATGTGTTAAATACTTTTTCCCTGTGTCATTCCATTTGATTACACATAGTTAATTTCTGAACTTATTTGTTTTGGTTTCTTTGTATGTATGGATTGCATGGGTTGTTACCGACATGTGGTGAAAGTTTAATGTCAATAGCACCTTTAGAAATATATTTAGCTAGAAAAATGGTGACATGTTCAATACTTCTTTTACCCGCTGTATATGTATATATGTGTGTGTTTGTGTGTATGTGTATATATATATATATATATATATATATATATATATATATATATATATATATATATAAATATTGTCTACCAGTGCAACAATGTACAGACTGTACCTTCACAGTTCTAAGTAAACTAAAACCATATGTTTTACTGTCTAAGATTACAAGACCCTTTCTTATTCTAAGGAATGCATTGTACATTACTGTTCAAGAGGGAATAAGAAAATAGGATTTGTTTTCATAGATTGATAGCATTTGTAACGAGCCCCTTGCTCGCTCGATTCCACTCTCCCGACACTCCTCTGCTGCTATAGAATCAGATTGCAGATCGCAACATCTGATTGCTCGGTCATCCAATGCTCCGGGATTAGAACCACAGCTATGTGCCATTCTAACCCAGTTGTTATAGCTCAGAACAAACACCAGGCAGGCTGTATGTAAGTTCAACCAGGAATCTCCTTTATTGACAGGAATACAGTCTCTTTTATACTGCTCATATTACTCTAACAATACAGCTGTATCCTAATTAACCTAATTAACATGAGCTAATTAACTAATCCCTTTAGACAGCCTAGATGACTCAGACATGACCTTTAGGCCAGACTGGCCATCTTGTAGCTCAGAAAGCCCAATCAACATTATCACAATAGCAGAGTTAATTAACACAAACAACAATGGGGATCTAATGACTCTTAGATCCCATACTAGAGACTTATTTACAATACACATTTTAGCAGACAACAGACAGGTAGCTGGAATTGATGACATTAGCATTTAACAGTAGGAGTCCCAACGGTATGAATCAGTCACTATTCCAATATGGCAAATCCAGGGTCCCCAGAGTCTGTGTGTCTTGGGGGACCAGGACCCGAATCCACAGTAATACCACCTCAAGGGTCCCCAGGCATACAGCTCACAAAGAGCACCGTTCCCCCAAATGCCAGGGCCCACGATCGATCGGCAAGAGGCTAGCATTCAGTCCCCTCCAAAAGTCTCTCTCCCGGCTAGGTCTGTCACAGCATTGTTTTTGCCTAAAGGTCCCACAGAGTCTTACTCGTTACAAACTGTGTTTTCCATTGTTTTACAAAACTACACCTCTCTCCACATGCATACTGTATATAACAAATGTAATTGTGTCTATGAAGTCTTAAGCTGGCCATACACCATACAATTTTCTTATTCAATTTCCTTTAGATTTACCTTCAACTGTGTAGTACAAGGGCCTGTCTGATTGCACACAAATTGAAAGTGTTTAGATTTTATCTCATATTATATGGTTTTGGTAAATCTAAAGGAAATCTATAGAAGAAAATTGTATAACGTATGGCCAGCACTAGAAAGGAAAATGTTTCTAAATGCCTTTATTACCATGAAGATAGTCATTTGGACTTGATTTAAACCATTGTGTTGAGGTAACATGTGGTAAGATATGTATTTTGCTGAATTTTACCGCATAACTAAACGTGATGCCATTTGTTTTAAAAGGCACCTTGCAAACGTACCCTAACTCAAGTAATGGTACCCCAAGGCACCTTGCAAATGCATCTCCACTCAAGAAATGGTACCCAAACGCATCCTGGAAATGGACCTCAAATTATGTAATGATACCCAAGGCACCTTGCAAACAACATAGGCACTTTTTGGTAGAAGAGACTTTGTATGCCAAGAAAAAACTTGTGCCAAATGTGCAGTGCAGTTTACACACTTGGTATTTATGAATGCTAGGATAATATAACAGCACACACGCATGAAAGTTACAGCATCAGTGGCCATCCATTGGGCACAGTAAAAAATCCAAACTTCTGAGTATGGGGAAACAAGCACACCCCTTCTCCTCCTGCCACAGAGTTTGATGTTTGAATAACCTATTGCCAGTCTTAGTCATGGTCACATAAGAGATGCCATGCAGAGCTCTAGACAAGTAACTTTCAGAAAGCTGGTATTCGCGTATGATATTCAATCAAATGGCGGGGAGCTCAGTGATGGTAAGAAAAGGCACCTTATGATGTCTGCTGTATCTCCCCCCCCCCCCCTACAATGTTGTCTCTTTTGTCCATAGTACAGAATACACAGAGCCCAGTCTATAAACGTGTTCCATTAGGCAGCAGTTAATTGGGAGGCATTAGGTTCTTGACATTTTTTTAAGCATTCTTTTCATGAAAAGCTTATATCGTGAAGTAATTTTTTTTCTTCTGCATTGTACAATATCATTTGCAGCTGTTTACAAAAAAACAGGTTATGGAGCATTTGCACAGCTGTCATGAATAATCCCTATACTGTGTCTAATACATGTATTTCCAATGATTGTCTGTTCCATCTAGTGACCATAATGCAGTATTTTGCCAAAATCCTGCAAGCAGAAAAATACTGCATTATAACCACTAGATGGGGCTGCAATCACAGGCAATACACTTATTAGACACATTACAGGAATTTGTTTGTGAGTTGTGACACATTACAGGCATTTGTACTGCTTTACTGGGCTAATGTTGAGTTACCATTTACACTGTGTATGATGATCTCCTTTATGTTGGATGGCTATATAACATTTTTTCAATAGAAATTGAAAGAAAAAAAAATGCTGTCAAGTGCTTCAGCATTTACACAGCTGTGAAAGCAGTAAGACAGTATAGCAAATGAACCCAGCCACTAAACATAGCAAGGAGACCGTAACGATACATATGTTACCAATATGAAGTCAAAAGGATCCAAAGAAGGCCCTCCTCCTTACCAGGGGAACTCATTGGCAGGGCTTGACAGTACAATGATCTACAGCACTATCATAGAAAATAAATAAATAAATAAAAGAGGAAAGCAGGGGAAGAGAAGGAGAGAAAAGAAAGGAAAGGAAGAAAAAGAAGGATCCCAGGGACTGCAAAGACAATATACGAGGTAGCCCAAACAGTTCCAGTTTAAAGGTCAATATGCATATAATGGTCCCCAAACTCTTTCAAAGCGCCTATATGAATCCTGAATAATACTCGTAACTCTCTCATGAGACATGATCCATTATACTTTTTGCCATACTCGGTAGACTAGAACCGAGGTCTTCTTCCACGATCCAGCAATAATTATTTTGACCACAAAGAAAATAAAGAAGGCCAGCCTCTGAGTGGATCAAGAAACCATCTCCAGCGGATCATTAAAAAAAAAACACTTGTGTGGATTGTGGAATATTGGCCCCAGTGACTTGTCGAGCAAGACCAAAAACTCTGTTCCAAAAGCCCGAAGTCTAGGGCATTCCCACCAGATAAAGCATTGTCCCCAGCATTTGGCAACCTCTAAAGCAAAAGGGTGACACATTGGGATAAAGCTTCAATGGCCAGCGAGAAACTAAATACCACCTAGACATAATCTTTATATTAGCCTCAATTAACAATACATTCAATATGCCCTTATAAGACCAGTGTAAGTTGCTATAAACGCTGCAGCTCAGTTTCAGGGTCTTGGCAATCTTCTTATAGCCTAGGCCATCTTTAAGTAGAGCAACAATTCTTTTTTTCAGATCCACAGAGAATTCTTTGCCATGAGGTGCCCCCACCACCACCACCTCCTCAACACAGAGGTGTGGGAGGCAATGTGGGCATTCACATTTTGGTAGTGTTTTCTAGGCCTATTTTTTGCCATGAACTTGAACTCTTAAAATGTTAGGAAACATCTGGTTACCCTGGCATTCCTGTGTCAGTTCCTGTGTCATCCAGGTCAGTGGGGCATGGTCCAATGCCAGATGAAACTTCCTGCCAAGGAGTCCAGAGCCAACTTAATCGCCAGGCACTCCTGCTCCACTTTGATGTAATTTCTCTTGGTGGCTGTCAACTTTCTACTAAGAAAGACTATGGGGTGGTTCTCCCCATGCGAGAGAACAGTTCCTAAGCCCTCCCCTGGAGGCATCTGTTTGGACAATAAACTCAGGTGCTGGTTGTTTCCTCTTCCTTTTATGCACTCTGATGCAGACAGATTAGCTCCTTCTGGACCAAAGATCCCGTGGTTAGGGTTTGGAAGTTTTTTCTTCCCAAAACTCTTCAAACCTCTGAAATTCCAGGTCCCCAATGAGGACTTACCAGTCCAGAGAGTAATGAAAATCAGTCCTCTCCCTATACTACCCTGTATGGTTGATAACCCCTGAGTACTCAACAATGTCTTCAAACTGTCCCCCTCAAATGGGCCACAACTCAAATAGTGGGGAAATAGTCTTGCTGTCCAGGACCCATCCCTGGCCTCCTGTACACCACATAATAAGTTAATATTGTATATAAAATACATATAAAGTTACATTTACATGTTTCAATTTAAATGGGAAAAATAAATACATGCAATACAACACATCCACCTACAGCAGTTGCTAGGCAGTATTAACTAGTCTTAGTAACCGAGTGTGACCTATTCCGCAGTTCAGCATTACAGGTTTAGTAAACAAGATGTTCTTAAGCACAAATGCCTTTAGTTAGTCTCTTCTTTTCTGTAACAACAGGGGAGGCAAATATCATGATTATTAAAAATGTTTTTTTATGACTGATATAGCTAGTAGCAGTTACATTCTTGATTTGTAATCTTGAACTAGCCTCAACACTCATCCAAATGGATTCTTCAGTTCCAAAATTTGATCCAAAAAATGGTAAAACATCTTTAGTTAGAAAACAAGTCCAGTTAAATGTAACTATTAATAGCTATATGATGACCTGGATAAAGGAGGACCTTCACAGACCATGTTTAATGGTAAGGGTACATGCATACCGACGATGAGAGGTGACAATGGAATGCTAGAGAAAACTTCTCAGCATTTTTCCATGCCCAAGGAGCTGCAGGTGGCCAGCCATAGAAGTGTATGACTGTACATTATTGTACTTGTGCAAATGCTGATGCTGTTTTGCATCTGTGTTTACCTGCAGATATGGCGTATTTCCTGAAAGAGAAAAAAGAGAAATATATCCTAGGCACATGTGCAAGTAAATGTCAATGTGACAGAGCCTCTGCAGTTACAGAAATACACATGTGTACAGCCATGCACTTCTATGGTTGGCTGTCCATGTCACCTGCAGCTCCCCAGGAGTGGGAAAATGTAGGGATTTTTCTTTTTCATACATCATGGGACACAGAGTTAGGCTAATATTCATTACCTGCTTGGTTATACTTCATCTCCAGGTAAATGGACACTGGTAGACCAAAGTCTTTAGACAGGAAGTGATCCCCTATATAACCCCTCCCATACAGGAAGTACTTTGGTTTTTTACCAGTGTCTGCAAGGTGGATGGCATGGTTGTTTGAGCTCTCTGAGCTCCAGGTCTCTAGTTCCACAAACAGTTCTTTAATGAATAAAGGAATTGACCGATCATATCCATTTGACACAGGCTTTATATGCTTAGATAAATGGTACCCGAGCCTCGCAAAGAAGACTCAAGATCCTTCGAGGTTTTGCCTGTAATGCGGCCTCCGGGCGATGGACCCTGTGAAGTGGAATCCTGGACACCACAGCTCTAAGGCATTCCTTCATGGTGCTGTACAGGTCCAAGGGAGTGGACCCTAAACATGAAACGGGTGCCCAGTCCTTGAAGGTCCTCAAGTGACAGGAACCCATCATAAAAGGTGAAGATTGGGCTCTTAGTTTATAAGCGGCCCTGCGTCTGGACGGGTAAGTGAAACCCCTTTTTTATTATTGTGGGGTGTCCCAGTGATTGTAACAATCAATCAAGCTGGCTAGAGGCTGGACACCTGTGTGCGGTGACCATACAGGGGAGTTTTTTGGGCTAGCTGTGTTTTTTTTAAAGTGTACCTTTTTTGCTTGTGTCTGGCTGTTTTTTACCTGTATAATGGCGCACGTGCGCCATTTCGCCTTGGTTTGCCATGGCGCACGTGCAGTTGCAAAGCGCCACTGGGCTCAGCAGTTTGTTTGGCAGCCATGGCGCACGCGGCGTTGCCGCACATGCGCCGTAGTCTTTATCTGGGCGTATGAAGATTCGCGTCATATGCAAATACGGCAACGTCCGTTCGCCGGGACCGTGCACATGCGTGCACACGCATGGGCAGAACATTCCGGCGCACAGCCAGCTTATGTAAGCTGTGTATGCCAAGAATGCGGTGCTTCCAAAAGGCAGCTGTGGGACACAGAGTATGCTCTGAACCAGGCACTTGCAGTGGTTTATTTCTCTTTACCCAGATGCAGCAGTCTCTTCCTTAAACAAGAACATAACTTGTCTGGTCGATAACGCACAGGGCTTGAAAGACCCTGTTGACAAGAAATTGGATTCATTATTAAAGGCTTCCTTTTCTTTGGCCAGTTCAGCTATTCAGCCAGCTGTTGGTATCTGCCAGTCCGTAAAGGATCAGGTCAGACAGCCTGAAAGGCCTAACCAGGAGGATGATCTGCCTGAAAATCACAGGCAACGTGGCAGGTGGCGTGGCAAGTGACATTCCGCATCTGTTGACAGGCTATGTGGCAGGTGGCGTGGCAGATGACATTCCACATCTGGTGACAGGCAATGTGGCAGGTGACATTCCGTATCTGGTGACAGGCAACGTGGCAGGTGATGTGGCAAGTGACATTCCACATCTGGTGACAGGCAACGTGGCAAGTGACATTCCACATCTGGTTACAGGCAACGTGGCAAGTGACAATCCACATCTAGTGGCAGGTGACGTGGCAAGTGACATTTCACATCTGGTGACAGGCAACGTAGCAGGTGATGTGGCAAGTGACAATCCACATCTGGTGGCAAGTGACACACTCAGGGCTCCTACTGATTCTGCATTATGGTGAGTTGAACTATTTCATTTATCACTACAATGTAATAATAGAAAGAATGTGCTTCAATCACCCTGACACCATATCAAGTATGGTATTGTGATGATTGAAGCGCTAACACCAGCCATTGAATTGTTTACCCCCCACCCCACCCTCCGGTCCTTGGCACAATTATCTTCCACGCAGCTGGTACCCGGTGCCAAAAAGGTTGGGGACCACTACCTTAAAGGATTCAATATAGCAGGTTTCTCATTTGGCTCTCTTATCTGTACATATGCACAGACTTTTGTGTCTTAAGAACTGATCAGCCGTTCTTAGAGGAGTTATTGGCAGGTTTCCGTTTTCATGGGGAACATTTGGTGATAATTTCATCCAAAAAATTTACGGATGGAAGAGTTCTCTACATCCTGTGACGAAAAGCACCAGGTGTCCCTCGTTTAAACCCTCAGGGACTGCTTCCTCAAATGTCTCGGCGCCAAGGCAGTTCCGCTGACAACTGGGCGCTAGGGCCAGGGGTAAGCCGCAAGGCCAGGGCCAGAAAAAGCCCTGGGTCCAAAATTCTTCTAAACCCAGCACTAAGCCCTCCTTTTGAGGGGTGATGCCCCCAGTCCATCGGGTGGGGGGAAGGCTGCTGCACTTTGCGGACATTTGGAGAACAATAGTTCAAAACAAGTGGGTCACCTCAACTATATCCTGCGGTTACAAACTGGAGTTGCGGGGGGGTCCCCCTCAAAGGTTTTTAAGATCCAGCGTTCCCTCGGATCCTCCAAAAAGAGACTTATTTCCTCAGGCACTACATCATTTAGTGCATCAAGGAGTGGTTGTAGAGGTTCCTGTACCCGAAAGGGGCGCAGGGTTTCACTCGAACCTATTTACAGTTCAAAAACAAAATGGGGACCAAGGCCCACGTACCTATCTTTCAGCCTCATCAGAGGTCCCTGCGATTTGCAGTAGAGGAACGTCATTTTCAGTTTGTGGCTCTACCCTCTGGGCTTGCTACAGCTCCCGGGTGTTCACAAAGGTCCTAGCACCAGTACTGGGTGTTTTAAGGGCCCAAGGGATCCTCGTGCTGGGGTATCTGGACGACCTCCTGCTCAGAGATCACCCACTACAGGCTTTAGCACAGAGCATAACATGCACAGTGCGGTATTTGGAAAGCTTAGGCTGGATCATAAATACCGAAAAGTCAACATTGAGACCAGCTCAAAGTCTAATGCCGCATACACACGATCAGAATTTCGGCCCGCAAAAGACCGATGAGAGTTTTTCGTCGGAAAATGCGACCGTGTGTATGCTCCATTGGACTTTTGTTGGCCGAATTCCAGCCACCAAAAGATTGAGAGCATGCTCTCAATTTTTCGGTTGGAAAAAGTTCCTATCCGAAAATGCGATTGTCTGTGGCAATTCCGACAAGCAAAATTCCTACGCATGCTCGGAAACAATTCAACGCATGCTCGGAAGCATTAAACTTCATTTTCTCGGCTCGTCATAGTGTTGTACATCACTGCGTTCTTGACGGTCGTAAGTTCAGCAAACTTTTGCGTGACCGTGTGTATGCAAGGCAAACTTGAGCGGAATGCCGTCGGAAAAGCCATCATATCTTTTTCTGACGAGAAGTCAGATCGTGTGCACGCAGCATTAGTATTTAGGTCTGATCCTAGATACGGTCCAAGCAAGATTATTCTTGCCACCCGCAAGGATCTGTGCCCTGAAGGATCAGGTGCATCAGATAAGGGGCACCAGACAACCCTCCATTCGGGTCTGTATGAGTCTTCTAGGGAGGATGATATCCTCCTTCGAGGCGGTGCCCTATGCCCAGTTCCATTCCAGGCCTCTACAACAGGACATCTTGTTGGCTTGGAAGAGGAGAGGACAAGCCCTGGATTATCCAATGTTCTTATCTCCTCGGGCACGCTTAAGCCTAAACTGGTGGTTGCAGGATCAGAACCTGTGAAAGGGAAGATCCTTCCTCCTGGGTAACTTGGAGAGTACTGACTACAGATGCCAGTCTCTCAGGCTGGGGAGCAACCCTAGAAGGGCCCCAGAGAGGTCAGGGATAAAGTTGTGGAGAAGTTTAAAGCAGGGTATAAACAAAGAATCCCAAGCTTTGAACATCTCACGGAGCACTGTTCAATCCATCATCCGAAAATGGAAAGGGTATGGCACAACTGCAAACCTACCAAGACATAGCCATCCACCTAAACTGACAGGCCGGGCAAGGAGAGCATTATTCAGAGAAGCAGCCAAGAGACCCATGTTAACTCTGAAGGAGCTGCAGAGATCCACAGCTCAGGTGGGAGAAGCCATGTGGGGGACACAGCAAACATGTGGAAGAAGGTCAGCTGAAACCAAAATTTAACTTTTTGGCCTAAAAGCAAAACATTATGTGTGGCGGAAAACTAACACTGCACATCATCCTGAACACACCATCCCCACTGTGAAACATAGTGGTGGCAGCATCATGTTGTGGGGGTGCTTTTCTTCAGCAGGGACAGGGAAGATGGTCAGATGGATGGAGCCAAATACAGGGCAATCTTAGAAGAAAACCTGTTGGAGTCTACAAAAGACTTGAGACTGGGACAGAGGTTCACCTTCCAGCAGGACAACGACCCTAAACATACAGCCAGAGCTACAATGGAATGGTTTAGATCAAAGCATATTCATGTGTTTAGAATGGCCCAGTCAAAGTCCAGACCTAAATCCAATTAAGAATCTGTGGAAAGACTTGAAAATTGCTGTTCACAGACACTCTCCATCCAATCTGACAGAGCTTGACCTATTTTGCAAAGAAGAATGGGCAGAAATGTCACTCTCTAGATGTGCAAAGCTGGTAGAGGCATACCCCAAAAGACTTGCAGCTGTAATTGCAGTGAAAGGTGGTTCTACAAAGTATTGACTCAGGGGGGCTGAATACAAATGCACGCCACACTTTTCACATATTTTATCTGTAAAAAGTTTTGAAAACCATTTATCATTTTCCTTCCACTTCACAATTATGTGCCACTTTGTGTTGGTCTATTACATAAAATCCCAATAAAATACATTTGTTTTTGGTTGTAACGTGACAAAATGTAGAAAAATTGAAGGGCTATGAATACTTTTTCAAGGCACTGTATTCTCTGTTCTCAGCTGCATAAGGGGCTTAGACATGTGGGGGTGGAGAAGCAGCAGTACATTGTCCCAGTGAATGGCTGTGCAGGGGTGCGTGTCAGCACAAGTCTTGGTCACTGGAGGACAGGCAGGCTGTGCTCCCTGTACAGCTAGAAAACTGACCACTTTGGGATGGATGTGCTCTCATGCCTAGCGTGGTCGGTTTGAAATAGGAAAGCAGGGGGTCTGGCAGGAACATCAGGAATTTTAAACAAAGTAAGCAATACAAAGAAAACAGGATACTTTTTAACACTAGTACATGGTACAACAGGCACATATCAGGAATATGAACATTCTTTAGGGACTGGTGTTGTTCTGGAACTCTGCCAGGACACTCTAGTGATGTAGATGCCAGCATGTAGATCCACAACACATATGAGGAGGTGCAGGTATCCAACCCATCCAGAAATGTTGGATGCTGAAGATGCTTGTGGTGACTGTAGCTCTGCAAAAGAGTAAAGATTGGAGTTATGTATTTTTAGAGGCTCTATTAATTATTTCAGGGACAACATTTATTTGAGCAGAGGAAATCAAGAGTGGGTCACTTTATATATCTTTCTGTCTAGTTGTATAATTAACTCTTTTATGTTATGTACAGTGGCTTGCGAAAGTATTCGGCCCCCTTGAACTTTTCAACCTTTTGCCACATTTCAGGCTTCAAACATAAAGATATAAAATTTTTATTTTTTGTGAAGAATCACCAACAAGTGGGACACAATTGTGAAGTGGAACGAAATCTTTTGGATTTTTGAAACTTTTTTAACTAATAAAAAAATGAAAAGTGGGGCGTGCAAAATTATTCGGCCCCCTTGCGTTAATACTTTGTAGAGCCACCTTTTGCTGCGATTACAGCTGCAAGTCGCTTGGGGTATGTCTCTATCAGTTTTGCACATCGAGAGACTGAAATTCTTGCCCATTCTTCCTTGCAAAACAGCTCGAGCTCAGTGAGGTTGGATGGAGAGCATTTGTGAACAGCAGTTTTCAGCTCTTTCCACAGATTCTCGATTGGATTCAGGTCTGGACTTTGACTTGGCCATTCTAACACATGGATACGTTTATTTGTGAACCCTTCCTTTGTAGATTTTGCTGTATGTTTGGGATCATTGTCTTGTTGGAAGATAAATCTCCGTCCCAGTTTCAGGTCTTTTGCAGACTCCAACAGGTTTTCATCCAGAATGGTCCTGTATTTGGCTGCATCCATCTTCCCCTCAATTTTAACCATCTTCCCTGTCCCTGCTGAAGAAAAGCAGGCCCAAACCATGATGCTGCCACCACCATGTTTGACAGTGGGGATGGTGTGTTGAGTGTGATGAGCTGTGTTGCTTTTACGCCAAACATATCGTTTTGCATTGTGGCCAAAAAGTTCGATTTTGGTTTCTTCGGACCAGAGCACCTTCTTCCACATGTTTGGTGTGTCTCCCAGGTGGCTTGTGGCAAACTTTAGATGAGACTTTTTATGGATATCTTTGAGAAATGGCTTTCTTCTTGCCACTCTTCCATAAAGGCCAGATTTGTGCAGTGTACGACTGATTGTTGTCCTATGGACAGACTCTCCCACCTCAGCTGTAGTTCTCTGCAGTTCATCCAGAGTGATCATGGGCCTCTTGGCTGCATCTCTGATCAGTCTTTTCCTTGTCTGAGCTGAAAGTTTAGAGGGACAGCCAGGTCTTGGTAGATTTGCAGTGGTCTGATACTCCTTCCATTTCAAAATAATCGCTTGCACAGTGCTCCTTGGGATGTTTAAAGCTTGGGAAATCTTTTTGTATCCAAATCCGGCTTTAAACTTCTCCACAACAGTATTACGGACCTGCCTGGTGTGTTCCTTGGTCTTCATGATGCTCTCTGCGCTTTCAACAGAACTCTGAGACTATCACAGAGCAGGTGCATTTATACAGAGACTTGATTACACACAGGTGGATTCTATTTATCACCATCAGTCATTTAGGACAACATTGGATCATTCAGAGATCCTCGCTGAACTTCTGGAGTGAGTTTTCTGCACTGAAAGTAAAGGGGCCGAATAATTTTGCACGCACCACTTTTCAGTTTTTTAATTGCTAAAAAAGTTTAAAATATCCAAAGGATTTCATTCCACTTCACAATTGTGTCCCACTTGTTGGTGATTCTTCACAAAAAATTAAAATTTTATATCTTTATGTTTGAAGCCTGAAATGTGGCAAAAGGTTGAAAAGTTCAAGGGGGCCGAATACTTTCGCAAGCCACTGTATATATCCTTGTCTTTCCATTGAATGTATCCATTAGACTTTTCCTGTAAGATAATACAAAAGGAAAAGATGACATGATCTTTCACTGCTCTTCCTTCATTAATTAGGGTGACATCATTATTGTCATTTTCAAGGTTCCCTGAACAAAACTACTAAGGTGCGTGGTGAAAGCTTGCACCATTAAACTATCCCACAGCAGTGTAATATTTTATAATACCTCCCAATAATTTATGGAACTATAAAGGGTGACAGCTGGAATAAAAAACAGATAAAGGTTTTGCCATCTTCATCCTGAGAGGCCATGGGACATTTAACAACTTCAATAGAGATACCAGTTTTCTTGGAAGAAGATCCAGCTGGAATTCAGTTAGTCTTGAAAAGGCCTTTTCTGCAATAGAGCACTTTGAAAAAGTGTAACAAAACGATGCATTCTCTGAATGGTCATCTCCAACTGAGACGCAGAAAACGTCCTTGTTTTACACTGCTTCCAAGCCAAGCCAAAGATTTCATGAAAGAGAACTTTGAAAGAAAATGAGGCCAATACAAATGAAGTTGAAAATAATTTTCTTATGGTGTTATTTTAAAATATTACATAATGAAAACAATGCAGCCTTTTCTTTATTGTGCAGAATGTCCTTCTCCAGGGTTTGGTGTGGCCTTCTTGCTGGTGAAGAATTGCACATTTCGGCATTGTTTATCAGATAGATTTTAAAATCTTGGATTAAAATGTTCGCAGGTAACAAAGTATTACGTGAAGCTAAACTAGCTAGGCTAGGTAGGCTAGGTTTGTAAAGACAAGCAATAGTAGATTGTACTTGAAAGTGGTTGACGAAACTAGCGTTTCAGGAGATGTCTGTAATAGTACCTTCATATTTCTAACAGCACATGTTTACTGTAATCACAGCGTCTCAAGTAGATTTGTATATGTCATGTAATTTTTATTTATTTATTTTTTAATACCTTTTTTGTGTGTGTATTTAATTCTTCTCTGTGTAGGGCTCTTTTAGTGTAAGTCTGGCCCTGTGATTACTGGTAGCTTCAATGCTATATAAACCCCCCTAGTTGGGAGAGTTTAATGGAGAGGTGGTGGTTGTGTTTTTGGAAGGTACCCGTGAGAGAAGGACCTTAGTTTGTTGGGAGAACTCTGTATCTACCTGTGACTATGTGAGTAGCTCAAGATTTAATCTCCCACTTCAGAGTGTGTAGAGAAAGAGACTGTACAACCCCAACACTGTGGACATTGGGTTTCCCTGGAGTTTGTTGAAATTAGCAGTTACACTTAAACTTGGAAGTATGTATACTGTAAGTGATTGAGCTTTGCCTGAGAAAGATGTAGTTGGTCTGCTTGGAAGTACAGTATAGATAAGTGATTGGGCTTTGACTGAGAAAGAGGTAGTTGGTCTGCTTGGAAGTACAGCATAGATAAGTGATTGGGCTTTGCCTGAGAAAGAGGTAGTTTATCTGCTTGGAAGTATAGATATGTGGTTGGGCTTGGCCTGAGAAAGAGGTAGTTGGTCTGTTAACAAGCCACCTTGCTGCAGTATGGAGTATTTGGGTTTTCCATCTTCTGATCTAAGACATACTATCAAATGTTGTGGCTTCCTGATGACCCTTATATTGCAGTGGGGCCCTGGAGCAGAGCCCTGGAGCTATCAGGACTAGAGAGGCCCCTTGAAGCACGTTTCCCTTTGACAGCATTGAAGCTGTAAAAAGTGAGTCCAGAGTTATAACTTTTGGATCTCTGCCCCCCATAACTGGAAAAATAAGGAAAACTGACCTATGAACTAAAGAGCACAGTTAAACCTGTGGGGCTGTCTAAAAGTGGTCCTTTTCTCAGCCTATGTTGGGAAAAGTAAAAAGGTCACTTAGCTCTTCCCCAGCTGCAACTTTACTTTGTTCTCTCGCAGCTTTATTCAGCCATCAGAAGCCAGATGAAATACCTGGCATTTCTTGATATGAGCAAGCATGTAACTCACCCTCCCCATCATGTGACAGTGCTGATGTCTCACGATTAGACCAGCTCTGTCACATGATGGCAAGCAAGGAATCCCTAGCCTATTGTAAGTTCCAACAGGCCAGTTTGGTTCTTACACAGGGCTTTCTCCCACCAGTCCTGGCAGCTGAATGGAGTGACACGAGAACAATGGAAAGGGCAGATATGCTTCTACAGATGGGTAGAGTTAAAATGAAGCTTTTACTTTGTCCTGTATGGGAAAAGGAAAGGGAAACCCTAACCTTCGCTGCCCATCTACTCTGAGGTATACACACACAGCAGGAATACCCATCAGCCAGCCATTTGTTATTCTGCAACACAGTGAATCTGTAGGACTGAAGCCTGGTCCCTAAAGCAGCATTATAAGGGAAAAGGAGGGTTGCAACAGAGCTCAGACTAAGATGGGAGGAGAAGAACAGAGAGCCGATCAGAAGTGCTGCTGTGGTAACAAGAACCAATGCATGCTGATAGGAGGAGAGAGAAGAGTGATAGAGGGGTGTGCTAATCATTGGGCTGTTATCAGGTCACTGGCTGGGGAAGGACAAGACCTGTCAGTGTAACTTCACTACAGCTGAGAAAAATCAAGCCCCCTACCTTGCCAGAGAGAACTGTGGCTGTGTGGCAGGTCTGAGTGAATCTCAGAACTGAAGGGACAGAAATGCAAATCCTTTGTTAGGTAAACCAGTGACCTTATATGTGTTATATCTGTTAAAAGACTTAAAATGTTTCTGTCTTCAATTTTAAATAACATTTAGCTTTTTGATTGTTTTTAAAGATGGTGAAAAAATGCCGGAGCTTTGTTAAAGGTAAGTTTAAAAATAAATACTTTTTAAAAGTGCAACCCCAGACAAAATGTATTTGTTTGGGTAGTGGGGGCCAGGGTTAGAACTCCTATTGGGTCTTTACTCTTTACTCTTGCATCACATTTGGGAAGATTTCTTCTTATTCACCACCAGCCCATATATCTCCCAGCTGGCAGAAATACGCCATGGATTGCTGCAGTAACAACTAGTGTGCATGGCCAGACATCTTCCCTATTAGTTTTTAGTCAAATCATACAAACGTTTCAATGTATTATTCATTTTTTGTGATTATGTAATTTTATTTAAATTATAGGAAAGAACAAAACGTCAAATTCCAAAAACTCTGACTGTCACCACAATTTTGGTAACCTATTTTCTTTAAGTTCCTTAATCGTTGATTCTTTTTCAGTTTGTATTTGAAGCAAAACAAAGAAATATTGAAGTATTTTTTCTGTGTTTATTGTGTGTTTATGGTTTTGTTTGTTTTATGATGTCAGGTTTTTGTTTTTTGCTTACATTTTTATCACTTTATACATTTTTGCCGAGACTGGAAATCTAAAACTTTTCACATTTGGTATTTGGTATACAGGAAAAGCCTTTTGCGATGAAGACTGAATCAGATGCCTTGGAAGGATATGCCATTGATCTTCTCTCTGAACTCACTCAGTCTCTGGGATTCAATTACACATTGCATATAGTAAAGGATGGAAAATATGGATCCAAAGATCAGGAAGGAAACTGGAGTGGAATGGTGGGAGAAATCATCCGAAAGGTGAGTCAATGCTGGACAACAAAAACAAAAAGTGAGCCCCCCCCCCCCCCCCCCCCCACTGCTTTAATCATTTTTAAAAAAAACTTTTTAGAATTTGATGTGGCAAAGATGCCCCAACTGATTTAAATAATGGAACCCTATTGCTCCCAATGACATTAAAAAAAAGGAGGCACTATTCCTTCCACTGACACCAACGATGGGGCGCTATTCCTCCCACTAATGCAGTACCAATGATGGGGCATTTTTTTTATCCACACTGACCACAAAGCCTAATGCCCCGTACACACGGTCGGACATTGATCTGACATTCCGACAACAAAATCCATGGATTTTTTCCAACGGATGTTGGCTCAAACTTGTCTTGCATACACACAGTCACACAAAGTTGTCGGAAAATCCGATCGTTCAGAACGCAGTGACGTAAAACACGTACGTCGGGACTATAAACGGG